>JAXQQM020064023.1:0-57070 GCA_034641835.2 Pinus albicaulis | reverse complement strand
CACATTCTTCCTCACTATCAGATAACCCATCACTATCTTCATGAGTATAGTAACTCTTTATAGTGCTAAAATGATTCTTATTCCTTTTTGGTACTTCCTTCCCCTTTTTATGTGTTTTTTTATAAGGACACTTAGCAGCATAATGACCAACTCTTCCACAATCAAAACATTTGAAAGGAAGCTTACCTATGAACTGTCCTGTGCCAAGTTGAAGTTTCTTTACAAAGTTTATCTCATCTTCTTCTGAGATATATCCCGATCCTTCTGTTTTTTGTACTTCCTTTCCTTTTGTAGAAGTTCTAAAGACTGCTTCTTTGACTTCTGATGGTCCTCCTCTTCTCATTTCATATGTAGTTAGTATGCCATGAAGTTGCACCACAGTAATATTTTGAAGATCCTGCTTTTCTTCAAGAGCAGAAACTTTTGACTCAAATTTTGTCATTAGTGATCTTAAGACTTTCTCAACCAAGGTAGATTCGGTTATTTTTTCTCCCAGATTTCTCATATGATTTACAATTTCATCAAGACGTAAAAAGAAATTGGCAATGCTCTCTTATTTATCCATTTTTAGATTCTCATATTGAATTCTGAGAGTTTGGAGTTTAGCACTTTTTACCTTTGCATCACCTTCATAACTTAGAATGATTTTGTCCCATATTGTCTTGGTTGTATTCAGCCGCATGACTTTGACAAATTTTGATTTAGTTAGACTTCCCAATAGAGCATTGACCGCCTTTGCATTCATTTCATAATTCTTTCTTTCCATAGGATCTGTTGGTACTGTAGCTGGGTATTGATATCCTTGTTCAACAATTGCCCATAACTCTTCTCCCAGAGATTGAAGATAGGATCTCATCCTTGTTTTCCAAAAGATTAAATTGTTTCCGTTAAAGAGCGGAGGCCTGATAGATGTTGTTCCATCTTGATTGCTCATCTTGCTTGATCTTCAGCGACTAATTTCTGCGATACCAATTTTTGGGAAAAATACTGAGAGGGGGGGTGAATCAGTATTTAGGGCTGAACTATTTTTATTTTCTTTTCTATTAAAAACCTTATGTTACAGTACTGCATCCAACATGTATGTCCAGATATATGTCTTTACTTAGAGCATTGCATTAGATAAGCATTAAGCATGAACAAAAATTACGGAACAAACCATCAAACATACACAACACATACGAACACCAGGATTTAAGTTGGAAACCCAATTTGGGAGAAAACCACCACTGCTGTGATCTCAGTCTTCAATATTATTATAGAGAAAACTTCTTACAATATATGCTGGTGCAGACTTATACCAGCACACAGGCACCCACCTGCAGAAGGCTACAACCTTCTCTCGTTTACCAGCTACCACTGGAAGGGAGCTACAACCCCATTTTTGAAGGCTTTGACCCTCAGCACTACTGAGGACCTCGTTTCATCAATTTTCATACTGGAACCACCAGTTTCCATACGACATAGCTTGCCGGTCACCAGATATTTTCTGTATACTTACACCAATTTTTCATGATATCGTTCGTCATTCAAACCAGAGATTCATCATCGTCAGATCGTCATCCTCATGGGTGCATCGTAGTCTTAGATTTATTAGTTAAGAACAGAGCTCGCCCATACATATATTCTTTTGAGAAAATTTATTCACGACCCTTACAATGCACACATTGTTCTTTATTTTTCTTCTCCTTATATAGTTTTCCCTTTATTAAAACCATGAATCAAAACCATGAACCACTAATGGTATTCCTCTGACAGTATTCCTTTTAGTTTACCCCACGGGGATTTTGATCTCTTTTTAATTTTTATTTATCAATTTAAAGAAATTGATAAATAAATATATTTACAATTTTGACCAGAACTTTAGGATTAAAGTTAACCCTTCGCATTTTCACCCTTCCAAATAATATGGTAAACCTTTGACCCTGGGCCCACAAATATAGTCAATAACCAATAAAATACGCGTATGGTACCATAGGTAAAATCCGCGCAAGTCCAGCGTCCGATCACCGTTAGATTAGCAAGCTTCCAGATCAACGGTGTATATGCATATCGATGGACCTCCGATACCGATCGTTAATGTGCGATGGCCCACCGTACCTGTGTTAATCTTCGCGCACCTTTAACAAATGATGACCATCCGATGACCCCTTCCCAGATCAACGGTGCTCAACGATATCGCTGGGTGTCCTAGGTCGAGCTATAACGCGCGATGGCGCACAGTAAAAAGTGGTTTTGTAGAATCGTACAGGGACGCGTGTCACCCGTTCTATGGAATCACTCCCCACCTTTTGAATACCGCTTGCTCATTGAAAGCGGTGCGATAAAAACCATAAACCGCCTTCACTGTTCCTCCTTCGTGGTTCCGCCCTTCACTCAAGGTTCCGTTCATGATTCCAAAGGGTTAGTCTAGGTTTGCGCTATAACTCTGGTCTACCTTTGGCAGGATCTTCAATAACCAACGAACAAATGTAGTTCTCTTCCGATGGGACTTCCTTACAATCATTAAGTCGTGACAATTCAATGTCATTCCTTAATTCTTCTATGATATATATAACATGTCAACCTTCCATTTCGGAGTTCTATCCTGTCACAGTTCCGCTTCTACTTGTACATTCAAAAAAATCATATCTCTGCCACCATTAAGTTCTTCAATGGATACACTGAATGCCTCGAGAGCCCCCTATATATTCAACCAAATAGTTCCATGACTGCAAATATCAAACTAAGCCAAATCTTCATTACAAGAAGGTCTCATCCTAGAATTCGAATCCTACCACCATGATTCTTCAACAGGGTTTTACTTTCAACTCCATTCGCAGAGACTCATTAGAGATTCAGGGGATCACATATAATACACATATCCCTAAAAATGATTTCATTCTTCTCTGGGCACCGTAGGTATCCTCTTGTCTCTTCCTAGCAGCTCTCCATTTTTGTCATCTGCTTTGCAAACTGTATTAGACCCCTAATTCAATTCTACTGCTTTGTCTCTTTTTCCTTATGGATAGTTTAGGTGCTGCTCCTGTCTTTACCAATTCCTTTTCCATCAATGAAAATATTTCCAACACCACCAATCCAACTGTCCAAATAGTCGGTACTTTATCTGACTTATTATCAGGGATGGAAACACCCGTAAAATATGAAGACCCAGGAAACCCTATAGTGACAGTGCAGATAAATGGACAATCATTTCCAAATGCCTTAGTTGATTTGGGAGCAGCAATAAATATCCTAACAACCACCACCTGTCAAAAACTTGGCATTACATCACTAGAACCAACAACAACCTTATATGAATTGGTTGACCGATTGGTAGTCAAACTAGAGGGTACACTACAAGATGTAATGGTATCTGTAGATTCCTAGGAACACCCTGCTGACTTTCTGGTTATCAATCCAAAGAAACGGCTAGAAGGACACCCGCTAATATTAGGTAGACCTTGGTTGGAAACTATCGATGCTTATATTGGATGCCGACAAGGCAACATGAAAATAACAAGGGGAAACTATGTCAAGAATTTAGCCTTATATCCCCCAACCCAACCAATTCTATCAATAATCAAAACAAGAAAACAACCTGTATCATATCTTATGAAAAATATGAGATCACCTCTAACTATAAAAAATTATCTTGAAGATCAAACAGAGAACAATATCATCAATAGTTTTATTAATAAACCACAAATAAGATCCCATCTATAATGTCACATGATCAAGGCAGCATTTGATAATAAAGAAGAAGAAGATCCTTTGAAAGACATTCCCGATCAAGTAATACCCACTACTTCTGTGTACAATAGAAAGATTGTAGAAATTGAGTCGGGAAAAACTCTAAACATTAACAAAAATCTGATTGCTGAACAAGAAGAGAAGTTGGTCCAATTATTACGAAAATACAAAGCAGCCTTTGCATGGGATTACCCAGACATGAAGGGAATTGACCCCCAAATGTGTACACACCACATCTATATTGAAAAAGATGCGAGACCCATTTTCCAACCCCAAAGAAGACTAAACCCTCACCTTAAAGATATTGTGAAAGCTGAATTACAAAAACTACTGGATTTTAATTTCATCTACCCAATATCTGATAGAAAATGGGTCTCTCCATTAGTAGTGGTACCAAAAAAGAATAGAAAGTGGAGAATATGTGTAGATTACTGTGAAATTAACAAGGAAAAACAGAAAGACCGCTTTCCCCTTCCTTTCATTGACCATGTATTAGACACATTGGCAGGAAGGAAATTATTTTCCTTCCTCAATGGCTTCAGTGGGTACAATCAAATCCATATTTCCCCTGAAGACCAAGACAAAACTACTTTTACCTGTCCATGGGGGACATTTTCCTACCGAGTCTTTCCTTTTGGCCTATGTAATGCCCCTTCTACATTCCAAAAGGCCATTCTCATCATCTTTGCAGACTTAATAAATGAAGGTCTCGAAGTATATATGGATGACTTCACACCTTATGGGGATGACTTTGAGCCAGCATTAGAAAATTTAGAAAAGGTGTTGCAAAGATGTATTAGCACTAGGCTTTGTTTAAGCAATGAAAAGTGTCATATGATGATGACCGAAGGAGTTATCTTAAGGCATTATATTTCAGCAGCTGGAATTCAGGTGGACCCAGCTAAAATACAAATAATCTTGTTAATACCCACACCCACCACACAAACGGAGGTACGAGATTTCTTGGATTTTCTGGTTATTATAGAATATTTATAGAACATTATTCTCAAATAGTTGCACCTTTATATGCACTGACTGGAAATGTTGATTTTATTTGGACAGATAAATGTGACAATGCCTTCAATGATCTGAAAAATCTTGTTTCAACAGCCCTAGTGCTGAGGGGCCCAAATTGGAATTTTCCATTCCAAATTTCATCCGATGCCTCAGACACAACAATTGGAGCAGTACTTGGGCAGGAGGAAGACAAGAAACCATATGCAATCTATTAAATTAGCAAAAATCTATCCCCTGCTGAATTAAATTATACTGTGACTGAGAAGGAATTTTTAGTTGTAGTTCATGCTGTAAATAAGTTTAGACATTATATAACTGGGTATCCTGTAGTACTATATACTAATCACTCTGCCATTAAATTCTTAGAAAATAAACCTGTTACAAATGGAAGAGTGACAAGATGGTTGATTTTATTCCAGGAATTCTACATTACAATCAAAGATCAACCTGGGAAAGAGAACCCTATAGCTGACTTTCTGTCGAGAATGCCAAAGCCAACAGATACAGAAGCAGTTGAAGACCACTTCCCAGATGAAAATTTGTTCGCTGTTACTGTCAAAACCCCATGGTATGCTGATATAGAAAATTATTTGGCAATAGGTAAATTACCTAAACATCTATCCCTTAATGAACGAAAACAGATAATACAACGTAGTACCCGATTCTCTTGGATTAGGGGCTACCTATTTCACACAGGGGCAGATATGCAAATAAGAATATGTGTCTGAGAGGACGAGGTATTTGATATTTTGAAAGCATGCCATGATGGGCAGTGTGGCGGGAATTTTGCATATCGTAGAACTGCCCATAAGGTTTTACGAACAGGCTATTATTGGCCTACTATCTTTAAAGATGCCAAAAAAATTTGTGTAGGCCTGTGATAGCTGCCAAAGGGCAGGTTTCCCTTGGCAGTCTAATGAAATGCCTTTGAACCCTCAACTAGTGATTGAACCATTTGAATGTTTGGCGCTTGATTTTGTTGGTCCTATTAGCCCTGCATCAAACAAAAAAACATACATTCTAGTTGCAACTGAATATGTCACCAAATGGGTTGAAGCAGAGGCACTTTCAAAAGCTACAGAGGACTCTGTAATACAATTTCTTTTCCAAATATTTGTGCGATATGGCCTCCCAAGGGACATAATCACAGATGGAGGACCACAGTTTGTAGGTAATAAATTAGCTGAAACACTACAAAAATACCACATTCAACACAAGATTAGAACCCCATACCACCCACAGGCCAATGGCCAAGTAGAGATCATGAAAAAAGTGATTGAATCTATATTGAAAAAAATCGTTGCCTCACACAGACGAGATTGGGCCTACAGATTGCCAGAAGCATTGTGGGCATATCGAACAATGTGGAGACCCACTACGAGATATTCACCATATCAATTGGTATTTGGAAAAGAACCCATATTTCCAATAGAATTTGAAATTTAGACATTAAGAACAGCTCAAAAGGTGGGTCTAGATCTAAATGAAGCCCAGGCCAAAAGACTGCAACAAATTAATGAGTTAGATGAAATTAGGCTCTCTTCTCTTCAGCACACAGCGTTAATTCAACAGCAGAAAGAAAAATGGCATGATGCCCTTATCAAAGAAAATATCTTCCATGAAGGAGACTGGGCACTCCTATATGATTCTAGGTTTCAGGGTTTTCTAGGGAAACTCCAGACATGATGGTTTGGACCCTATGAAATACAAAAAGTGCATGATAATGGCACTATTACATTAGCCACCATTGATGGATCTAGACATTCCTTTAAGGTAAACGGTCATCGAGTACGATTGTATCATAAACCGCTTACCCGAGAATCCTTTTACCAACAATTACCGGAAGATTCTACCATGAAAATTCTGGCTGAAGGGGATAACTCCTCCTCGGCACTAGTTTATTAAATCATTTATTTTTTAAATTTTGTACATAAAGTTTGTTCATTTATTTGGATTGTTTGTTTCATGGAATTCTGCTTTTTTTCAAAAACCTTTTTTATTTCGCCTGTTTTGAGTCTTTGTTGTTCCTTTCTAAAGGAACAACACTTCTGCTATTCCTTTTCGGAAGGAACAACAGTTCCTCAAGATCGGACGTCTCTCGCTCCATTGGGTCTTTGCTTTTTCCAACCCCTCATCCACCATTCTAAATCTCCACTTTGATTTGGACCGTCTGTTCCTTCAAATCTAACGACCCCCACCAAACCCCACCATATCATCTCACCAGTCCCACCCGACCGCACTGGGCTTTTTCATCATGTTTCTTCCAATCTCCACTGTTGATTTCCCCAGATCCAACGGTCAACATTCCATTTCGTGCCCATTTCACCCAACCCATCCATAGTACATTTTGAGTGCTAAATAGGTGGTTTTAAAGGGACACGTGTTGGCCACCGGCATGTATCATGTCCACCCAGCATAAAACCACTTACTACCTTAACCCCGTGCGAAAACCACTCGTGGTTTACTGCAAAAATTCTCATCACCACTCCGCGCCATAATTCAATTTAAAACCATGGTTTTGCCTTCTGCCATGGGTTTTTCCACCTCTACTGCCTTCTTCATTTCTTTGTAAATGCTCCTCCGCCTCTCCCAAGCCTCTGAAGCAGTTTAACCCAAGCATCGCAGGTTTTATTTTATCAATTCGTGTGTGTTGAAGGTTTTCATGGTGGAAAAGATATAAATTCTTCCCATAGCCAATTACAGTGGCTCAGAGCTGAGGATGATGATCCTCAAAGGCTCAAAACAGTACAAAAAGGGATTTATAAGGTTTGTCTCAATATTTTTTCAATGTTTCATGGACATTGATTAATTAATGAAACCCTCCAGTGCATAGAAGAAACACCTGCATGGAGAAACAAAACAAAATCAGTGAAGAAGATTAAAGGTTTAATTGAAGAAATCAAAGGAAAGTGAGGATTAGCATAAAGATAAAGGATAAAGACAAAGAGTTAAGGACAAAAATTGAAGATTAAAACAATCAGCATAGTGAATAAAGCAGAAGATGATTAAAGAAAGCCTAAAAGCCAAATCAGAGGCCTAATCAGAGTTAAAGTGACAAATCAAGATAGATCACCCAAAATAATGCTTCGAATGACACATAAGTAGATCAATTACTCCCTCCAAAGACTAAAAATTCCACCTATAGGCCTATTTACTCAAAACACTACAAAGTTAATGCACAGTTAGAGATATTTTCCAAAGACAACTTAGAAAGTAATTACCAGCCTACCAAAGGCTTCAAAAGTCAACAAAAGTGGCTGAAGTAGATAAAATTTAATGTAAAAATCAATTAACAGAGTTAAATCATTAGATATCTTCTCCATTAGGCCTCCCAAAGGTCGAGAAGCATTTACTCTATCTTAATTGAATAATTAGACCTTCTTTTCACTCCACCTCCTCAATTTACCTATAAATATCATAAGAGGAGCCCATTGTAAATGTTGGTTGAATACTTATTGAAGTTAAATAGTTGTTGAGGCTGCTGAAGCTCTGTTAGTAATTGAATAAAGATAGGCTGAGAAGAGAAGTTTGAAGTTGTAAAGACCTACTGGACTTGAAGATTGTAACAGGTTTGAACATCAAATATACAAGCTGATTTATGGGATCCTGGTCTATGTCAATGGTGATGTTTTTGTTACTGTAATTGTTGTTTTTCTTATGTTTTCATACTGTCCACTTTCTCTGATAAAGAATAGGAAATATAGAATAGGATTTACTGCAAAGTACCCTAATTCTCACTGATAAGCTTTATCTCTATGTTTTCTTCTAATTGTTGCTTTGGGAATGATTTTGATAGAGCATAACCAATCAAGGAACATTGGTGAGCCCATTTCTTGCTGAGTAAAACTTGAGATGTTGTTCTTGAGTGATCTTTTTGCTGCATGCTAAGTAGAGTCCTATTCAAGGAAGTTTATGGTTAGCCCTGTCCCTTGTTTAGTCTTTAACAACCTGTTTTGAAAGTTTCCCTGAGAGTATGCCAAAAGCAGGATAGATTCAAAGTTCTTACTTGATCTTAAGCTATTCTTTTGTTTATCTTGAATTTTTTCTACTTTTGGAAGGTAATTTGTTAGATTGCTGGATTGTTGTCTGAAGAGTGTGCTTTAGTAAAAGTTTTCCCAAAGAGGTCTATGGTTTGCCATGTCCTTTGGCTTGCTTCAAACAGTTACTTTGAAAGGATTTTCTTTTTTAGTGAAGTTAATAGATTCTTAAATTCTTATTAGCTTTGCTTCTTTCACAACACTTTTAATGTTCCATATCACAAATCAACCTAAAAATATCCTTTGATATAGATGAGTTTCCCCATGGACCACTCTTGAAACTTGTTGTGCAATTAAATCCTTTTGTGACTCCATAGCCCAATGGATTGATATTGTCTCTTACCTATCCTATCAGTTGAACCATTCTTTCAACTCACTCACACCTTTACCCTTCAAAAGACTTCCTTTATTTTGATGATATCCTACCCAACCAAAAACAAACAAATCCCTTGTGCTTCATAACTAGCCTAATATCATAAACAAAGCATAAATATATATCCTTTGAAAACACTTATATAGAGAGATCCCTCTCTGAATCTAGGAGGGCTAGATCCTAGGATTCCAAAGTTGTTTTGATGTAGGCCCTGCAGCGTTTGTTCTTGCCAATCTTGCAAACTACAGGGACCCTAACAGGTTATAGGTCCATAGGAGAGGTAGGTTGTCAAGGGGTATTTACTCTTTTCCATTGATGTCAAAGAGGGAGATAAATCATTAGGAAGGTTATTATCATGATGTCAAGGGGAGTTATGATCTTAGGGGGAGTACTTGTTTTGACATCAATGCCAAAGGGGGAGATGTTTGATAAGTCGTTGTCATTGATGTCAACCTAAGAATAATTAGGAACTACCCCGATATTCCATGGAAACATTTATATGGAATGTCATGGAATATTGTGTCAATATCCTTATAGATAGATTCTCTTCTATGAGAGGTTTCTGTTCATAAATGGTACACCTTGTGGTTCCTTCTGGTTTGAGAGAAAATTGAGTTTAAAGTTGAAGACCTAGTTTTGTGGGCTAAAACCACAAGGGGTATGGACATGACACCTTATATATATGATATGGATTCTCACCATAATCTCACCACGTATAAGTCCAATAATTTCAAGAATAAAAGGCACTAAACCAATCATTGACTTCACTACTAGGTAGGACCATATGCACTATGCCAATCATTGATTTCAAAATTTTAGTGGAATTAAAAAATAAATTATTAGAAAAATATTAATAAGGGTTTAAAATTAATTAAGTTAAGGGTCCTTTAGCATTTTTTCAAATCATAAGATATAATTTTTAGGTTGCAAAGCCAACAATTAAATCACATCCCCTCCATTAATTAATCTAAAAACTCTTCTATAGTCAATTGTCAAAATATAGTAAAAACTATATGAACATCAATATAATTCAAGGGACACGGATCCTTCTTCAATCATATGGCAATTAATTCCTCTGGCGTTTATGAAGCCCCTCTTACAATGTTTATTGAAACCTCATAATCTATAAATGTCTGACCTTTTCTCTCTCACAAGTATATGAAATGAAAAAATATTTTTAATGAAACCTTCGACCACCTCAGAAGAAATTTAACATATATATATTTCAAGTGATTAACGTTCTATTTTGAAAAAAAAAATGATATTATACATCTACATTTTTGAGAAAATGTTATTACAAGTCTAGTGAAGGGAAATACAGGGTCTTCATCCTTCAACAAGATTTTAACTTTGAATGAAGAACAATACAGACTATGGTTTAAGAGAAAGACATCCTTCTTAGTGAAGATCCATTTAATCAAGGGGAAAATCACTATTTATAAAAAATACTTTTCGGTCTACATACCCCTCAGTCCTAAAAGCACACAATTTGGAAGGCATTATCAATGTTGGTCTTGTGGTGGCTACACCTGTGGTTAGAAATTTGTTTCAAGACTAGTGAAGAAGGGGTAAAGGATCAAACAAGTGAGGTTACCTATCTAAGGTTTGACTTCAACAACTACACGAAGAGTGAGGCCTTATCTTGCTGCAATATGTTGTTGATTAGGAATGTAATTATTGTTTAAGAGTTATCACATTATTAGTTTTTGAAGCAACAAAGTTCTGTAGCAAGCCAAGGATACAAACCTGATCATTACACAATTTTGGAATGTTGCATGGTTTAAGTCAAGTTAGGTTTGCAGTAAGAGTAGCATGGTCATTGTATAACATTGTAGACTGGTTGTGACATCTAGAAGATAAATTCGATAGGACTAGTATTTAGTTTAATTTCAATTAGAGTTCAAGATAATGCCTGTATGAATTTCAAATTTAAGGGTAGTATTGAATTTGTAATCAAGGTATAAGTGATTGGGGTCTATCATAGACTTATACTCTTGTATACCCTACTCTTTTTTTTTTGCTAGGTATAGGTAGTATGTAAAATATCCTTTAGGTCTGTCTTAGTTAACTGTTAGTCCAATCCTTGGTTGATGACAAAGTTTGGTGGACAAGTAAAGAACATAAGGCTAATACACAAGGCACAAGATCACTTTAGGTACATATTATTTTTATTTAATTCATAAATCTTGTATTTCCATTTTTTTTACTTACATGTGTAATGAAGGTAGAGGTAAGTAGCATTGGAGGATATTTTGATTTATTTTTGGGGAATTGGGATTCGTGGATATTTTTTGTTTTAGGTACAAACACCTAAAACATCTATAGTTCAAACCTAAAATTGAAGTCTCTCAATGCAGTGAATACTATATTATTTGATTGACAACTAAACAAGGTCTAATATCAAGGACATATGTTGGATTGGGGTCCCCTAGGACCAGATTTTTGGGTAAAATATGGTATTTTTTGTAAATTTTTGTAAGTTAAGTCGTGCGCGCTAAGTGAAGCATAGGTCAAGGGGCTTTGGGGCAGGTAAAAGCCCCTCAAGAGTTGTAATGGGCGAAAGGGTATAACTAGGGGCCACAAATCATAGTTTACGGAACTTAGATGAGTGCGGGCTAAAGGTATAAATAGGAGTCTAGATCGAGTCGATTGAAAGGAGGAGGTAGTAAGTTTGAACTAATTTTTGATGTTTTGAGCTGGAAGGCAAATGTGTCTGGGTTTGGAAGGCTCCTGTTGGCTGTGTGTGTGGAGTCCTTAGTCCTACAGTGTGTGGACCCCACTGGTTGTGTGCACGGGTAGAACTAAAGTATTGTAAGGAAGATATAAACTGTGAATGAAGAAAGGAATTCTTTGGATGATATTTGAGTATCAAATGCATCTGTCATTTGATTTATGATTTGTTTCCACATGTTATTTCTATTTACTGTGTTATCTATGTTCAGATTGGTTGCACAACTGTCTTTTACCTTCAATGAATGATTAATATACAGATCTATTGATGTTGAACATAATTTTTATGCATTAAGGGATTGTAGATCTGTATCAGTGCACACAGAGGATAGCTTGTGTAAATTGACCTAAATCTGTCTTGTTAGGGTTTCTGGTTAGGGCTTCTATTATGAAGGTTAGATCACAATTTTTTAGATCTGAAGACACCCACATCATTTAATTCTCTCTCAGTGTGTGGAAACCTAGTTCCAGCACCCCCTTATACTGCTTCAGGTGAGAGTTTGAATTGCACAAGTAGGTCACTACCGAAAGGGCCAGTAATAAGAGGGTTTTATTGGTTAACCTTAACCTCAAACCTGGGTCAGGACCCCTTAAGCCAACAACATAATAGTGATTTAAAGGGCAGTATGAGAGCACATTTATTTCATTGAAGGCATGGATTACTATCACAAGCAATGAAGCAGAGCATCAAGGTGCACTATCACTTGCGAAAATATCAATAACAAACAAGCAACACAATTTATCATCCTTGACCACTTAATACTATAAGATTCATCATCAGCATCAATGAGATTTTTACAATAGTTATCAAGTCTTGTGAGCTTTGTAAAGATTCATTTTGTCAATTGAAGTCAAACAATGTACATCAATGTAATTATAAAAGTTTGTGTCATTTCCTAGAGTTGAAGAGGGAAATTGTTTTTGGGAAAAGGGATTTCTCCCACCTAGAAAGGAGATGGGGGAACCTCTCATAGATAAACCAGTTAGAAATTATATTTCCTCTATCTTTATCTCAAGTAGATGTGCTCCTAGTATGAATGTATGAGCTTGAACATCCCATGAATGTACTAGATATTCTAGCATCTCCATCCGCTTCCTCATACCAAGAAACCAGAATAATTTCAGTAACCCATAGTTTTTTAGTGCATGGATGGTAGCAGTGTCATTTTATACATTCATATATTGCTCTTCATGTTCTCTTTCCATCCATATTAACGCCATTTTCTTCTAATGAAGTCCTTAAACATCAAACAGAGACACATTAGGATTCATTCCATGCAAAAATCTTAAATTTTTTTGAAAGGAACTAGCATATCAAGCTCGAGAATTGCGCCCAACACACCCCTTCAAGGGGAGATAGTGTGTTGCAACTCTCCATGCAGTTTATTTTAACTAGGATCAATGCCCCTTTCAACTTTAGGAGTGCATGTTGGTCCAAGGGCGAAATAGTTAAGCCCTAAGGCCTTCAAAAACCCAAAAAAAAGCATGAAATCACAAAATTCCACAATGAAACGGAAGAGAAAGTTTTTAGCTCCTACCTGGAAGTGACAACGCTTGAAACGACCAACTAGATTAATCGTAATCAACTACGGAAGATCGAGGGAAATAAGTACTCACAACTCTAACATCATAAGGTAAATCTGAAATGGTAAAAATGAATTGTCGTTTTGGCTACTTATGGTCATTTCTTCCATTATTTTATTAAAATTTAATGTTTTAACCTAGTTATGATTCAATTTTATCATGGAATAGGTAATTTTAATTCTTTGATAATTTTTTGATCAGGTCGACAACTGTTTGATGGATTTTTTCGTGTTTTGAACAAATCATTTTGACTGAAGAGCATACTTTTATTAATTTTTCAGGCTCTGTAAACTCATGAAAAGGAAACCCTTGGCATCCTCTTTCAGCTATTTTTAGACTCCCAAAATATGAAAAGATCCTTGAGCACTTATCTTTTCAAAATTTTTAAAGTAAATGAAAGATGTCTACTTAGTATAAGTTTAACCCTTTTCCGGACTAAGATAAAAT
Source organism: Pinus albicaulis (assembly GCA_034641835.2). Lineage (NCBI taxonomy): Eukaryota > Viridiplantae > Streptophyta > Pinopsida > Pinales > Pinaceae > Pinus > Pinus albicaulis. Next base: position 43,153 of record JAXQQM020064023.1, on the reverse strand, counting down.
ACCTACAAAAAATGAATACCTTAGTCGATCATGGCGAAGAGGTTCTCTTGGGTATTTGTTTTTCTGCCTTGTTGGAATTAGGGGATTATCTATGAAAAATAACCTTTGGAGTTTTTTTTTTTGCCTCTTTTTCAAACTCTCTAAACTTGGTATGGTCATGATGAGGCATATAATACTTCCCATAAGTTTTCTATACTTATTTTCATCCTCAAATTCATTTCCTTCTTTATATGGGAGATTCATATTTTGTTCCACTAGAGTGGACAAAGGATTGCATTTATCCATGCCAAACTTGTTTTACAATTCCCTAATGTACTTCTTTTGAGAGAGGAATATATACCTTGGATGTTGGCTCACTTGAATCCCCAAGTAGTGATGAGTATTCCCGAAACCTATCTTCTCAAATATTTTATTCAACTCTTTCTTTATAAACTCAATATATTTTAATTGTTCCCATGTTATCAATAGATCATTTACAAATACTACAAGATTAAAGTGTTTGAAAATTAATTTTAGAAGTTGCTCAATAAATTCATCATACTAGGCTTGTGATAATTTTTTAAGCCATAAAAGGATTTTATGAGTTTGCATACTTGATATTATTGTCCCTTCACAACAAAACCTTTTGGTTGAGACATGAAAACATTTTCTTTCAAGTCTCCATTCAAGAAAGTAATCTTTACATCCATTTGATGGACTTTCCAACCATTCTGAGCTTCCAAGGAAACAAGAGTCCATATGGTGGCCCATTTTTTTGTCAGGACACATGTCTCTTCATAATCAACACCTTATTTCAATGTAAATCCTTTTTCCATAAGCCGTTCTTCATGTTTTCCAAGTGAGCCATCCGATTTATACTTGTTCTTGAAGACCCACTTGCAGCAAATTGATTTGGATCAAAATCGAGGGGCCACCAACTTCCATGCTCCATTATTTATCAAAGAAATATACTCCTTTTTAATTTCTTCTTTCCATTAATCATGAGAATCAACTTCTTCAAAGGAACCTGTTTCAAAATTAGCAGAATTTTTTTATTCATAACTATATAAAAACATCCATATCGTCAAATAAATCATAATTATCACCTCCATTTTGTTTGGTGGAACTTCTAGTTCATGTATTTTTGACCTCATTAGGATGAACACTTTAGAGTATTTTAGTGAGCCATTTTTTGTTGATTTTCTTTGTGCAATAGAAAATAGCACAAATTTTTTGAAAATTTGATAATTATTTTTGATGTAGATATTATTTTTCATTTATTCCATGATATCATTCAATAATTATACTACGTAAATTAAACCATAAAGAATAATAGAAAAATAGAGATTATAATGGAAAAGAGAAGACACGATTTACCTTGGGACAACCCACCAAGGGGAAAATTCCAACAAAATTTTTGATAGATAAATTCTTATGTTCAACAAGAGACACGCCTATGCCTATGGTAAAACCTGGTCTTCACATTAAATTCAAGCCTCCCAATCTAATCCAAAAGTTTTCCTTGTATGATTTGGCCCATAAATTTTATCCCCTGCAATTGCTCATAATTTTGGACCCTCCAACATAATGCCCAGAAAAAATCCAAACCAAAAATAAGAGATTATATGCACACATGTGAGTTGTAGGAGAGAGAAAGAGATAGATAATGTGTCTTCCTATTCATCCTATTTTTCCTTCTTTTCCTTCGCTTTATTTCCAAAAATATGTCTTGTGAGAAATGTGTGAATTTCCTAACTAGATGATATTTAACTGTCTTTATATAATGATATGTCTTCGCTAAATGGGTGTGTCTTTTTCCTAGGCTGAATTAAATTGGAAGGAGGTTGATTGAGAAATTTTGGAGCTAAAAATTACAACTAAAAATTTCAAATTTCCTTTTTAAAAAGTATAAATGTAACTTTGACTCAATTTTTTTTTTCCTTTTGACTCTAGCATTTAAAATATACTTTACAATAATAAATACAAATAAATCAAGTGGTCAAATATTCATTATGAAGGCTGACCATAGTTACAAATCGAACACTCCCTCTTAACTAGAGAGTTATTCATAATCATTTTCATAGGTGTTCTCAAGTTGACAAATTTCTCTAAGAAAAGGTTATATCAAATCATTATCAACAAAATCATCATCTACCATCAACATTTGCTAGTGGCCATATCTGAGATTGTGCCAAACCCATGGAAATTCCATCAACCCATTATGACTCACTCCTCTAGAGTGATCAGTCCCAATGTCCCCTCCCTATGCCAAAAGGTTGAGACCTCAACTATCTGGCACTCACTCACCCTTCTTCATGAGAAATTTGGGCCAATAACTCACTCAACCCCTCCTAGTTGGTGATATGGTCTAGATGATAAAAGGACCTCACTACATTCTTTCGGTGTGTGATTGAATCCAGGACCTCACTCGACCCTTCCCTAGTTGGTGATCGGGTCTAGATGCTAAGGGACATCACTACACCCTTCTTGGTGTGTGATCAGGTCCAAAAACCTCACTACACCCTTTCTTGGTGTGTGATATGGTCTCCTCTAAGAGGAACTCTCTTAAATGGACTTGGTGATCACTATGGGCCTCTTGGACTGATTCTCCCTACTACGAGAATGTCCATCCATGCTAGTGCTAAAACAACACTCCCTCTCAATAAGATGGGTAATCTACATAAGCCCCAACTTGTAAATGAAGTACATTAACTTATCTATGGGAAATAGCTTTGTCAGAACATTAGTTGGATGATCATCGATGGAGATGTACTTGAGCCTTATAACTCTCCTCTGCACCTGGATGTCACATATATTGGTACTTGATCTCAATATTATTCAACCTATCATGGAACTCAATATTTTATTAAATCCTCACAAAAATTTTATTATCATAGTACACTAGTAAAAATGGGGCCAAAATATAACGTCACTTCATTGGTTATATGACTAAAATTCGTCTACTATCTGACGAACCCGAGACATAGATATCGTTAGTGGGATTTCATGAGGTATTCAACAACTAGGAAATTGTCAGACCTATACGTCATATATTCCTCATCTTTGATACCAAATAAATCATCGGCTAACCGGGCGTTTTTTCGACGTATAGTCGTCGAATAGGCGACGTTTTAATTTGTAACCAAGGTCGAATACTTGAAATCCATCTGTTGGATGTGTTTATCGAATATCAAACCATCATATGTCAGTTAGCAGACGTTGTGACTTTTCATTCAACCACCAAAATATCGATCCGATGGTCTTTGTATACGTCAGATAGCCAACGCTACCTCTATTCCTTCGATGAAGATGCTATGGATTCGATGATATTTTGCATTGGATGGGAGATGGATATCTGGCACTGGTTTTTTGATGAGGGTCGACGAATATCTGACACTTGTTAAATGTAAGTCGAATATTCGATGGGTTATTATTGAAAAAAATGGAAGAGGCTCCAAGTAATGGTCGTTAAATTTAACAAGGTATTTTCCTTTTGAAGTTTTGGATAATTTGATTTCAAACTAACTCAGTCCAAAACTTTAATGTAGATGTAACCCAATTACTCAAATTATGGTTTAGGCAACAAAAATTGGAGAATGTGTAATTTTCATGTGTTTCAATTCAAAAATTCACTCAAATTAAATAATGTACATGGGATGCAAGCTTCAGAAATGTTGTGCCCAAATAGGATTGGCATGCAATCCATATAATTGTAGTACAATCGTCTTCCGCCACAACATTTATGAACCTCACATCCCATGTAAATTATTTCATTTGAGTGATTTCTTTAATTGAAACACATGACAATTACACATTCTCCAATTTTTGCTGCCCGAACCATAATTTGAGTAATTGGGCTACATCTACATTAAAGGTCTAGACTGAGTTAGTTTGAAATCAAATTTTCCAGAACTTCAAAAGGAAAATACCTTGTTAAAGTTAATGACCATTCCTTGGAGCCTGCTCCATTTTCCCAAAATTTAGCTTGAAGAACAGACAATAATGAATAGATAGAGAGGGCACGTATCTCTAATTCTAAGAAATAGGATACACATGAAAACCTATAAAAGGGATAAAACACATATTTCTAAAATAATAAGAACCACCAAACAAATTCCTAATAAAAATAATAGAAAATTGAATCCTAAATGTAATGTTACATTTTTGAGATATTTTATTTTGATAGTTGTTCCTCTTCAACATCCAAATTGATGCATATTTTCCTACACATATTCATGAGACCAATGAGGAAAACTTAGATTAAATTTGACCAATTATTAAATTTAATCTCAATAATAAATAATAATTAAAAAAACTTGAGTGCATGAATACTTGAATGAGCTCAATTGCAATACAATCCTCTTCTGGCACAACATTACTGAACCTTGCATCCCATGTACATTACTTCATTTGAGTGAATTATTGAATTGAAACACATGAAAATTACACATTCTCCAATTTTTTCTAACTGAACCATAATCTGAGTAATTGAGCTACATCTAAATTAAAGGTCTAGACTTACTTAGTTTCAAATCAAATTTTATAGAGCTTCAAAAGGAAAATACCTTGTTAAAGTTAACAACCATTCCTCGGAACCTCCTCCATTTTCCCAAACTTCAGTTTGAAGACCAGGAAATAGTGAATAGATAGAAAGAACACATATCTCTAATTCTAAGAAATAGGTGTTACGGGAAAAGTTACTCTAAGGTCCTGGGTTGAAATATCTAACAGAGTATGGGCATGTCATCACAAGAAGGACTCTAATTACCAACTTCTATGCTTTAAAATAGAAAGTGAAGATTGCAGATCTTGCCCGTTTATCCTTCTTTTGTAGTAGATCCTGTGGGGTTCAAATCCCCTATAACTCCACATGCTCCAGAACGTGCAAATCATTCAAGAACAAGCACAAAACCTAGTTGTACAACATATATGTCCTGGATATTAGAAAATTAGCATACATGATCTCATAAAATAACATGAGGTAAACCATTCAAGATTATTAGGCATGTATAAGAGACATATAACACATGAACATCAAGAAAATGATGGTACTTCTTTTATTGATAACATGTATAGAAAATAATAGTGGAGAAATCACCTGATATCTGCCACAGACTTGAGAAAAACCATCCTCCAGATCTGTGCAACCCTAACCTCACAAAGATTCTTCCATAAATTGTGCACAAAAGATGTCACATAGAATGAGGGTGATCATCATAAGGAAACAAGGGTTTCCTGGAACCTGGGAAGTGTAGGAGGCACGATGAAAATATCAGACTTGATCAAGGCTATAGCATGCTATAATATCAATAATATTCTCTCTCTCCTCCCTTAGGCCATTCCCTTGAGGGGTATTTATACTTCCTCAAATTAGTTTTTCAGTTGGGGAACAGTTAGGCCACGAACTGGGGTAGTTAAGTTATAGGAAAAATTGTAATGACCGCCTCAATAATAGGGAAATTATATATATTTTTAATAGTTTAAATAGCATATGCGAGTTAACTATGGGTGGAATCGCGTGTGCACGCGGAAAAGACTGGGCAGAGTCACATATGGATTTTAAAATGCTGTTTTTTTTTAGAAATATGACCAAGTATGAATGGAAGGGTTGCCCAAGGAAAATTCATAAGTCATCAAGTATATAAAGGTGATAAATGATGCTATAAAATATTCCCCCTAATATATGAGGTCAGAAGGGGTACATGATGGCCGAAATGTATTATGTGCATAGAAAGAACTTGTGCATGTTATCATCCTATATTTTGTAATATTGGCAAGAACAAACAATAGAGGACAACATCAAACCACTTTGGAGTCCAAGACCTAGCCTTCTTAGACTCAGAGAGGGCTCTCTCTAATTTTATGACTTAGCTTGATAATTATAAGTGTTGATATTAGGCTAGTTATAGAAAATTATAAGGGTTATTTGTTTTGATTGATTGTGTGGTTGGACAGATAGAGCTATAGGGAGTAATCCATTGGGTTATGGAGTCAAAAGGCTAGAATGGCGCATCAACATTCAAGAGCATCACAGGGAAATCTAACTGTGCTAAATGGATCTTTAGAGCTGTATGAATTATGAGGTGAAAGAAATAGTTAGGTTCAGTAGTGACTAAAGAGCAGTTAAGAATTATTTAATCACACTTCAACAGAAAACATTAATATTGTAAATGCAGATAGAATTAAGGTGCTCTGACAACAAATTGTAATCTAAAATTTCTGATGTAAAATTAGATGAACATATGCACAACGGGGAAAACAACAGAAACATTTAAAATACAGAATTAGCACATCACCATTTTAACACAACTCAAGAATCCTGTAAACAGTATTTGATTATTAATGTCGAGCTCCAAAATTACAGTGCTCCAATATAGTCGTTCTTACAATGTAGGGGCTAACAATATCTAACCTCTGATACCACTAAAGCATGCAGTATTTATCTAAAAACTAAGTTGGTTTCTCTAATCTACCTTGGAAAACTCCATTAATTACAAACAAACCAAAATTAGAAATGTGTGGCCATGCAAGTCCTGATTAGAAATCTCTGACAAAAACACCGCCTCTGGAATTAATATTGGGTGACTCTTCGTAGATCCAAACACTTCGATGGCTCTTCGTAAGATAAAATAATAAGCTTGGAAGTGGCTGTGATGGTCACGAAGATGCAACCAATGGTGGCTCTAACATCTGGCTCTACTTTTCAGAAACCAGCATTGGGTAATAAAATTTGGTGCAGTGCTGGTAAATTTTCATTATTCGGGTGATTATACCGATATGTTTTGTATGAACATTCTTTTCCTGACCCGACCTCCTTTTCTTGCACACCTTGTCAGGGCTTATTCTATTACAATTCGTTCTGTTTTTTTTTGGCCTATTTATTCATAAAATGGTGCGCAAACCTCATAAGCCAGGACATGAAGGGATGACGGTGGACGTGGCACAACAAAAATGGTTATGGTCAAACGAATGTGGCGGTGGTTTGGAGGACAGCAGAAACAAATTTTCGGAGGGGGTCTTAGTTGGTAATTAGTGATAGAGAGGGGGGTGCGAAATTGAGAGGGTGCGGCACGTGGAGGAGTGGGAAATAATCGATACTACTCATTTTTGACCCCCCCCCCCCCCTCATGATAAAGTTCGAATGTTGTGGGGAGTCTAAAACTAGATAAGGATCGTTGGATGTGGGGAAGAAGTGTGGAGAAGGAGGAAAGGTGGAGGGTGATTAGAGGTGGAATGACATAGCGCATGGGTGGGACCCAACTCGACCCTTTCTCTTTGTGAGTTAGCCTATTTCTTCACAAAATGGTGTAAAAGCTCATTACCCAGACTTGATATTCTATAGACTTCAGTTATGAACTTTATCACATCCACACAAAATCGCACATCATGTGATTTACATTTTATGATAAGAGAAAAGGGATTGACGATGCAATGCGAAGAGAGAGGTGATGTCGCAAGTAAGGTGGGACCTGACCGCATCGCAAATTGCAAGTCATAAGGTTTTTCTATAAGAAGTGGAAGGTAAAATCTAAAACACGTGAAGTGCAAAGTGCGGGGAGAGAGAAGTGACGTGGCAGGTAAGGTGGGACTGACCACATCGCAAATCACAAATCTTATGTTTTTTTATGAGCGTGGGGGTTGAATACTAAAAATTTCAAAGTGCAGTACACGATTGGGACCCACCCGCATCGCACATCGCAATATTTATGTTTTACTGCATATCACTGAGTTTAGAGTTTAGGAAATGTGATAAGCACTAAACTCCTCGATGTGTGATTTGTGCTATTGGAGGATGATGTGGCAAAATGGATATGGAGCTCACTGCATCAGTAGAGTGTATAAAGCGGTAAAAGGTTTCTATGGTAAGGTAAGGTTTATGAGGTTTCTATGTATTTCAAATGGCTTGAAGTGGGGGGCGGAGCTGCTGTGGGGCCTACTGCATCGTAACTTAAACAAAATACATTGTGGATGCTTAATGATAAGTTATAAAATGTGCGATGCGATATATTGCAAATTAGTGATTGCAAGTTTTAAGGGTTGGCGAAATGGAATAAGCTATAATTTGTGAAATGCGATGGATGGTGGGGGAAAATGTGACGTGTTAGGGAGAATGGCCCCACTTTAATCACAGTCAGGGACATGCGAAGGTGGAGGTAAAACAACAATATGGTGATGAAAAGTTAAATTAAAAATATAAAATAGAAAGGGAGAAAAGGGTGAAGTTTAATGTTTTTAAAGGAAAATAAAATGACAAGGAAGTGTGGCGAGTGAATGGGTCCCACTTCATCGCATATCACCTTTGGAAGGTTTGTAAGAGATGACAATCAAAGGATTTTTGGATTTGGCCAATAAGAAAGCAATTTGAGTGTGCAATCATGAAAAAAAAGGGGAATGACTTAGGGAAAATAAAAATGAAAAGGGATAAATGGTATTTAGAGTGTTGGAGTTAAGAATTAGAAAAAATGAAGGGTAGGAAGATGGTAGATGGCATGAATGGGGGCAGTATGGAGTTTGCTCACCATCACACTTAATCAACAACACTTTCCCTATTCTACTGAACTAAAAAAGGTAGATTTATTCCTTTTAAGCTCTTGACAGTTGGGATCTCCCTTTCTTCCTGAAAATAAATGATAGCCATGTAATATTATTTTTCGTAATGACAAATCTAAGAAATAATCACTCACTTGGTGATACTGTGAAATACAGGAGTCTAAAAGTGGCTCCAATTGGAGATGGTAGCTCCTTCAGGAGGTGTCAAGAACACCGCAGACTAGTGGCCTGATCCCACAACTTATATCTTGATCTATCAGGAAACTTAGTGACTGGAAAGTAGCTGATTGTTCCTCATGACTTTGACTGATAAAAATATACCACATGCTTGCTCAGCCAGCTTATTAGCATACTGAAATATGAACTAAAACTACAATTGAAATTATCCACTACAAAACATCAAGCTGAATAGACCACTGCACCTTGAAAACTTGAAAGGTGAGACCAGAACTGTGCTGAAACTAAAGTCTAACACATGCTGATTTGAAAATGAAAAGAAATATAAAACTAAGATTTGAAAGATGCTCAAAGTGCTGAGATTATTTTCACACTACCCACCCTAATCTAACTTGGAGATGATATATACACTAAGTGAATTCCTTTCTCCAATGAAACCAATCAAGTAAATGACTACATGATTGATTCTTATTCACTTTTTTGAGTAGGCTAAAAAAAAAAGGGCCACTCCCATTTTACTTGCCTTTGAACAACAATCCTCAAAATTTTCCTTAAACTCAACAAAAAACCATTCCTAGCATAGTATACTCCTTCTTTAGATGATTCTAAGAAACCAACAAAAGGGTCTTGGAACAATACTTGGCCCTGAGGATTCCAATAACAAACTTCATCTAGGGCTGCTCCTTGTTCCACTTTGTCATGATCAGGATCCTTCTGAAAGAGAATATCTACACATTCTTCATGGTCATCTGACATGGCATCCTCATTATATACCACTATGCTATCCTCAAGGAAACTTGATATGTCTCGACTGAGTTGGTTGAATTATGTTTGAAGGCCATAATTTTGATAAATAGGAGAACTTTCTGGAAATAAGCCTTCTTGAGAAGGTAGAAAAACATTAGTATCAATATGTTCTTATGTTTCTTCATGAGGAAATTCTTCAGTAAATAAATTAGGAGTAGAAAAAATAGAAATAATCTCTTCATTACATAAAAATTTAGAGGCTGGCTGCGTGCTTAGAATCTGATTGATTTCTTCTTCAGTTAAAGGAGGAGGAAGTCTTTGTTCTCTCTGGATTGAAAAATAATTGTTTTCTTTCTCTTGTGAAGACTGATCATGAGGTTGAATGTCTTATTTAGCCTCACACAAAAGAGAAGATGCATCATCATTTGTCCCCAGAGAAAGATCTTGTGGATCTTCTTTCATTTCTTGATTGCTTTCATTTTCAACTAACTTCTCTTGGTTTTCATGATAGTTAACTTGAGAATGAAATTCAAGAATTGTTTCTAAGAGATCCTCAGTATGCCAATATCCTAAATCTTCATCAATATTTACAAGGTATTGTAAGAGATCCTCAGATTTCTCACAAAAAATTTCAGCTAATGATAAAGATGGAGAATTTTTTTTATAAAGCTCATAAAACACCTTGTGGAAATCTTTTAAAGAAAACAAACTACCAGGGTTCATACCTTCATACCATTCCCTTGCTTTCCCTTCCAATGTTACCATGAAAATATTCATGAGGCAATCCTCATGCCATTCTACTTTCAACCTCCATGAGTGTATATGAAACTTAATGAGATGTTACAAAGCATCATCAATCTTCTCATCTTGAAAAATAGGAAGATTTATGTCCCAATTTACCTGGGACATTTTGTGTGGGAATCCAAGAATGTGATCTTTGTTCATTAGATCATACATGCATTGTATTCTTGGATCCATATTTTCAATCACTCAGAGAGTGGGGTCACTATATATTCACAACCAATCTAGATTATTCTACCAGTGGAGCCTTTTGGCCAACTGAAAACTGTGGAATCCCCAGGTGGATGATTTAAACTTTCTTGTGTCTGGCTGTTGTCCACCATCAACAACCAAATACCAATCTTGGAACATACTTGAATCATACAATGTTTTGACTAGGGTTTTTGAGTTATTATGAGATACTAAGCTTTTTCAATAAGTCCCCAGTATGGTCGCCATTATCTTATCACCCTATAATTTGTAAGATTGGCAAGAACAAATGATAGAGGACATAATCAAACCACTTTGGAGTCTAGGACCTAGCCTTCATAGACTCAGAGAGGGATCTCTCTATTTTTATGTCTTAGCTTGATAATTATAAGTGCTGCTATTAGGCTAGTTATAGAAAATTATGAGGGTTGATTTTTTTATTGATTGGGTGGTTGGAAAGATAGAGCTGCATGGACTAATCCATTGGGCTATGGAGTCAAAAGGCTAGAATGGTGCATCAACATTCAAGAGCATCACAAGGAAAGCTAACTGTGCTAAATGGATCTCCAGAGCTATATGAACTATTAGGTGAAAGAAATAGTAAGGTTCGGTAGTGACTAAAGAGCACTTCAGAATTCTTTAATCAGACTTCAGCAGAAAAAATTAATATTGTAAATGTAGACATAATTAAGGTGCTCTGACAATAAATTTTAATCTAAAATTTATGATTTACAATTAGATGAAAGTATGCATAGTGGGGAAAACAACGGAAACATTTAAAACAAAGAAGTAGCACATCACCATTTTAACACAGCTCAAGAATCCTGTAAACAGTCTTTGATTATTGATTTCCAGCTCCAAAATTATAGTGCTCCAATATAGTAGTTCTTACAATGGAGGGGCTAACAATATCCAACCTATGATACCACTAAGGCATGCAGTATTTATCTAAAAAATAAGTTGTTTGCTCTACTCTACTTTGGAAAAATTCATTAATTACAAAAAAAATGAAATTAGACAAGTGTGGCCATGCAAGGCCTCATCAAAAATCTATGACAATAACACCACCTCTAGAATTAATTTTGGGTCTTCGTAGATCCAAATGCTAGTGTGGCTCTTGGCAAGATCAAATAATAAGCTTGGAGGTGGCTATGATGGTCATGAAGAGAAAACCAATGGTGGCTCTGACATATGGCTCTGCTTTTCAGAAACTGGTGTTAGTTAATCAAGTCTGGTGTAGTGCTAGTTACTTTTCATTATTTAGGTGATTATGATGATGTGTTATGTATGAACGATCTTTTCCCAACTCGACCTCCTTTGCTTACACAAATTGTTGGGGCTTATTCTATTAAAAGTACTGATGTCATTTTTTTGCCTATTTCTTCATAAAGTGGTGCAGAAACCTCATAAGCTAGGACATGAAGTGATGATGGTGGACATGGCGCAATAGCGGTGGTGATCATCAAACGATTGCGGCAGCAGTTTGGAGGCCAGCAGAAACAACTTTTCGGAGGGGGTCTTAGGTGGTAAGTAGTGATAGAGAGGGGGGTTTGAAATTGAGAGGATGCGACATGTGGAGGATTGGGAGGTAATGGATACTACCCATTTTGGACCTCCCCCCCCCCCCCTCATGATAAAGTTCGAATGCTTCGGGGAGGTCATAACTAGATAAGGGTCATCACATGTGGGGAAGAGGAGTGGAGAAGGAGGAAAGGTGGAGCATCATTAGAGGTGTAATGACATAGCATGTGGGTGAAGCCCGACTCGACCCTTTCTGTTCATGCTTTAGCCTATTTATTCACAAAATGGCATAAAAAATCATTACCCAGACTTGAAATTCTGTAGACTTCAGTTATAAAATTTATCACATCCACACAAAATTGCACATCACGTGCTTTAAAGCTTATAATAAGAGAAAAGGGAGCAGTGATGCGATGCGAAGAGGGAGGTGATGTGGCAGGTAAGGTGGGACCCGACCGCATCGCAAATCTCAAGTTAGAAGGTTTTTCTATAAGCAACATAAGTTAAACTATAAAACATGCGAAGTGCAAAGTGCAAGGAGAGAGAATTGACATGGCAAGTAAGGTGAGACCGACCGCATTGAAAATCGAAAATATTAGGTTTTTTTATGAGCGCGGGGTTAAATACTAAAACTTGTGAAGTGCGGTACGTGATTGGGACCCACCCGCATCGCACATCGCAATATTTATGTTTTACCGCATATCATTGAGTTTAGAGTTTGGGAAATGCGGTAAGCGCTAAACTCCGCAAAGTGCGATTTGTGCTATCGGAGGATGGTGTGGCGGAATGGAGATGGAGCCCACTGCATTGGTGGAGTTTATAAAGCAGTGAAAGGTTTCTGCGGTAAGGTAAGGTTTATGAGGTTTATATGTATTTCAAACGACTTGAAGGGGGGGGGGGGGGGTGGGGGGCGAAGCTGCTGTGGGGCCAACCGCATCACAACTTAAAAAAAATAAATTGTGGATGCTTAATGATAAGCTATAAAATGTGCGATGCGATATATCACAAAATGGTGATAACAAGTTTTAAAGGTTAGTGAAATGGAATAAGTTATAATTCTCAAAATGCGATGGATGGTGGGGGAAAAGTTGACATGTCAAGCAGGGAAAATTTTAGGGGCTAATATTCACAGACTATATAAAATCATTATAAGTTTGAATATTTTCACTAAAATACCAACAAGAATTTTATAGTTTGCATGTTATGGGTTATTAAGGTTCGCTAAGATTTCTAATATTTTAGATAAATTTCCATCCTTAAAATATTCCCTGATATGGAGGTAAAACAATGATATGGAGATGAAAAGGTAAAGTAGAAATATAAAGCGGAAAGGTGGAAAAGGGTGAATTTTAATGTTTTTAAGGGAAAATAAAATTCAAAGGAAGTGTGGCAGGTGAATGGGTCCCACTTCATCACATATCGCCTTTGGAAGGTTTGTAGAAGATGTCAATCAAAGGATTTTGGGATTTTGTCGATGCGAAAGAAATTTGAGTGTGCAGTCATGAAATAAAAAGGGAATGACTTAGGGAAAATAAAAATTAAAAGGGGTAAATGGTATTTAGAGCATTGGAGTTAAGAATTAGGAAAAATGAAGGGTAGGAAGAGAGTAGATGGCATGAATGGGGGCAGTAGAGAGTTTTCTCACCATCACAGTTAATCATCAACACTTTCCCCTTTCCACTGAATTGAAAAAGGAAAATTTATTCCTTTGAAGCTCTTGAAAGTTAGGATATACCTTTCTTCCTAAAAATAAATGGTAGCCATGGAATAATATTTTCAGTAATGACAAATCTAAGCAATAAATAGTCACCTGGTGATAATGTGAAATACAGAAGTATAACAGTGGCTCCAACTGGGGATGACACTTCTGTTTAGGGAAGTGTTAAGAACACCAATACCAATAGCCTTGTATACTTCTCCTCTACAACACTTTGACTAATCTCTTTCTTCCCCCTTCTTTGTTTTTTTATTTTCTTATCTGACTAGGCTTATGGCCTTCACTTCATGCTTCAACTTTGTCTAACGGATTATTGAAAATTGTAAGTCTATGATATTTACAATGACGAAATTTTGATCTGAGTTTTTAACAAAAACAATGTTTTAACATCCTTCCATTGACAAGACCTCCAAACAGCTCTGTTCCATCTATCTCTTGCAAGAAAAATGCATTATCTCCTCTGAAAGAATGAATAATGTATGGGCCTTTCCACAGGTTGTCAAAATTTCCATGCTTACCTATATCCTCTCTTCTGGAATCCCATTTTAGCACTTTATCCCCGATATTGAAATTATTTTCTTTTGTTCTTTTGTCAAAAATCTTCTTCATATTTTATTGCACCACCTGATTTTTTTTGTACACCTCTTCTCTGGACTGCCGCAGCTGAATGGTTTGGCCTATTCTTCTTTGTACATCATTTTCTTCATCCTGCACCTCTTGAATGAGTTTCATGGTTGGAATTCCTAAGGATGTTGGAAAAACTGCATCCATTCCATAGACTAACTTGTATGGTGACATGCCATTTGATTTCTTAGTTGTCAATCTGTCAGCCCACAATGCATGCACCAATTTTTTATGCCAAAATTTCTTATTGTCTTCCAGCAACTTCTTGATTATGTTGACCAGGCTCTTGTTGGAGGACTCATCTAGTCCATTACCTTGAGGGTAATAAGCTATTGAATGCCCCAAATAAATGTGATATTTTTGGCAAAAATCCACCATCTTATTGGACTTAAAAGCAGTAGCATTATCTGTAATGATTTTCATAGGACATCAAAATATGGACAGGATGTTGGCTTCAAGGAATTTTATAATCACTGAGTCAGTAGCAGTTTTGGAAGGAATGGCCTCTATCCATTTGGTAAAATATTCTGTAGCAGTAAGGATCCATTTATGTTAGGCATAGGAGGAAGCGTGGATTTCTACAATGAATTCTAAACCCCATTGTTGGAAAGGAGATTCAACAAAGATTGGTTGCAAGGGTAAAAGAAACAACTTTCTTTTTCCCTCAAATATTTGGCATTTATCACAGGTGGCTACCATTTTTTGGATGTTTGGGAAAAGAGTAGGCCAATAGAAACTAGCCCTAAGGATCTTATCAGTAGTGGTTTTCCAGTAGAGATGGCCTCCGTAATCCCCTTCATTAAATCCATGCATAAACCTATCTACATCTTCTTGAAGAAAAAATTTAAGCAATATTCCCCCATAATATTTCCAGTACAAAACATTTTCTAGGATGAAAAAATTTACAACTTTCAATTTCAAGAATCTATCTTTTGTTTTGGACAAAGCAGGAGGATAATTTAAATAAAATAGAACATATAGTATATCTGCATACCAGGGAGAATTTAGAAATGCTTCCTCAATAGGTGGAGTCGCCATCTCCTCTTGTTCATCCAGTGAATGAATCATATTAATGTCTAGTTCTTGAAAATTTGTTTCAGCCATCAATTTGGCTAATCCCTGTCCCTTGATTACTTTGGTGGGTTTGATCTCTAAATCATACTCCAAGATAACATAAATCCATTTGCCTCTTTTTCCATCAGGATCCTGTGTTAGGATGTCTTTGAAAATTGTATTGGGCACAAATGCAATGATGTGTGAATGCAGAATGTAAACTCTAAAATCCTTCAGTGCTTTGATTAAGGATAAAGCCTTATTTTCCATGATATTTGACTTCAAAGATGCATCTCTTAAAGATTGGCTAAAAAATACTATGGGTTGTTCTTTTCTGTCTGTATTTTTATGCAACAATATAACAAAAATTGTGTGCACTGATGCAAAGGAAAAAATGATGAAATCCTTGGTGAAATAAGGGTTGATCAGAACTGGTGTTGTAGTGAGTGCCTGCTTTACCAATTCAAAAGACTGTTTAGCCTCCTTGGTCCACTTGACTCCTGAATCTCTCTTGGGCATGTTGGTGATATTCCTCGGGATTTTTGCAAGGTTTGGTATAAACCTCCTCAAAAAAATTATCTTTCCAATGAAGGATTGCAGTTCCTTGATGTTTCTAGGATGACTGATTTGCATTATGCCCTCAATCCTACTGGGGTCAATATTTATCTCTTCTTTCCAAAGTAGATTAGAGAAAGCAACTTATTTTTAGATAAATACTTCATGTCTTAGTAGTATCAGAGGTTGGATATTGTTAGCCCTTGCATTATAAGAACTGTTATGTAATCTCCCTGTAATTTGTAAGATTGGAAAGAACAAATGACAGAGGAAAACATTAAACCGGTTTGGAGTCTAGGACCTAGCCTTACAAGACTCAGAGAGGGCTCCCTCTATTTTTATGACTTAGCTTGATAATTATAGGTGTTGATATTAGGCTAGTTATATAAAATTATGAGGGTTTTTTATTTTGATTGATTGGGTGGTTGGACAGATAGAGCTACAAGGACTAATCCTTTGGGCTATGGAGTCAAAAGGTTGGAATGGCGCATAAAAATTTAAGAGAATCACAGGGCAAGCTAACTGTGCTAAATGGATCTTCAGAGTTGCACGAATTATGAGGTGAAAGAAATAGTAAGGTTCAGTAGAGACTAAAGAGAAGTTAAGAATTATTTAATCACACTTCAACAGAAAACATTGAGATTGTAAATGCAAACAGAATTAAGGTTCTCTGACAAAAAATATTAATCTAAAATTTCTGATTTACAATTAGATGAACATATGCACAATGGGGAAAATAATGGAAACATTTAAAATAGAGAAGTAGCACATCACTGTTTTAACAAAACTCAAGAATCCTGTAAATGGTATTTGATTATTGATATCCAGCTCCAAAATTACAGTGCTCCAATATAGTAGTTCTTACAATGCAGAGGCTAACAATATCCAACCTCTGATACTGCTAAGGGATGCAGTATTTATCTAAAAACTAAGTTGGTTTCTCTAATATACTTTGGAAATCTTCATTAATTACAAACAAACTGAAATTAGACAAGTGTGGCCATGCAAGGCCTGACCAAAAATCTCTGACATCAACACCACCTTTGGAATTAATTTTGGGTGACTCTTCATAGATCCAAATGCTTCGGTGGCTCTTCATAAGATCAAATAATAAACTTGCAGGTGGCTGTGATGGTCAAGAAGAGGCAACCAATGGTGGCTCTGACATCTAGCTCTGCTTTTCAGAAACTGGCATTGGGTAATCAAATCTAGTGTAGTGCTGGTTACTTTTCGTTGTTTGGGTGATTTTTTTGATGTGTTCTGTATGAATGCGTTGCCCGACTTGACCTCCTTTTCTTACACACCTTGTCGGGGCTCATTCTATTACAAGTCCTTCTATCGTGTTTTGGCCTATTTATTCATAAAATGGTGCAAAAATATGATAAGTCAAGACGTGAAGGGATGATGGTGGACATAGTGCAACAACGTTGGTGATGGTCAAAAGAATGCAACGGCGAATTGGTGTCCAGTGGAAACAACTTTACGGAGGGGGTCTTAGGTGGTAAGTAGTGATAGAGAGGGGGGTGAAAAATTCAGAGGGTGAGACACATGGAGGAGTGGGAGGTAATGGATACCACCCATTTCAGACCCCCTCCCCCTCCCCCCCCCTCTCATGATAAAGTTTGAATGCTGCGGGGAGGCCAAAACTAGATAAGGGTCGCGGATGTGGGGAAGAGAAGTGGAGAAGCAAGAAAGGTGGAGGGAAATTAGAGGTGGAATGACATAGCACACGGTCGAGACCTGACTCGACCCTTTCTATTCGTGCTTTAGCCTATTTCTTCACGAAATGGTGTAAAAAATCATTACCCAGACTTGAAATTCTGTAGACTTCAGTTATGAACTTTATCGCACACACACAAAATTTCACATCACGTGATTTATAGTTTATGATCAGAGAAAAGGGATCGAATATGTGATGGGAGGTGACGTGGCAGGTAAGGTGGGACCTGACCACATCGCAAATCACAAGTCAGAAGGTTTTGCTATAAGCAGCGGAAGGTAAAGTCTAAAACAGGCGAAGTGCGAAGTGACATGGCAAGTAAGGTGGGACCTACTGCATAAAAAATTGCAAATCTTATGTTTTGTTATGAGCGTGGGGGTTAAATACTAAAACTTGCGAAGTGCAGTAGGTGATTGGGACCCACCCGCATCGCACATCGCACTATTTATGTTTTATTACATATCGCTGAGTTTAGAGTTTGGGAAATGCGGTAAGCGCTAAACTTCGAGAAGTGTGATTTTCGCTATCGAAGAATGATGTAGAAGAATGGAGATGGAGCCCACTACATCGGCAATGTTTAGAAAGCGGAAAAATGTTTTTGCGGTAAGGTAAGGTTTATGAGGTGTCTATGTATTTCAAACGGCTTGAATTGGGGGGCGGAGCTACTGTGGGGCCAACCGCATCACAACTTAAACAAAATACATTGCGGACGCTTAACGATAAGTTATAAAATGTGTGATATGATATATCGCAAATTGGAAATCAAAAGTTTTAAGGGTTGACGAAATGGAATAAGTTATAATTTGAAAATGCGATGGATGGTGGGGGAAAGGGTGACATGTCAGGGAGAATGGCCCCACTTTAATTGCAATCAAGGACATGGGAAGGCGGAGGTAAAAAAATGATATGTCGATGAAACGCTAAAGTATAAATATAAAGTGGAAAGGAAAAAAAGGGTGAAGTTTAATGTTTTCAAAGGAAAATAAAATGAAAAAGAAGTGTGGCAGGTGAATGGGTCCCACTTCATCGCATATCGCCTTTGGAAGGTTTGTAGGAGACGAAAATCAAAGGATTTTGGGATTTGGATGATGCGAAAGAAATTTGAGTGTGTAGTCTCATCAAATAAAAATGGAATGACTTAGGGAAAATAAAAATGAAAAGGGATAAATGGTATTTAGAGCATTGGAGTTTAGAATTAGGAAAAATGAAGGGTAGGAAGAGGGTAGATGGCATAGATGGGGGAAGTATGGAGTTTTATCACTGTCACACTTAATCAGCAACACTTTCCCCTTTCCACTGAACTGAAAAAGGCAGATTTATTCCTTTGAATCTCTTGATAGTTAGGATCTCCCTTTCTTCCTAAAAATAAATGATAGCCATGGAATATTATTTTTAGTAATGACAAATCTAAGAAATAATTAGTCACCTGGTGACACTGTGAAATACAAGAGTCTAACAATGGCTCCAACTGGGGATGGCAACTCCTTTAGGAGGTGTCAAGAACACCGTAGACTAGTGGCCTGATCATATCTTGATCTACCAGGAAACTTAGTGACTGGAAACTAGCTGATTATTCCTCATGACTTTGACTCATAAAAATATACCACATGATTTTCCAGCCAGCCTATTAGCATACTAAAATATGAACAAAAACTGCAATTGAACTTATCCACTGCAATCCATCAAGCTAAACATATTGTTGCACCTTGAAAACTTAAAAGGTGAGACCAGAACTGTGTTGAAACTAAAGTTTGAAACAAACTAATGTGGAAATGAAAAGCAATCTAAAACTAAGATTTGAAAGATTCTTAGAGTGTTGAGCTTATTTGCACACCTAACTACCCCAATCTAACTTGGAGATGATATATACACTAAGTGAACTCCTTTCTCCAATGAAACCAATCAAGTAAATGACTACATGATTGATTCTTGTTCACTTTTTTGAGTAGGCTGAAAAAGCAAAAGGGCCACTCCCATTTTACTTTCCTTTGAACAACAATTCTCACAATTTTCCTTAAAATATGCAACAAAACATTCCTGGCATAACAAGCTCCTTCTTTAGATGATTCTAATAAACCAAGAAAAGGGTCTTGGAACAATACCTGGCCCTGAGGATTTAAATAACAAACTTCATTTAGGGGTTGTCCTTGTTCCACTTTGTGATGCTCAGGATCCTTCTGAAAGTGAATATATACACATTCTTCATGGTCATCTGACATGACATCCTCATTATATACCACTATGCTATCCTCAATCAAACCTAGTATGTCTTCACTGAGTTGGCTGAATTTTGTTTGAAGGCCATCATTTTGATGAATAGGAGCACTTTCTGGCAATAGGCCTTCTTGAGAAGGTAGAAAAACATCAGTATAAATTTGTTCTTCTGTTTCTTCATGAGGAAATGTTTCAATACATAAATCAGTAGTAGAAAAAATAGAAATAATCTCTTCATTACATAAAAATTTAGAGGTTGGCTCCATGCTTAGAATCTGATTGATTTCTTCTTTAGTTAAAGGAGGAGGAATTCTTTGTTCTCTCTGGATTGAATGAAAATTGTTTTATTTATCTTGTGAATACTGATCATGAGGCTAAATGTCTTCTTTATCCTCACACACAAGAGCAAATGAATCATCACTTTTCCCCACAGAGAGATCTTGTGGATCTTCTTTCATTTCTTGATTGCTTTCATTTTCAACTAACTTCTCTTTGTTGTCATGATAGTTAACTTGAGAATAAAATTCATGAATTTCTTCTAAGAGATCCTTGGGATGCCAATATCATAAATATTCATCAATATTTACAGGGTATTTTATGAGATCCTCAGATTGATCACAACAATTTTCAAATAATGATAAACATGGAGAATTTTCTTTATAAAGCTCATAAAACACCTTGTGGAAATATTTTAAAGAAAAAAAACCACCAGGGTTCAGACCTTCATACCATTACCTCGATTTCCCTTCCAATGTTACCATGAACATCTTCATGAGGCAATTCTCATGCCATTCGACTTTCAACCTCCATGAGTGTATATGAAACTTAATGAGATGTAACAAAGCATCATCAACTTTCTCATCTTGAAAAATAGGAAGATTTCTGTCCCAATTTACCTGGGGCATTTTGTGTGGGAATCCAGGAATGTGATCTTTGTTCATTGGAGCATACCTGCATTGTATTATTGGATCCATCTTTTCTATCAGTCAGAGAGTGGGGTCACTATATATTCACAACCAATATAGATTCTTCTACCAGTGGAGTCTTTAGGCCAACTGAAAACTGTGGAATTGCCAGGTGGATGATTTCAAATTTCTTGTGTCTGGCTGTTATCCACCATCAACAACCAGATACCAATATTGAAACATACTTGAATCATACAATGTTTTGACTGGGGTTTCTGAGTTCTTATGAAATACTAAGCTTTTTCAATAAGTCCCCAGTATGGAAATATTGGAACATACTTGAATCATACAGTGTTTTGACTGGGATTTCTGAGTTCTTATGAAATACTAAGATTTTTCAATAAGTCCCCAGTATGGTTGCCATTATATTATCACCCTGTAATTTGTAAGATTGGCAAGAACAAACGAAAAAGGACTACATCAAACCACTTTGGAGTCTAGGACCTAGCCTTCCTAGACTCAGAGAGGGATCTCTCTATTTTTGTGACGTGGCTTGATAATTATAAGTGCTACTATTAGGCTAGTTATAGAAAATTATGAGGGTTATTTGTTTTGATTGATTGGGTGGTTGGATAGATAGCACTGCAGGGACTAATCCATTGGGATATGGAGTCAAAATATTGGAATGATGCATCAACATTCAAGATCATCACAGGGAAAGCTAACTGTGCTAAATGGATCTTCAGAGTTGTATGAATTATGAGGTGAAACAATAGTAAGGTTTAGTAGTGACTAAAGAGAAGTTAAGAATTATTTAATTAGAATTCAGTAGGAAACATTAAGATTGTAAATGCATATAGAATTAAGGTGCTCCGACAGCAAATATTAACCTAAAATTTCTGATTTACAATTATATGAATAGGGCACAGCGGGGAAAACAATGGAAACATTTAAAACATAGAAGTAGCACATCACCATTTTAACACAACTCAAGAATCCTGTAAATGGTCTTTGATTACTGATGTCCAACTCAAAAATTAAAGTGCTCCAATATATTAGTTCTTACAACGCAGGGGCTAACAATATCCAACCTCTGATACCACTAAGGCATGCAGTACTTATCTAAAAACTAATTTGGTTGCTCTAATATACTTTCAAAAACTTCATTAATTACAAACAAATTGAAATTATACAAGTGTGGCCATGAAAGGCCTAATCAGAAATATCTGACAACAACACCGTCTCTGGAATTAATTTTGGGTGACACTTCGTAGATCCAAACGCTTCGGTGGCTATTCGTAAGATCAAATAATAAGCTTGGAGGTGGATGTGATGGTCATGAAGAGGCAACCAAAGGTGGATTTGACATCTGGCTCTGATTTTTAGAAATTGGTGTTGGGTAATCAAATCTGGTGTAGTGTTGGTTACTTTTCATTATTCGGGTGATTATGATGAAGTGTTTTGTATGAACGTTCTTTGCCTGACTCGACCTTATTTGCTTTCACACATTCTCGGGGAAAATTCTATTACAATTCCTTCTGCTGTTTTTTGGCTTATTTATTCATAAAATAGTGCGCAAACCTCATAAGCTAGGATGTGAAGGGATGACAACAGACGTGGCACAACAACAGTGGTGATGGTCAAACGAATGCGGCAGCGGTTTGGAGGCCAGCGGAAACAACTTTGGAGGGTGTCTTAGGTGGTAAGTAGTGATAGAGAGGGGGTGAAAAATTGAGAGGATGTGACACATGGAGGAGTGGGTGGTAATGGATACTACCATTTCGGACTCCCCCCCCCCCCTCATGATAAAGTTTGAATGCTGCAGGGAGGTCGAAACTAGATAAGGGTCGTCGGATATGGGGAAGAGGAGTGGAGAAGGAGGAAAGGTGGAGGGTGATTAGATGTCGAATGACATAGCACATGGGAGGGACCTCACTCGACTCTTTATGTTCGTGATTTAGCCTATTTCTTCACAAAATGTCATAAAAACCCATTACCCAGACTTGAAATTATGTAGACTTTAGTTATGAACTTTATCACATCCACACAAAATCACACATCGCGTGATTTATAGTTTATAATAAAAGAAAAGGGATCGGAGATGTGATGCAAAGAGGGAGGTGATGTGGAAGGTAAGGTGGGACCCGACCGCATTGCAAATCACAAGTCATAAGGTTTTTCTATAAGAAGCGAAAGGTAAACTCTAAAACACGTGAAGTGCGAAGTGCGGGGAGAGAGAAGTGACGTAGAAGGTAAGGTGGGACCAACCACATTGAAAATTGAAAATATTGGGTTTTTTTTATGAGCACAGGGGTTAAATACTAAAACTTGCAAAGTATGGTACACGATTGGGACCCACCCGCATCGCACATCGCAATATTTATGTTTTACCGCATATCGCTGAGTTTAGAGTTTGGGAAATGCGATAAGCACTAAACTCCACGAAGTGAGATTTGTGCTATCGGAGGATGATGTGGAATAATGGAGATGGAGCCCACTGCATCGACAGAGTTTATAAATTAGAGATAGGTTTCTGCGGTAAGGTAAGGTTTATGAGGTTTCTATGTATTTCAAACAGCTTGAAGTCGGGTGCAGAGCTGCTGTGGGGCCAACTGCATTGCAACTTAAACAAAAGACATTGTGGATGCTTAACGATAAGTTATAAAATGTGCGATGCGATATATCACAAACCGACGATTGCAAGTTTTAGGGTTGGAGAAATGGAATAAGTTATAATTTGTGAAATGTGATGGATGGTGGGGGAAAGGTGATGTGTCAGGGAGAATGGCCCCACTTTAATCGCAATCGGGGACATGGAAAGGCAGAGGTAAAACAATGATATGGTGATGAAAAGGTAAAGTATAAATATAAAGCGGAAAGGCATAAAAGGGTGAATTTTAATGTTTTTAAAGGAAAATAAAATGAAAAGGAAGTGTGGCAGGTGAATGGGTCCCACTTCATCGCATATCACCTTTGGAAGGTTTGTAGGAGACAACAATCAAATGATTTTTGGATTTGGCCGATGCTAAAGCAAATTGAGTGTGTAGTCATGAAATAAAAGGGAATGAATTAGAGAAAATAAAAATGAAAAGGGATAAATGATATTTAGATTATTGGAGTTTAGAATTAGGAAAAATGAAGGGTAGGAAGACGGTATATGGCATGAATGGGTTCAATATGGAGTTTTCTCACCATCACACTTAATCAGCAACACTTTCCCCTTTCCACTAAACTGAAAAAGGCAGATTTATTCCTTTGAAGCTCTTGAAAGTAAGGATCTCCCTTTCTTCCTGAAAATAAATGAAAGCCATGGAATATTATTTTCAGTAATGATAAATCTAAGAAATAATCAGTCACCTAGTGATACTGTGAAATACAGGAGTCTAACAGTGAGGACGAGAGAAGACTTCACCATATTTCAGCCTGCCAAAAGCCAGTGATAGAAATCAGAAATACAGCTCATGTTTGAGGCGGTCATACCCATGCTAAGTGAAATAAAAACATGTCTACATACTAAGTATGGAGCAGATCCAATATGTAAAGTACATAGTGAATCATATGATCACTGCCCAAAATTATAAGTCAAAATTACGTCCATGTATCACATATAAAAAACTGATCAATGATGCTACATAGATATCTGATCATTGAAGTCACAACTAAATCTCCAACTACCAAATCATAAGTGGTGGAATGAATGGTACAATACGCAACTCGGGTGCCAACATATAAGATGCTGCTATGATGAAACTACAACATATAAGGGTGGATGGTATCACTGGCAGAAAACTGAAGGAGCTGTCAAAGGCCAATGCATAAGTCATCAAGTATATAAAGGTGATAAATGATGCTATAACAATAGGATACACATGAAAATCTATAAAAGGGATAAAACATAGGTTTCTCAAATAATAAGAACCACCAATCAAATTTCTAATAACAATAACAAAAAATTGAATGCTAAATGTAATGTTACCTTTTTGAGATATTTTCTTCCGATAGTTGTTCCTCTTCACAGTCCAAATCGACACAAATTTTCCTACACATATTCATGAGGCCAAAGAGGCAAACTTATATTAAATTTGACCAATTATTAAATTTAATTGCACCAATAAATAATAATTAAAAAAATTGAGTGCATGAATACCTGAATGAGCTCAATTGCAGTACAATCCTCTTCTAGCACAACATTGTTGAACCCTACATCCCATGTACATTATTTCATTTGAGAGAATTCTTGAATTGAGACACATGACAATTACACATTCTCCAATTTTTGCTTCTCGAGCCATAATTTGAGTAATTGGGCTACATTTACGTTAAAGGTATAAAATGAGTTAGTTTGAAATCAAATTTTCCAAAACTTCAAAAATCAAATACCTTGTTAAATTTAGCGACCATTCCTTGGAGCCTCCTCCATTTTCCCGAACTCTAACTTGAAAACAAAACAATAATGAATAGATAGAAAGGACAAGTATTTCTAATTCTAAGAAATAGGATACACATAAAAATCTATAAAAGGGCTAAACACATGTTTCTCAAATAATAAGAACCACCAAACAAATTCCTAATAACAATAACGAAAATTTGAATGTTAAATGTAATGTTACCTTTTTGAGATATTTTCTTCCGATAGTTGTTCCTCTTCAACATCCAAATCGGAACAAATTGTTGACCTACACATATTCATGAGATCAATGAGGCAAACTTATATTAAATTTGACCAATTATTAAATTTAATTGCACCAATAAATAATAATTAAAAAAAATTGAGTGCATGAATACCTTAATGAGCTCCTATTGGTTTCGAGATTAAATTATTGGTGTAGTTTAATCTTAGAGAAAACCTCCCTCCACTCGAAAAAGCAACAATGAAGTCAACATTGACCTTGTTGCTTCTCTGTTGGATATCATATTTTTACTCCAAGATTGTCCAAATATTAATTTATTCTACTAAACAGGGCCAACAACGTGAAGGTGGAAGCTCTCATGGCCCCTCCCCCCCTCCCACATCACCCTCAATTCCCCAATACCTAATATATCTACTAGGAAATATTTGAAAGAAAGATATTAAGTTATTTCATAAATAAAATAATATATAGTAAACATTTATTCATTCGTTCATTCATTCATTCATAGTTTTTAAGAAATATTTGATCTCAGTATGATTTATAATAAACTATATGCTATACATAATTTGAAACAAGGTCGCTCTAATTAAATTACAAGTACAATCAACTATTCTTTGGTTTCTTCCAATTTTTCATGTATGAAGAAAGAATGTCATCCCCTTTAGCTGTAAGATGTCTTTCTCCCAACCTGGTGAAACGTCTATGTTGTTGTAAGAGTGGCAGGAAATCAACTGCAATAAGAATAAAATGTTAAATTCTTATTTATAGTAATTATTAATACAAGTTTTTTATTAATAAAAAGTTAGTAGAGTGTTCTTTACCTGCTTCAGTAGTAGAGGGAAGCAGGATAATTTCAGATGTGGCCATATGTTCCTCCTCTTGCCTCGCCTCATCCCGTACATTCTCTATAGTAGAACGAAGAAGATTTATAGTTAATACACCGTTTGCATTTAAATATTTATAATTGTAATCCATACTAAAAAAATATATAATTTACATGAAATACCTCCATAATCGAGTTGAACATTAGTTTCAATTTCCACTCTGCTGTCACTAGGCTCATGTATTCCATCATTGCATGGGACATTTTTATTTACAGTGTTTTCCTGCTTTTTATAATCAAGCACAATAATTTATGGCCAAAAATAAAAATCAATAGATTGTATACAAGTATTAATTTATAAATGCTCTTAGTTTCTTTTATTTACCTCATTCTTAGGTGGGGGATTAGAACTAGTACATGAAGACCCCGTGCTTGTCCTATGTTCAACAACGGCTTGATATCCATGCTTGTAAGAAAGCTTGAAGTCTTTCTCCATGGGAGTTTCATTGAATTGTTCGCCCTTCAATTTTGCATGACCACATGAATTTTTTTGCTTTTTCAATATTAAATTAAAATGATTAATAATATGAAATTTGGATGGAATTTTTTTTATTTTTATATACTTACATTGCGGCCAGTTTTGAGTAACCCCCAAGGCCAAGATTATTTTGGCCATGTTTTTGTATTCTCGCCTTCATGGATTTATATGTATCTAGGAGTCTATATTTACTGTATTGATAAGCTTAATTACATGTCGCAATATTGATGAGAAAGCATCATAATTACATTAATAAAAGTGCCTCATACCTTCTTGGTCTAGGTGGTGTCTTCCCTTCTTTTCAAAGTTATTTCTCCTTTGCATCTTCTAGGAGGGATTTCCACTCACTTTCTGAAATCGTTGGAGGGTGCTAATTCTTAGGGTTCTTTTAAAATTAACCCTATATTGGTCTCGCAAATATTTCAAATATAGGCCTGCCTTCGCGGTAACTCCACTTTTGTTGAAGTTACCATCTCCTAACAGGCCAACCAACCTATTGATAAGTTATTCCTTCAACTTTTAATTTTTCGAATTCCACTTTGTGCGAATGATGGGCCCAAAGAGTTGCAAGGATGCCTCATTCAAGCGCATATAGAAGGTATCGTTTCCTGCAAAAAAATATTATAATTACTTGAAAATAATGACACTCTATACGTAAATTTTAATTAGATCATATTTAATATGTAAATCACTTTTTAAATACCTGGAATATTTTCTAATTTCATGGGAACATGGTCATCATCTACTAAGAATGTAACTGGTAGTGTTCCCGTGCTATTAGCACGAGTAGACCCAGGAAATATTGCTTGAATAGATGTGATGGAATCATGGTCTACATCATGTGCACATCCTTCTATGCGTTGTGCAGATAATGGCATATCACCCTGTTCAGGAGTTTCATTAACGGTCGGTGTGTTCAATGCGTCACTCACAAGTAGAGAAATGATGTTGCTACCAACGTCGACCCCCATACTCACCATGAGAATAAAACACCCTAAAAAAACCCTGTAAAATAAAGATTTCTTTTATGAAGGATGAGAAAATTAAAATCATAAATAAAGAAATGGGATAATTAAATGAGTTTCTTACCCCATGTTGACAGATTTGGGTCATCACGGTTCTAATTTGGTCTCTTATATCTTTTGCCTATAGTTTAATCATAATTAAAAAATTGAGTCCCTTGTTTAATTTTATGAGAAGCCTCTTGACTGTTTGGATCGGATATATCAGCATATAAATTTGTTCTTCAGTAAGCACTTCCTTAGGAGCATCTGTGGATTAGTTTCAAGCTGGTGGCTTCCCCTTGTAATCATGTTGATCAAATACGTGGTAGTTGGTTAGAGAATATTTAGGGATAGAAATTCTAAATTTCGATCTTGTTTTTTTCCTCATTCAAAGGGCAAGAGAAGTTAGCTCTATTTTGTCACTAGTACATTTGGCGGAAATTCCGATACTTGGTTCCGACACTTTTGACCAAATGTCGGAAATTTCCCCAAATTTTTTCAACTTTTTCAAATCCTGCCCAAAACTGTCGCTATACCGATGTTTAGAGATAAGTGTCGCAATACCGACACTTAGACAAAGTGTCGCAATTGCGATGTTTGGAGGAATCCATCAGAATTGCGACAGTTTTGGCAATAGTGTCGAAATTGCGATGGCATAGAGGAAAGTGTCACTATTGCGACGTTTGAGGAAATCATCGCTATTACGACAGTTCAGGAAAAGGTGTCGCTATGGAAACAATTTCGGCAGAAACGTCGCTATTGTGATGGTTTAGGCTAAGTTCCGCTCTTGCGATGGTTCGAGGATATCGTCGCTATTGTGACAGTTCAAGAAAAGGTGTCGCTATTGCGACAATATCGACAGAAACGTCGCTATTGTGACGGTTTTGGCTAAGTGTCGCTCTTGCAACATTTTGGGCTACGTGTCGATTCTAATTCACTCTCTAACTGAATTTTGACATATGTCAACAATGATTTGATATTATTTGAATTAATTAGGGTTAGTTCAACATTATTTCTATAACATTTATATGTAAGGTTGCAGGCCATGAAACTTCGACCATGTTAAGGATAATTTTTTTTGAACATTTAGTCGAAGCGTCAGATCTTTGTTCATTATATTTTCATAGATATGCTATAAGGAATTTAGGGTTTATGTATGCTCTAGAATTCTTTCTCAAATCATGGTTAGCTTGGTATTTTGGCTATCTTCTCATCTGGAAATTTTTAAGCTATGAAATCTTCATACATGGCCCGTTTTCCGTTTACTGCCTTATGTCTTCGGGTGGCCGGGCACGCCGTGTCGAGCCGTGTGACGCCACACGACCAAGGGCACCCGGGTCGGGACATTTCGTTTGGGCGGCCCATTTTCCATTTTATACCTTGTGCCTCCGTGTGGCCAGACACGCCGTGTTACGCCGTGTCACGCTGCACGACCAAGGGCGCCTGGGTCGGGCCATTTAATGCGAGGGCACCCATGTCACATTTGCTAACTTGTGACCGCCCGAGTGCTAGCTTGTGCACGTTCGGGCTGCCCGTTTATCGTTTGATACCTTGTGCCTCCGTGCGGCCGGGCGCGCCGTGTCGCCCTGTGTGACACTGCACGACCAAGGGCACTCGGGTCTGGCCGTTTCGTGCGAGGGTGCCTGTGTCACATTTTCTAACTTGTGACCGCCCGGGTGCTAGCTTGTGCACGTTTGAGCGGCCCATTTACTGTTTTCTACCTTGTGCCTTCGTGCAGCTAGGCGCGCCGTGTCACGCCGTGTGACGCTGCACGACCAAGGGCACCTGGGTCTAGCCGTTTCATGCGAGGGCTCTCGTGTCACATTTGCTAACTTGTGACCGCCCGGGTGCCAGCTTGTGCATGTTCGGGCGACTCGTTTGCCGTTTGATACCTTGTGCCTCCGTGCAGCTGGGCGTGCCGCGTTAGTTTTTAGGCTAAGTTGTGACCGCCCGGGTGCCTTGTGCACCTTCAGGCAGCCCATTTTCCGTTTTCTCCCTTGTGGCATCGTTCGGTCAGGCACGACGTGTCACACTGTGCGAGGTCGCTTGACCAGGCACGTTCGAGTCGATTAGTTTCATTCGAGGGCACCCGTATCAGTTTTCATGCTAAGTTGTGACCGCCGGGGTGCCTTGTGCACTTTTGGGCAACCCATTTTCCATTTTCTCCCTTGTGGCATCGTTCGGTCGGGAGCGCCATGTCGCGTAGTGCGAGGTCACCCAACCGAGTGCATTCGGGTCAGGCCATTTCATTCGAGGGCGCCTGTATCAGTTTTTCAAAGTTGTGACTACCCACATGCCTTGTGCATGTTCGGGCAGCTCGTTTTTCGTTTGCTCCCTTGTGGCATCGTTCGATCGAGCGCACCGTGTGAGGTCGCCCGACTAGGCGCGTTCGGGTCGGGCCATTTTGTTCGAGTGCACCCGTATCAGTTTTCATGCTAATTTGTGACCTGGTTGAAGCCTCGACACTTTCAGAGCATCTGGAATGACCTCTCTCTTCCCCAATCTCCCTCTCTCTCTCTCTCTCTCTCTCTCTCTCTACCCTCCAATCCTCTCACAGCTATATCCCTCCCTCTATCCTTCTTTCTGCCCCCCTTCCATCTTTGTGTCACTATCTCCCTCTCTTACCCTTCTCTACCTCTCTCACTCCTCTCCCTCTCTCTCTCTCAGTTGATCCATTCCTTCTCTCCCCTCTCCTTTAGTTTATCTCCATCTCTCCCTTGTGAATCCCCTTTTCTCGCCACCTCTATCAATCTATGTCTTTATAATTATTCCTTCTCATATATATCTAGAGTTAATCTATATCATGACATATTGGGACCTACGATTGGGTTAATTCCACCTTTTTGGAAAGGTTAAAATGTGCACAAAAAGAGACCAATGAAACTATCATCTTAACCCCTAACCCCTTAAACACTAATTCCCAACCCCTAACCCATTTAACCCCCTAAACCTCTAGTAAACCCCTAACCCATTTAACCCCTAAACCATAAACCTCTAAACCCTTAAACCCTAACCCCTAGACCCTTAACCCCTAACCCACTTAACCCCTAACCCCTTAAACCCTAAACCATTAAACCCTTAACCCTAATCCCTTAAACCCTAAACTTGTAAACCCTTAACCCCTAAAACCTAACCCTATTAGCCCCTAACTTCTAACCCCTAAAATCCTTAACTGCTAAATCCCCTAACCCCCTAAACCCCTAACCCATTTAACCCCCTAAACCCTAAACCTATAACCCCTTAACCCCTAACCCATTTAACCCCCCAAACCATAAACCTCTAAACCCCTAACCCATTTAAACCCCTAAACCCTAATCCTATAACCCCTTAACCCCTAACCCATTTAACCCCTTAAACCCTAAACCTATAACCCCTTAACCCCTAACCCATTTAACCCCCTAAACCCTAAACCTATAAATCCCTAACCCCTAAACCCCAATCCTCGGCTAAGCCCTCCAAATTCGAATTAGCTTTGAAGAAGTAATTTTTTTCTTACTTCTGTCTAATTCACTATATCATCGGATCATGAATGTGAGAAGGCTTCTGGTTGTAAGCATGGTTGTGGTATGTTGATGTTCAGACAAAAACTACAAATTGTAGCCCTTGATCTGCTAGGGGCCGGTTACCTTGATATTAATGGTGGTGTATTCATTCTCCTTCTGAATAACCAATAAAGGGTCAAGTAAATTGACCAATATGTTGTCAATTTTTATCTTATCCATCTCTGGGGCAAGCTTCTTTTCGGCTAACTCCACTTCTTTTGATCTCAATTTTTCCAATTGCTTCCTTCTCTCATATGATACCTGAGCCTTTTCCTTTCTCTTCCCTTCTAATTCTGTAATAGTGTCATAGTGATGCCATCCAACTTCTTTGGAAATTCATCCTAGCACACAATACTAGGTTATGAGGGTATCATGTGTTTGTGGGTAATGCCATTATTACCATGTGTTTGTAGACTGATTAGTAAATTTTAGGAAAAACTTGAAAAATTTCTAATGATGATAATTGATGGTAACTCATGTGATTATGACCATCTTGGAATAATGAGATGAACAAAAAAAAAGTGCTAGCTAAATACTTCAGGTGGTTGAGTGGAAGTGTCACAACAAGTGTAAGAAATCAATAAGAAGAGGTCGCTTATTTTAGAACATATGGAAGATGTTGGAATATTCATAACTTGGTACTCTAAGG
This sequence comes from Pinus albicaulis, assembly GCA_034641835.2. Lineage (NCBI taxonomy): Eukaryota > Viridiplantae > Streptophyta > Pinopsida > Pinales > Pinaceae > Pinus > Pinus albicaulis. The sequence continues at coordinate 11,214 of JAXQQM020064023.1, read as the reverse complement.
TTATCCCTTGAATGAACAACTCTATGGAAAATGGTTGTGGAATCATAGAATTATCTCCATACACGAACATTATGAAAATTACTATAAGGTCTATTTAAGGATGATTCATATAATGAAGAAAATATTGGCAATCAACTAATGAAGTTGAATAATTATGGTAATAATGAAAGTAATTTTGAAGAAACCTATAAAGTATGATGAAAGTAATTATTCTACCTAAAAATATTATATTTATTAATATTTTTTATTACTTATAAATAATAATTACAATGAAAAATTACAATGAATATTATAAGTAATGATTTTTACATCCAAAAATATTGATAAATTGTTTTTAAATAAAATAAAAATAAGTTTATTTTGTAAAATATTACAGCAATTTACAATAATTATATAAAATAATTTAAATAAAATAAATTATTTACTAATGTTTGAGTGGGAAATTGTCATATGATTTCATGTCATAGTTTCAATTTTTTCCCGCTCAGCTTGTTCAACCTATTCAAATTTTCTTAATCGACCTATTCAATTTTTTTTCCCACTCAACTTGTTCGACCTTTATGCCTTCTTTCCAATTCTACCCTATGATTCCATTCTGCCCTATTCAATTTTTTTTTCCTTCTCAGCTTGTTCGACCTTTTTATCATGAACTTTGAGCATGGAAAAAAACCTCAGTTTGGAACTCTCAGAATAGAATTGAAGAGAATTCGATGTTCAGAATCGAAGAGAAGTTGATGTTCAAACAACCTCTGTTCGGATAGATTTGGTAGATCAGTCTATCAAACCTTGTGATGGATTGTCATTATCCATTAACTAAAGTGCTTGGAAGGCTCGTTAAAAGAAAATTACAGGTTACTCGTAAGTGAATGTATGAATTTCTCAGTATATTGTTTATATTTTCATTAAAAAAAATAGGGTATAGAATATGGGGTTTCCAAATTTCAATAACAAAAGCCAATAAAAACACCTGACCACGACAAAGATCTTGGCATAAATATTTCTAAGGAAAAATGAATGTTCCGGCCTAGTCGTTTGCAGCAGACGAGGAACATCACGGATTGAAGTTTTCTTGGAGCTATCTCCTCGAGTAAGTGTTTCAATCATTTCAAACTTTGTCTTCTATTTAAAATGAATATTTCAAATTTTTTTATTCCAAGCATGATACATTTGTCTAGTGTATATTTTCCTCATTGAATTAGTAGATAATGAAGAGTGATAGATCTGTAAACTTCTCAAGTTTTTTTATTGGCGGAATGATAGATATTTATACCTTTTCTTCAATAGGTCAGTAAAGATAAAGAAAAGTGATGCAGGGTAAATCCACAGTCCCACTTTCCTGTGCTGTAAATTTCATCCACCTTGGTCCTACTCAATTTTTTTTTTCTTTCAATTTCATTCATCAAATTTATTAAATTTGATTAATGAAATTCCTTTGATAGCCACATATAGACCAATACCAAATACAGTATGTACATAACCCCCAAACAATAAGACCTTTGATAATTTAAATAAAACACTTGAGCGCGCCGAGACTATATCTCTCTTTATGACAAACCCTGATCTTTTTACAAAGCGCTTTTACTTATAATTGCAACCTTCATTTGTACATTGTATCAAAAGGTAAATAATCCGACTTCAAACCTTTTTAAATAACACTCTAAGGTTAACCAAGATATAGTGAAATAAAACAACTTTCCGCCTCAAACCATAGGTCCATGCCTTTTATTTGATTTGTTCAAAATCCCGACCATAGACTTATAATACTAACCTCAATACATTAAAGGTCATTAATTTTTTACCTTAGCACTTAACGTTAGATAATGGTTCGACACTTTTTCAAAAACTCCCACCTCAGCTTATAATAAAACCTTAATATAATGCACCAATCTTCAGGCTTGTATTATTAACCCGATTTCGCTATCAACACAAAAAATTTAATATATATTTCGCCCACGGGCCCCACACCTCAACAGGTAAATGAACGACTTTCAACATAAAACAACCGGGCATAACTTAACTTACCTCTCGTGCAACTTATTGCGCGAACATCATTTAATCTTCCGGCCTCCTAATCAGACGAACCAAGTTGATATCGCATTTTTTCCCTGGCTGAAGATTATTGTTCCAAAAAAACGTGATGAGGGCGGTAATTTCCCTGTGATATGGCGCAAATGTGTTGGATCAGATTTTTTTGAAGTGGTTTCATCCTAGGCCAAAAGCGGCATGACAAAGGTGGTATCGGTTTCATAAACCCACTCCCGGTATTTGCACAGTACTTAACTCAGTTTCTCACCACAGTTTAACATCTTTCTTGTCTTATTTCTACACTTTAACTCTGGGATTAATTCCTAATATAGTCACTCCACTGATAACAAACAATGTTATTTCCCCAATGGACAGAGATAATGCTCTCGACAGAGCTTCGCAATTCTCTGCAACCAGAGTGTGACAATGGTTCATTCCTCTAACAGGGTCCTCTTCAACCTCTCTCGGATTCAATACATTCAATTCATTAAATTTAGGTGTCTATAGCATAAATTCAAAACCACACTCTATTCATGCAATTAACTTCTCTTTGCCTTATACAGGGAGTCCTTATAAAGGTTCTGCCCCTTGTTCATTTTTCCATCGACAAGCCAACCGCACAGTAATTCAATTCATAGGGTTGCATTCATTCAATAAACACCAGATCACCAATATGAATGCCGACCTCTTCCATGATGTACAGGGTGAAATTAAACCCTAATTACAAAGGGTTCCTACTTACAAAGCTGGAACAACTAACTCATCCTATCACAATTAGTTCAAGCAGTCAATACCTACAAATTTCAACCAGTTAATGACACAGAGTTCCGCATTTACCACAAAAACTCAGAGCGCACTTGGAAAAGTAGTCATCCATTCATTTGTTCAAGTAGCCATGCAGGAGGAGCGCTAAAGACTAATATCACAACTCTGGGACCTCTTTTTCTTCCTCTTAGTGAGAAATTACTTTTCTTTGCCAGCGTTGTTAGGAGAAAGGTCTTCAATATGAATATAAAACCCTATATTCTAGATTTTAAGCTTGCATTTGATCGTTTTTGTATTAATTTTGGAGGAAGAGCAATGATATATGAATTTTAGAAGAACTTTCATCTCAAGCCAATACATGTATAGCCTTTGAGGATGACTCTAGATCTCTTTGGAAACACGTCTTGAAGCTTAATTTGTTATGTATGTATGCAAAAAGAAAATTATATTTGGTAGATTTCATTTGGAAGTGGATTCAAGTGCAAAAATTTTGTTTGGAAAGCACTTCGAACAGTGAAATCACTGACTGATAGTCCATGGGCTGATTGCATTGATTGATTATACAATGAGAAACCAATGAAATGAGTTGAAACTCTAATACATCCATTTCAACCTCAATCTGCGTGTATCTCCTAGATATGTGTGAACTTTCGAGTTCTGCAATCTTGGTATTTTTTATTGGTCCCCATTTCAAGGCATCTCACATGGTTTAGCTTCGAAATCCATTTGATCCACTTCTTCTCCATCCATAATTTATATAAAATACCCTATAGGCATCTCCACAGCCTCATTCGAGAGGGCATAAACCTTCATGTTTAATTCTTTGAGCACATGTGTGAAGGAGGTCCATTGAAATGACTAAAGAGGTTCTCTAATATCCTAAATCAAGGGTTGAAGGAAGACATTCTCAACATCCACCTTATTGTTTTATTTGAGTTGACTACGAACTTAGAATCTCCCATAACTTGCAATTTCTTAAAATGTTTTTTTGATGCAACAATAACAAATTACACATAGCAATAAATTATCCCTTGTTGTTTGATCCCCTCCCAAGGGAATTTATTGTGTGAAATAAGTGATACTGAGATAAATACAATAACACATTGAATTTGTGTTTTGACATATGAACTTTATTTCCCATCGAATTCTAAACCAAATATCAGAGGATGAATTCTCTATTCTACATCAAAAACTGGAGGAATTACAATTCTCCTTTGGTCAAATTCAATACGGTCCTTCCTCATCCAATAACTCTGTCAATTTTAATAGGTTTGTTGTCCCTGACCGTCACACACAGGCTCCTGTTAAGGAGATGGGTATATCCCATGGTGATCCTATCCATCAGTCTACAAAGTAGTATGTTTTTTAAAGCTTGTAAAATTTTGAGAGTATTTTGGAAAGTGTTTACTTATATGTATGTTAGTTTTGACTTGGTAGATTTCGGTGTTTCATCTAAGTTTGAAGTTTCAAAGAGATTTTTCAGGTAATGGATTTAAATTTTCCCACATGTCAAGCTCAGGAATTTCTCATCAATAGCTGCTGGACTAGATGCACCAAATGCGAGAGGAGATCCAAGTTTTTCAATTAAAACATAATCAGCTAGTCTTTAGTATCACAACAACCATGGGGGTTCTTATTTACCACCAAAGTGTAATCCAAAAATCTAAGGATGAACTCTCCAATCGGCATCAACAATTGGAGGAATTGAAATTCTCTTTTATTCAAATTCAATACAGTCCTTCCTCACCCATCAGCTCTGTCAGTTTTATCAAGTTTGTTGTCCCTGGACTTAATGAACAGGCCCCTATTAAGGATATGGGTATAGCCCATGGTGATCCTACCCATCAGTATACAAAGCAGTGTGTTTGTTAAAGTTGTAAAATTTTGGGAGTATTTTGGAAAGTGTTTTCTTCTAGGTAAATTAGTTTTGACTGAGTAATAGGCTGGCATTTTGGGGACATTGGCTGCTTGGAAAATCTCTTTTGTTTTAGTCTACCAGCTATTATTTGAAACCTCTTGATGTATATTGATGTAACAATTGCGCTCCAAATGCATATTTTCACTTAATATAAAAATTCTCATTACGATTCCTCCTTACATTTATTCACAGGATTCATAGATGGATCTTTCGGTAACAAACAATTTAATAGCTGTATAAATGTGAACAAGTGTGGAAGATTATATGTTTGTTTTTGAAGTTGAGTATAATATATTTTTACTGTTGAGCTATTTATAATACTTCATGTTTTGTATTTGGAAAATGTAGGCATTTGATGCTTTGTTATCATATTTAGATATTCGGGGTGTTAGGGAGGCCCATTTACATGCTGAAATTGGGCCAAATTTACAAAGTAGTATGTTTGTTAAAGCTTGTAAAATTTTGAGAGTATTTTTGAAAGTGTTTACTTCTATGTATGTTAGTTTTGACTCGGTAGATTTCGGTGTTTCATCTAAGTTTGAAGTTTCAAATGGATTTTTCAGGTAATGGATTTGAATTTGCCCACATGTCAAGCTCAGGAATTTCTCATCAATAGTTGTCGGACTAGATGCACCAAATGCGAGAGGAGATCCAAGTTTTTCACTTAAAACATAATCAAGTTTTTTTTCCCTGGAATTAATGAACATGCCCCTATTAAAGATATGGGTATAGCCCATGGTGATCCTACCCATCAATGTATAAAGTAGTATTTTTGTTAAAGCTTGTAAAATTTTGGGAGTATTTTGGAAAGTGTTTGCTTCTAGGTAAATTAGTTTTGACTGAGTAATACACTAGCATTTTGGGGACATTGGCAGCTTGGAAAATCTCTTTTGTTTTAGTCTGCTAGCTAGTCTTTGCAACCTCTTGATGTATATTGATGTAACAGCTGTGCTCCAAATGCAGATTTTCACTTAATATAAAAATTCTCATTACGATTTAAAAAGTAAAAATGCAATGTGAGTATTAATTCAACTCATGTTCATTGTTGCTTGAACCAATATAACATCACCTTTATGGATTTCTTTTAAAGTAGCACCCCTATCTCCCCAAGGATAATTTTCTGCATCAAATTTTAGCATGCTAAGGCCATACACAATCATGCATTAGCCCTTTTGATCCATGCCTTTTCTAAAAAGAGTGGATCCACCACCTAAAAAATGGTTCTTAGGCATTTGAATAAGATATTTTTATAAGGTGTGCTTATTGCTATTGCAGGTTGTCTGGAAAGGACTAATTGAGAAAAAAGCAGTGTTCGTATTGCCTTGGTTTTGCACAGAGTTCACATCCTTATCTTCTCCAAAGTGTTTATGTTCAAATTACTTATTTTCTGCATTATATTATGTTCAAATACAAACTACTTTCTGCTAAGATTTACTTTTGTTCTTCATATTCAAATTCAAATGTTATGCCTAGAAAAGACCAAAATGTCTCAATGCCATTTCAAAAATCCATTGAAATCCTTTACCCTTGCTACCTCTCCTAGTGGGCCTATTATTTAGAGAACCCAGGGACCACCCATGAGGTTGGGGGTTCCAAATGATTTCCTTGAGATCCATAATGACTGCACATGTTCCTATATACTGTGTTGCTACAACATGCACTCTTGAGCTTTAAGCTTTGCAGCTTTTGATTCAGGGAGATCCTTGTCTAATTATATCTTGTGAATGAGAGATAAGAGCTTCTTTGCTCAAATGGCCTGAAGCTGGTCTTAAAAGATTCTTCTTTGTTCAAGGGGCCTGAAGCCAGTCTTATGAAGATCTATATTGAAGGGAGAGAGTGCAGTCATACCTGTACGAAGCCCTCTCAAAGGCCAACACGTGGAAGGTTCAGAGTATCTCATAGGAACGAGACTCCAAAGAGGGGGAAGATACCGGAAGAACTTTCATTTTAAATCTTGCAATTTGTTTGCTGGCATTCACAAAAATGCTTCAGAATTATACGTACTCTTGGCTTTTATAGCAAGTATGCACTGTTAAGTTTTTAAAGCATCAAATTCCCACAACTTCCAAGAAAGTCTTCTTATCCAAAGATTAATAACATCAATATCACTTTGATTATTTACGGTTATCCAATGTTTCTTGCCTCTTTATAGTAATGAATCATGATTATATCCACTTTATTATGAAATTATCCTTTGGCATGTTTTTCTTCCTCCTTACATTTATTCATAGGATTCATATATGGATCTTTCGGTAACAAAAAATTTAATAACTGTATAAATGTGAACAAGTGTGGAAGATTATATGTTTGTTTTTGAAGTTTAGTATAATATATTTTTACTGTTTGGACAATGCAGGCATATGATACTTTGTTATCATCTTTAGATATTTAGGGTGTTAGGGAAGCCCATTTACATGTTGTCTTGCAAAAACTGGAGAACCCATTCTATATCCAACCATAGTAACATCAAGCATAGAGCTTCCAACCATGTCAAAATGGGAGCTAATTTATTGATACAAATTTAGGAATGAATCCCACTAAAAACTGAAACCACAAGTGGCAAAGAAATGATGATCCTCATGCTTCAATGAATGTCAAGTGTATGAGAGAAATATCCAATCCAAATCAAGCTTCCAAGTGTAATTTCAACTGGTTGTAGGTGTCCATGAAGCTCTGAGTTTATTTCCCTGTTGCCTAGTGTGTTACCCTATCACCATGTGCATATTTCCTGTGGATTCCAAGTGTGGTTCGAATGGGGTGAAGGGAGGCAAGCTCCCTCCAAACCTGTGCTATATTTTTGTGATACATCCCCTCAAAAACATGTGTACATGCCTTTGCGTATATCTACTAGCTGGTCACATGTAGCTATTATGGAAGAGTCGAACTTCAGAGTGGAGAGCTGGGAATTATTTCCCAAAAAAATTGAAAATGTAATCCCTGACCTGCCAACCAAATCTGTGGCATGAGATCGAGGAGAGCTAGGAATTATTTCCCACAAAATTTGAAAATGTAATCCCTAACCTGCCAAACAAATCCATGACATGAGATTGAGGAGAGATGGGAATTATTTCCCACAAAATTTGAAAATGTAATCCCTAACCTGCCAACCAAATCCGTGGCATGAGATTGAGTTTGTTGTGTGTGAATCTCTTCATTTTTTTTAACATATTTTTAATTGTTCGTCGGTATTACAACAGTTCATAAGCGTCGGAAGAGTGATGTTATGTTTTTTAATATTTTGACATTTTTTTCGGAATACCAACGCCTCTATCGTCGGAAGAGCGAAGTTATTTTTTTTTAATATTTTTACTTTTTCGTCGAAAGACCGACGCCTCGATCGTCGGAAGAGCGACGTTTTTTCTTAAATATATTTAACTTTTTTTTCGGTAAAGAGATGTTACATAAGCGTCGAACAAATGACGTTCTAAACGTCAGATGATATTTCGTCGAAATTACGACGGTTTGTAAAATGTTAGAACTAAATGTTGGAAGCCATAACGTCAAAATTGCGACGTTTTTTGAAAACATGAAAAGTGTCAGAAGACCGACAATTGGTGATCGTCAGAAGATCGACAATTTTGGTCCGTTGGAAGACTGACACTTATTAAACGTCGGAAGAGCGACATTGTGTAAAACTTCGGAAAAAGTGTCAGTATTGCGACACTTTGGAAAAGCATCGGAATTGCGACGTAATGCCTAACCACGTTTTGTCTGGCCTCAAACTATCACTCTTGCAGCGAATATGTGTCAGAATAGCGATGAAGTGGCCGTCGGAAATTGGGCCAAATTTTCTAGTGTGTATATATGTGATGGAACTTTGTTGTGTAAAGGGAGATTCAACAAGTTTGAAAGAAATAGAAAATTTCTCATTGTGGTAACTCGCTATGTCTCTAAGAGAATCAATGTGAGTGCTCTATGATTGTTGGACAACGAGTTGTGAGTGAAATCTATTTGAATATGCATATAATTCTATGGGATGCAAGCCTAAAATAGAATCTTGATGGTTCTTGGACTCATATTCTAATTAGGTATATCATGGAATTGTAAGAATAAATTTACAGCTAACACTTCCCCGTGCTGAATATCAAGCATATCGACACTAACATTAGGCTAGAACGTAGGTAGAGCATGAAATTAAAAATGAACTTGATAAGTTTTAATAATCATTGATAATCCTTGGCTATGTAAGAGTATTAATTGACCTTGAGTAAACTCTAATACAGGGTGATCCACCTTCTTCATATGATTGAGTCATTAGTACGTGGTGGCTTCCATGAGAAATTTGAAAATAAATTATGTGCTTTGTATCCTTGTCATTAAATGCTTTTGTAATGGAAACATTTGCAGCTAAATACCCAGATTTAATATAAGGGAAAACTTCATATATATTTTCATGTAAGAGAGGATCTCAACATTGTCACACTCCTCACTTTTTAAGGTTTCGTAAATATGTCCTTCAGATAAATTGTGATCGTGCTAAAAAAACAAATGCTACCATATATACATCTAACTTGATCACACTTGAGATAAACACCATGGGAGGTGGATTGATGTAATCATGGCATTTTCAAGTCAAAAATAATGAAACCAACATGCATAACATTGTTTTGGAGCTACATGTTAAACATATTACTAATATCAGTTTTTATCAATGAGAGTAGAATCACAATGTTTTTCAAAATCATTTTTCGTAATTTTTTCAAAATCTTGCTACATATAAACTGGAGAAACCTATTCCCTCTGAATCTAAAAACTCGACCTCATATCTGCTATGGCTACGAGCTAAATCTCTGTTGAAGTCATCTGAGTATCCCATCTCTTCCACTTGGGTCCATTCCCACCAAGTGGTCCTACTAAGGCAGTCCTCCTGCATCCTCAAAAAATTTACATAACTAGCTCGATGTCCCTCTTGAACTATAGGTCGAACCCATAATCAGTACAATTTTCCCTCTCTAATCCCCAATTTGACGGAGTAATTAGAATACAGAACTCCCTCTGGCCATAACTGTTACACCATTTTTTGGTCATCTAACCTTTCATCATTAGATGGACCCAAGTACACCATGTAAGACCAGTTTTACCCCAAGTAAAACTGCTTTCACTATGTTAATTAGAAAACCCCAAAAGGAATAATTAATTAAACCATAATTTAATTATTATTCCCAGTCATGTTTAACCCAAAAACAAAGAAATTAATGAGATAAACCCATAGTTATCTTATTATTTTCTTATTGTTAGGGCTATTAGTTATGCGTAGCTAAAGTGGTTCTTTTTCGTACGCTTCGACAAAGAATTCATACTAACAAATGGCGACTCCACACGGGTTTTAAATTACGACTGCTGTCGTTTCTCATATTCCTGCATATCCAGCTACTTCAGGCCCTAGGGCTTCTTTTTAGCTGCTTAGTTTTTCTCTTTTCATGTCATTTTTCTCACATAAAACCCTAAAAACTTAAAATTTCTAACTTCCGTGTGTTTCTGGCCCTATTGCGCAGGTTAGCGACACCCGGCGGGCGAGACGGCAGCACCGATACGCCGCCGGGAAACGGCCCAGGAACGGGGGGGTACCGCTGCCTGACAAAACTGCTGACACAGGACGCACTAACACAGCTGTTTCTGCGGCCTCAACTCGGATCGGTCGGAACACTGCGTGCTTTGCCTTTTTTCGACATTTTTCGTAATGATTACGGGTTCGCCGGCCCTGCGCCGGGGGGTTTTCCAGCCTCTGTCTCAGCCCGTTTCGACCTGTTTCTGATCTGATTTTTCTCATCTAAGTGGGAACCTAGCCCCCTAGGGCTTCAGTACCCTCCACTTTTGGTGGAAGAGTTTTAGCTGTTTTAGGTGTCTGATTTTTCAGAGTTTTAGCCTTCCCTTTTTCAGATCTGATACCCCATCCTCAGATCCCTTTAAATTAGTTTTTCTTCCTTTCAAATCACCTCTTGTGGTTTTGTTTGGACCTCCCTTTAGGACCTCCTCCCTGTCCCTTCCGCTTTTTGCTGATTTCCTCCTTTTTCCAGCGACCTTGCCTCTTGTCTGCGGGCGCCAGTACGCACCCTTGTACGCGACTTTATCCTCGAGATCTGCGGCATCGCTGACCCTAGATGCGATAGAGTTTCTTTCGTATTGTGTTGCCATAGTTTCCCTTTCTTTTCGACATAGTTTGAAGACCACCTTCTTGGGTTAGATAGATGCATACGTAGGCGTTGTTTTCCGATTTGTTATTTCAGCATTTACTCTCATTCTCTTGTAGGTTTATTTTCGACTCACGCGACACACTTTTTCTCTCAACAACGGAAAGGGTTTAAAGTCGATCATAGCACCACACAGCGACCTAAGTGACCTGGTTAACACCGCGCGGCAAAGACTCTAAAATCAATCGTCACGCACCTTATACGCATCGACCTTCTTGATTCGTCGCTACCCCCGCCCTTGTCGGTTTCCTTCTTCCTGTCATCATTGCGCCCCCAAGGCGCCTTTCCCGGAGACTTCTTGGCCTTCATCCTCGG
>JAXQQM020087427.1:0-305366 GCA_034641835.2 Pinus albicaulis | reverse complement strand
CGAATTCTCAAGGAATACATGGATATATTTCTTAAGGAAGAAATCTGAAGTCTTTGACCGATTTAAAGAATTTAAGGCTCTGGTGGAAAACCAGACAGAGAAGAAGATAAAGTCACTGAGGATAGATAATGGTGGGGAGTTCTACAAGAAGGAATTTGAAGAGTTCTGTAAGAAGTGTGGTATAGCACAACAGAATAATACTCCATACACACCTCAGCAAAAAAGAGTTGCAGAAATAATGAACAGAACACTGATGGAAAAGGCAAGAAGCATGCTCAGTGGTACTGGGTTAGGACAAGAATTCTAGGTAGAGGTAGTGGAGACTGCATGTTACTTAGTTAACAGATCACCTTCATCAGCGTTGGAGGATAAGACTCCACATGAGGTATGGACTGGTAAGAAACCATTTCTTTCACATCTAAGGGTATTTGGATGTGATGCATATGTACATGTTCCAAAGGAGAAAAGGACCAAGTTGGATAATAAATCTGGAAGGTGCATCTTTATTGGGTATAAGGATGGTTTAAGGAGTTATAAGCCACGGAACCTAGAAACAAGGAAGGTTGTGTACGACCGAGATGTGGTGTTTAAGAGGTGAAATATGTTGTTACGTGAATTCCTGCCAAATGAACACGAGAATATAGATTAAAAGCTAAATGAGTATGAATCGAGACTCTACAATAGAAGAAAGATTCGAGAAGAGGAAGAGCCACAAATCCCATCTTTGAGAAGATCGGTTCGGAAAGAAGTCAACTAGAAGGTATATTCCATCTTCTTCTATTGAGGTTTTCCTTAACTATGGCGATGATGGTCTAAGTACATTAGGGAGGCGGAGTAGATTCGAGAGGATGGAAAACTATGGAAGGAGGCCATGGTTGATGAAATGGCATCCTCGCATAAAAATGAGGCATGGGATTTGGTGGAGTTGTAGGTGGAAGGGAAGTCCATCGGGAGAAAATGGGTGTTGAAGAAGATGAATGTAGAAGGCAAGGTGGAGAAATAAAAAGCTCTATTGGTAGCAAAAGGTTATTCCCAGGTGCCGGGAATTGATTTTGGTGATATTTTTTCTCCTGTTGCCAAAGTTACTTCTATTAGATTACTTTTATCTGTTGTTGTTGCATTTGATTTTGAGATAGAACAAATGGATGTGAAAACAACATTTCTTCACGAGGATCTAGAAGAGGATATCTACATGAAGCACCCTGAAGGCTTTATGGTGAAGGGTAAGAAAGAACTGGTGTGCAGGTTGAAGAAGTTGTTGTATGGGTTAAAAAAGTCACCAAGGATGCGGTATCAGAAATTTGATTCCTATATACAGGGACTTGGCTTCACTAGAAGCAAGGAGGGTCACTGTGTTTATTTTAAATTAATTGGTGATCGTATTATTTATTTGGTGTTGTATGTGGATGATATGTTGTTGATTGGAAATGACAGAAATTATCCAAGATTTGAAGACCCGGCTGTTCTCCAAATTCGACATGAAGGATCTTGGTGCTGCAAACTATATTTTGGGCATGGAAATTAAGAGAGATCGGGTAAAGAGGAAGCTCTGGTTAAACCAGAGGAAGTAGGTCGAGACTATATTGCAGAGGTTCAATATGCAGGATAGTAAACCGGTGAGTGTTCCTATTCCTGTAGGTGCAAAGCTATCTGCTGAACAGTGTCCCAAGACACAAGAAGAAGAGGAGGATATGTCTCGTGCTCCATATGCAAGTGCAGTGGGTAGCCTGATGTATGCAATGGTCTATACTAGACCAGACATTTCACATGTAGTGGGAGTATTGAGAAGGTTTATGTCAAACCCAGGGAAGGAGAAGTGGACAGCAATGAAGAAGGTTTTCAGATATTTACATGGCACTAGTGATTATGGCTTGTGCTACCAAGGAAGACCAGGATTAGAAAGAATGTTGGACATTCGTGGTTTTGTTGATGCAGACTGGGCTGGAGATCTGGACCAAAGAAGATCTACAAGTGGGTATGTGTTTAACCTATTTGGAGGCACAGTCAGTTGGATGAGTAAAAGACAGTTTGTAGTGGCTCTTTCAACTACAGAGGTAGAATACATAGTAGCCACTCATGCAAGAAAGGAAGCAGTTTGGTTGTAGATATTGTGTTCAAGTATGGGGTTGGTACAACAAGCTGTAAGGATAGACTTTGATAGCCAAAGTGCAATTTTCTTGGCTAAGAACCCTGCTTACCATTCAAAGAGACAGCGCATTGATGTTCAATATCACTTTGTTAGAGATATGGTTGAGGCTAAAAGGGTGTTCTTTGAAGGTAAAGGTGGACACTTTGAAGAATGTTGTTGATGCATTAACGAAGTCTGTAGCACTCGAAGTTCTCTTGGTGGAGCCTTGTGAAGGCGTAATGGGTGTTGAAGATTGGCCAAATGACCGTATCACGCTATTTTGTGGAAAGAAAACAACAAGTGGGAGAATGTTGGGTGTGTGTTATATTCTTTCCACGACTAGCCCCATAACGCTATACGTTGTGCACAGTGCGGTAGGGGTCACGGGGCGGAAGCTGATCGCGTGAGGCGCGCCCAAAGAGATTTTTTTGTGTGTGGTCCCACTCATAGGCGGACCCACCCATTTTTTGTGCATGAGTTTGCACATGGTTTTTTGGGGTACGATGGTTTTCGACCCCTGGTATTTTTTAGATCTGGTCAAGGGAACTACGGTTATGTTCTAATCCAGAGTTAATGGATTGGGGTTTATGTATGCCTCGACATGTATATATATGTGTTGTAACACTAAAATGAATATAATGAAAAATCAAGTTGGTCGTCCTGATTTTGGATCTAGGGGAAAATATCTGTGTTTATCTGTTTTATGTTTTATGCTCTCGCTATTGTTTATTTTCTGTTATAAGATTCATGTGTAGATAATTTATGTTCAGGGTTAAAACCTACAACCATTGCAAAACTCTAATTGCAGGCTAGTGACAGACTGGTCACCTAGCCTAGGCCCAAATAGAGAAAGCGGTTCACGTATTTTAGACAAACCAGTCATAAAGTATACGTCCTCTAGCTCGATTTCAAGCCAGTTGCCTCCAATCACAAAAAAATTGTCCTGTACATCCCACTTGTTTACCAACCAAGTGAGTAGGTCTAACTGGGCTCTCATGCCCTGAATACCCCAGAATTTAAATAACCTGTATGCTCTCCAAATTTTTATTGTAGGTGGATGAATCATTGCAGCTTCATCCAATTCGTCATGTTCACGTTCCTGCCAGATAAGCATTGTAAATATCCTACAATGAACAAAATGAAAGATTAGAATCATTTTAAAAAGAAAATTTTGGGTAAATTGCAGAGAAAATATGTTTTTAAATTCTTCACGGTGCCCCTGCACTTTTTGTTCAGAGACAATGCGTAGCTACGTACGGGCTCTATATTAAAAGTGCAGGACCATGACATTTTTCTTTGTAAGAAAATGTCAGGGTCCGTAGGTACCGTGTGTCTTACCTGCAGACCCCTGTGAGCAGAATTTTGAACCTATTTCTTCCCCAAAAATGAATTTTAAACCCTAAATTAAGGAAACGAATTGATGAAAAGCAAGGAAAAGATAATTTATATTACCTAGAGTAGACGGTTTTCGCTTTGAACTATTGGTTTGTTTGGAATCTTCTCTAGAGCATCTTTTGCCAAAAGCTCTCAAATTTTCACTTTCAACTCAAATGTTGTAAATGATTTTGGAAAAATCCTTTTTATAAGTTTTTTCGAATAAATGAAATTTAATTTTGTTTATTTTTCACTTTAAAGAGATGGTTTTCAAAATATTTTTATTTTATTAAAACAGGTACGTGTAATTTTTTGAGTTTTTGTGTAGAATACTAGATTTTTCGAGTGAAATGGTCATTTTTGATGAAGAGTATAATTTTATCACTTTTTCGGGCTCTTAAAAATTTACGAAAAAGTGAAACCATGAAGTCCTCTTTTTAGCCCTTTTCAGACTCTAAATATGAAAATATTGCGGAGTATTTGACAGTTCGAACTCGTTAAAGGAAATGAACATTAATCCTTTCAGTGTAAGTTTACCGCTTTTTCAGATTGAAATGGACTATTTACGAAAAAGGTATACGTTGACTAATCATAGTCAATAGAGTTCTCTCATGTATTATTTTATCCTTTTTCGGGCCTGAGAGACTAAATATATGAAAAATAAGACCCACGGAATTTCCTTAAAGTTTTTCTTCTGACTCCCTAAAATTGAAAAACACCAATTTTCTCCTATACTAGATTCATTAAAATTTAACAGTAAAGGACCTGTTAATTACAAACAGGAACAGAACACTCCCTCTTATGGTTCGATTTTAAACTAAGTTGGACTCATCCAAAAGATGAACCTATAAACAAGAAAATGTTATCCTCCTCAAGCTTGTCAAAAATAAAGAGGTACTTGCCAAAAATGGTGGGGGGGAAAGAGAGAAAACAAATCCATTTGTTACACTTTGATTTAAAAGCAGTATACCACTCTCGAACATGACACTTTTTTCCATACTTCTACCTGGGTTGGGAAAATCCTTTGCCTATCAGTTAATCAAACCACATTGAAGGTCTTGAGCTGGTTTCTGGGTATTAGCTTAGGGAAATTGTTACCAAACCATCTACAGTGTTGTTATGTGTTCAAGAGGACAGTTAAACAAACCATTCATCTACAAACATTTGTCTCCATTCGTGTTGACCATCCCTGAGTCAGTCCTTGCAAAAAATTTCTTCAAAACCTGATCTATGGTTTCGTGTCCTAAGCTTTCTTACGACAGATCACTTTCTATCGACGACAGCTCATCATCGAGGAAGTTGATCTAGAATCCGTCAATACCTTGGAATCTGCATGCCTTAATGGCAAGTTTCTCGCCTTTGACGACAAGTTGCATCATTGACCTTCGATTGAATGATTCCATGAAATTTTTGACTTTAGATCACTTATTCACATTTCATGGATTGTACTGAGTACTTTGAGAGCCATTGTCATTATTGGTGGTTTCTCTCACACATGTTAACAATTCACATCATTGAATGGTAATCAAGTGGGTTCTACTATGTTCGACTTCAACACATTTTAATCGCATGGATAGAATCGTACTAGTTCGAGAAGCAAAAATCAAA
The DNA here is from genome assembly GCA_034641835.2 of Pinus albicaulis. NCBI lineage: Eukaryota > Viridiplantae > Streptophyta > Pinopsida > Pinales > Pinaceae > Pinus > Pinus albicaulis. Next base: position 300,256 of record JAXQQM020087427.1, on the reverse strand, counting down.
ACCCTGGATCTAGTTTCCACCATCTGTGTCATGAGGAGTTTTATTATTCATTATGAGACTATTCATTACGATGGCCACGTCCATGTCGTGGATGTCGTGTCTACACTATTGATGTAATATTAAAATAATTTTTGTATCAAAACAAGTTTAGTTAGATTTTTATCCGAGTATGTAAATGCCCACTCCCGTTGATTATATATATATATATGTGTTTTGCATTGAATTTTTTTACAGGATTTCGACTGGGGTGTCCATAGGCTAATCCTTGAAATGATAAAGCACATCACTCTTCGAATGCTCTCAGACTTTGTACTTTAGGGGGGAATTTGTTACACTGAAATTTGTCACCATGAAGTTTTAGTGTCTATATGGGTTCATCATTACTCATATATTACTCCCTTAGAATTCCACAACATCAAAGTTCCCAAAATAAAGCCTTGAAATTTAGAGAAACGCTCATCAAAGTCTTAAAAACACTTGTACCGCACTTTCTCTTAATATTTCCTGCAGTGCCGCACCTATTTGTTCTAAAGCATGCAAAGATAAATGTACTTTTTCTTCATTAAGGGTGTGGACCCCTGTAAAAGGTAAAATGAAGGTAGAAAGTAACATTTAGAAGCCCAACAGTCAAATCTGGAAGCTTCTAGAAGAAATTATCTCGTCGAAGGTTCACTCCTATCATGTATGTTCATTCATCCATTATGGGAGCCTACCCCTTGGTTTATGGAGCTCAATCCCTTCAAAAGTGCATTATATCCCCTCTTATGTAGAGCTGTAACCTCTTCTCTTTTCCTATAAATTGAGGCCATAGTTCAGCCTCAAGGGGAGTTAGACTTTGAGAATTTTTGAGGAGAAATGTTGTAGAAACTCAGACTCTCTTAACTGATCATTATGTGGGAATGATGACACACCCATGTGCATTTTAGCCGAGGGAGTGCAAAGCTTGTCAGAGTAAAGGAAACGCCTGTTCTGAACCCTAGGAAGACTTGTATGACATCAAGGTGGACATGGTTGTAAGGCCCTTCCTTCATCAAATGTAATACAAATAAATCCTGCTTTCTCAGTTAGTTCTTTAATTAAGTAGCTTGTTTATCATGTTTCATCAATGATTTATTTAATTAATTAGCTTGTTTCTTGAATTCCTTGATCATCTTATTAGATATATGATTCGTGAATTAGTTTATACTATGCAGGTGATATTGATTTTTTCCACGTTTTTGATTGCAGATCTTTGAAAATAAGTCTTTCAAGAAACTGGAAAGAAGATCATTATGAATAGAGCTAGACTACAGGTAGGTCTTCAAAACCTCTATTGTAGTTAATTCTAAATCGAATATTATCTAGAGAAAATAGTTTTGTTTTTCTGTTTTTTGCTAGATTTCTGTAGGACACTTGGGAGGTCTGTCTTGTCAGCAGGAACGACTTGTCCATCCAACAAATTGGACTACCAGGGTTCAGGTAATTTGGGAAGATCACCCTTCCCAACATTATGTTGGACAACTGTCCTACTACATTGATGGTGGGGGCACCTTTCTTCTTCCTCCAAGTTTTCTTGAAGCACTTTTCCTTGATGAGCCTATTGAAAATAGGGGCATCCTTAATGGTCTGGAGAAGCGGTATTTTTACACACAAATATTTTAGTTTTCCAAAAAAATTTGTCTCCTATGGGATGTGCTAACTAGAGTGGATCAAGCACTCAGGAAAAGGAGGTTGTTGAATCTGAGTGTTACTGTTACACAAAATTTTGTCACCATCCCTACAGTCCCCATCCCTCATATTGGAGGACCATTTCTGTGACTAATACAAAGTATCATGCCTTTCAAGGACCATCATTGCATCCCTTTCCATGAGGAAAACATTCCTTCTCTTGATAGTTTCCTAAACAAACCATCATAAACACATGTTTTTTCATTGGCACTGGTAGACTGTTATGCCCTCACGCCAATGAGGAAGATCAACATTGGGCCCCGCACCCATTCGTGCTCTATCCAAGTGCACTACCCGTGCCAAGATATATTTGGAATGTGCTTTAAATATAGAGGTGAAGTTTCAATGATAACAAATTCCGTGGGCGAGTCAGCCTAAGTGGTTCGATTGAATAACTATGACCACCCTCCTTTGGCCTCTTATTTCCACCTTTTGGGGAATCCTCTAAAAGGATAAGGCCTCCCTTCCACTATTGTAGGGATCCCAACCCCCTCCTCTACCTCTATAAATAAATATATCTCTCATTGATGAACTAGCTGAACATATTATAGCCAAATAGCTGAAGAGAATTGTTGAACATCTTGCTATTGAGATAGAGCAGAGAAAGAATCCTTTGTCAAGAGATAGCTTAGGCTTTTGTCCTCACCTCATCCTAATTCCTGATGATCCTTTGAGATGTCATTCAACTAAACCCGCTATAGGAGATTGCGACATCAAGGCTCCGGTTGTAACAAGTTGGTGAATCCGCTCAGGATTTGTGTGAGTTTTTCCTCACCAAAGAGAGAATTAGTGATGGGCCTTTAACGACCCTCACCAAAAGTGTCATTGAAAATGTCTTTGGTGACGGACCATAAAGGACCATCACTATATACACTTACAGTGACGGTTTTTTACTGACCGTCACCATATGTGACATTGGTGATGGACCTTAAAGGTCTATCACAAGCATGACCCTCACCAATGTGATTTTTTCTTGTAGTGCTTCTTTTGTTGCAGTAGCACCAATCCTTGTTTGGTGTGGATTACCACCTAACAGTCACACCGAACCCTGTAGGATTTGGTTTGACCCTTTTTCTAAGTTTTTGGTCAGTTGTACTTGACTCTGGGTTGCTTAGTTGATTTGCAATTGGTCTTTTGGAGTTGTTTTGACTGATGTAGGCTTATTATTCTCAGTTGTTTGTCTATTCTCTTGTCAGTGTGGTTCACAGCCCTAGGGTTTCTAGGCGTCTTTTGGTCATTGAGCCTTCTGATTGAGGTTCAATTATTCTTGAGTTTGGTCAGTTCAACTCCCTGGTTAGTTGTATTAGTCTCTCTTGATCCTTTGAGGTTGTTTGGTTTGTTGAATGATCCCTTTGGTTTCTATTTGAATCTCCATCTCGTTACTTTGAGCATAGATCACATTGCCTGTTTGGGTCATTTTGAAAGCTTTCTATTGGTTTGAAAGGGTGCATCATTGGTTTGAGTATGTTTTTATGTTTGTATTGCGTTTGAATTATTCATTATAGATCTATACATTCACAGTACTCAAAACTAGTGTTCACTTTGTATTTTAATGTAATTAGTTCATTGTTTGCTTCATTCATTGAAAAAAAAAAATTTGCATTCTTTCGTTGGCATCAGAAATGAAAAGTTATTTTGCATAACTAGCGCTTCATCAACAAGGAAATAATTTTTCGTTTTTCATTTTGGTTGTATTAGATGCATTAGGGGGCTTCTTTGTATGATTTCATTATTTTTTGATTTCTGAAAGATCTCTATCCTTCTCTTTGTTAGCATTCACTGAACAAAAAATTATGTTCTTTTGCATGTAGTATGCATTTAGGAAATTTGAGATCAAATTCGATAGGGCCCTAAAACTGAAACATTAATTCAAGATCAACTTTAAAATTTATTCAATTCACCTATTGTCAATCCTAGAGACACCCTTGAGTTGTGAAAGACCAGTGCCTAGGACATCTTATATAGTAAGGAGCTTAAGATATAATTCAAGACATTTTAACAGCATGGGGCTCTTTACTAATTCAACTTTCACAAGGGGGTGTAATATAAATGGAACCGGAATATTCTTAGAGTCAGCAAGATAACAAGACGCTGCAGAGGCAAGGAGTGAGTCCTTAATATAGATGCATCAGACAACTTAAATACATCTTTCTTTAAGGAGGGCTGTATTCTAAAATTCTTTACAGAGTTTTAGAATTGAATGAATTTTGCTGCTTAGAAAGTACAGAAAGGATATTAACTACTCTTGAGAGGGAATTCCATAAACATATCTGCACATGAGATGGGATTAAGATGATAAGAATCCATACATGCCAATAGCTTTGAAAGAATAACATCTCACAGCATTTAACATAGAGGAATAATGAGTGAATTGATAAGTGAGATAGCATACCATGCTTGGGCCATATTTAAAGCGCTTGACCAGCTTAATATAAGTATCAGTGGTGATAAATTTATATCAAAACAAGTGAGCCACTTGCATTCCAGAACATGATATAAAAGAAGTGGAAGCAGTGAATATGAACAGTAAAACAAAATCACATAAGGAAATGTTAGACACTATAAAAGGTTAAGACTACAATCCTCACTTTAAATTAAAACTCCTTCTCGCTAAGACCCAACGGGTTCTTCACATATATATTAAGATTTCAACAAAAAGCATACAACAATTCTTTCACAGCCAAGTTCTTTTGAAAATATGGAACCCTTTTTTCTCTTCCGATCTTGCTTATATAGAGGCCTCAGTACATGAGCGGGAAGATATTTTTGGGAAAGACATCTTCCTCGCGTGCCAGAAATTAGTTTGAGGTCTTTATCAAAATAACCAAAAGGCCTCTCATCATTTGCAGCTAGGCACTCGGCCGTTTTGAAGAAAAATATTGAACAACAGTCTGGTAAAACAGTAAAATGCTAGAGTGGAGCTTAAATTCCACTTGAAACTTAAAAGTAATCAACTAAAGTAAAAAGCAAAAAGGCCACTAGGGCTGAATCATGAGTTGATAGTATTTCACTGATGAGAAGAGGTTGAGGTAGTCGCTGACACTGGTGGTGGAACATTTGCTGACGAGCTAGCGATCTGGCTGGCGAACTGAGTGCATCTTTGCTAGCTGTCTGCTAAAGGTTCAAGCATCGCTGCGAATCCTTCCACCTTGAAACAGACCTCTGTGAGGATGTTGAAACCTACCTCAGTGGGGAGCTTGTGTTTTATCAGATGAAGGAGGATGAATTCTCGGTGGAGGGATGAAACAATTGTCTGAGCTTTTAACCGAGCAGTTTTATCTAACAAGATGTCCGTCCGGTGTCTTTCTTCCTGGAGACGTGTTTTATATCCTGTTAACGACCGTAGCATGGAAGGAGTGGTTGTGTCCTAGCAGGATGGATGTCCATCTGTTGTAATCTCAGCCCAAACTGCATCGAACCAATCTACGTTTGCTGCCACCTGTTGCAGGGCTCTCGAAGCTATAACTCGAGCCGCCCCCTTGTCGATGATTTTCTGGCATTCAAAGGCCTCCATGAACCAACTTGGTATCCCATGCTTCACCACTTCATCAGATTCCAACTCTTTTAATAAATAAATATAACTTCTGGCGTGCTGGGCTCTACTAGACAAGTTGAGGTCTGCCTCCTAAAATTTCCTGTTGAGATAGAGTACGACAGATTTGGTTTCCCCAATAATTTTCAGGAAACCCCACTGTTCTGTCACCACCGAGATTATCTCTGACCAAATTATCCTTCTCGCATCACAGAGGGTGATATTACCCTTCAGGCCGCTGTTGAGGTCATTGATGGTTTTCTACTGGTCGACTCTTGCCTTGTTTTCCTGCTCGATCTCCTTCTGCAATGTCTCTATTTTTATGTTATTCTCAGCCAAGGAGGTTTCCAACTCAGTGATTCTCTGCCTCGCGGTGGAAGCCTACTTTTCTAGTACGTCATTTTCAGCCTTTGCTGTAGTTAGCTGCTCAGACAACGAACAGGTCTCTGATGGAGTGGTAATTGGCACACAACTGTGCGTGTCCCAAGTCGTTTCCAGCTCCGTCAGCTTTCCGTGAAGAATAGTTATTGTCTCTTCCATTTTTTATTTTTCCTTTTTCTCCTTCGCCAGTGAATCGGCCAAGTTTGTTTTTTCTTTCTCCGCTTGTGCCAATTCAGCTGTCTGAACATGGTGGGATTTCGGTATCCTGACCTTGCATTTCAATGATGCAACCTCCTCCTGCAATTGATCTATCACATAGCGTTGTGGGTTGGAGTCTCCAGTTTCCTTTCCTTTGATCGACTCCATGAGGCCGCCTATTTGATTCGCCTGGGCGAGGGAATTTACTTGTTCATTTTTTAGGGTCACCCTCAGCTGTTCATGCTTAGTCTCCAGCTTCTTCAGTGTGATGGTGAGCCTCATTACCTCATCCTTTAGCATGTCACCAACCACCTGGAACAGGTTGCATTTGTCAAGGGCTGGTACTTTGGCCATGTCAATTGCATATTCAAGCACCCTGTAACTAGTGGTACCTGCATTAGGATCCAAGATGGCCTCAGCCATAGACAATACCAAATGTTATGTGTCCACATTCATGGAAGTTGAAACCCTGGTATGATATTTTTCCACATAACCTTCCACTGCGACCTTATACTTGTCTCTGATCGCTCTGTTTTTCTGAATCCTTTCAATTACAATTGGTGAAGCATTATCGCCAATTGCCTACGAGATCTCAGAAGAGTTAGTGGAGGTGATACTATCTCTCAGCACTTTGAGCCCCACTTTGCTTCCGTCTGGTTGGACATATGGTACAAATGGCTCAAGCAACTGTTATTCCCCTATGACCTCAGCCTCACTTGAGACTGTTTTCTGCTTTTTGCAGAGGGGGAACTTGTTCCTGAGGGTCCCACTTCTTCTCCCTGGCCTCTTTTGGCTTCTCCTTCTTCCCCTGTAGCAGATGAATCTGTCTCCATCTGCGAAATCAAAGGCAAAGTTTCAAGATTATCCCTCCACTCTATAAACAGTCTCGACTCATGTGTATAAGGAGTAGACTTGTTCCTCCTTCTTCTATTAGAGACAATCCCCTAGGGATCATAGGCCCAAGTCTTCCCCTGTCTTAAGTCCATGCCTTGCAACAACTTCACAACAACAGGAAGGGCATGTCTTGAATTTACAATAAATGGGCCAATAGTGATAGGGATTTTCAGGGTGAAGGCTTTCTTAGCTGGGACAAAGTGGAGTTGATCAGATTTAAGAGTCCGCCGAATATACCTGCAGCATAAAATCGTTGAGCAGGGAACACAGGTAACTGGTAAGAGGGGCCCTCGGCTCCATAGACCCTAGTTTTAGTATAATTGTCAAATAGATACCAATCCCCAGTGCTCTAGGTCTTACTAGCTTGTAGCCAGCTCTTCATTTCAAGAAAAATTCTGGGCGAGGGAGAGTCATGGATGATAGTGTAGAGAATAGGCATGAACTCATTTAGAAACCTAGAATAACCCACCCCATTTGGTAATTGGCGCACTGAAAATTTCCAGTCGAAGACTGGTCAGGGTTGAGAGTTTACCTCGTATACCCTATCTAAACCCAAACCCTCAAACTTATCAGTATGTTGATATAAGAAGAGGTAGAATACCATCGAGCAAAAATGAAAGTGACTAGTTTTCGAAAGCTCTTAGAACTGGGTCTGGATGTTAGCAACCAAGAAGCCAGGGATATCTAGAACTACCCCCTTTTGAGACATTAACCACAAGAAATAAACACACGCGATGGAAACTTCCCCCAAACCGCCTATTCCTAGAAGACCTGTGATGAGGGTCAGGATGGGCTACACTTATTCTTTAAAAAAACTCAACAGGAAAGGCTCTACAGAAGGAAGGGACATAGCCTAGTTGCTAGTTATAGAGGAAATGAAGTCGTCTTACTGTTCCCATGGAAATTTAGTGAACTGGGAGGTTAAAGTTATTTCATTGAAACTGGTATAGATGGTGCTAGTGGGAAAGGAGAGGGCTTGCCTGATGATGTTAGGAGAAAGAGACAAAATTTTATTCCCCTGAGCCGAGGTAAACGTGCCTCGACGCTCATCGTAGACATCCCTGAGCCAGCAAATAAAATCGACCACCGGGTAGACTGGGGGGGTAATTTGATGATATAAACCTGATACGACCGCCCGATATCGATCCCTATTCTTGACATGTCGCCTAAAAGGCTTGGGTTTTATACTGCTAATGGGAAAAGGGTATTGGGGATCACATATTTCGACTTGCCAGTCAATGAAGGGCTTGAACCTGGGAGGGTTTCTGGTTCAGTTTTCTTCGGTGTGCCCCTTCCCATGACTGACATACAAAAAATTTTAAAAACGAAAGGAAAGAAGAGGAAATATGAGGTACAGAGTACCTGTGAAGTATGAATTTTCTCAGGAAAATGATGCGGGGGTACTGACAGTGACCGGGTAGACCTGGCACTAGCTCCCACTTGTTTTATACCGTAGCTAGAAGACCTGTAAATTTTACTGCAGTAAAATATGGGAGGACCGTTATCTAAGACTGAAAGTTCTGAGGTAAAAGGCGGAGAGGTGAAATAAGCAGGGTAAGTGTCATAAGGACACTGACAGTGGAGCACGTGGCATATAGGGATTGGGTGTCAGCTGGAAGCAGGTGAACATCGTGTGTTGGGTTTAATACTGGTATGGGCCTCGGTACTAGTTCACCTAGAAACTTACCTTACCTTTCTGCTGCATAAGCCATCCGGTTCTTGAAAAATATTCTTCATAAGACTGGTTAAATATGCAACATACATACCTCTAGGGCCCAAGCTTCACTCTGCCACAACACGCTTACCCGTAATTTGCTCTGCCATATCAAGTTTACCTTGGCTCTGCCCGGTTCTATCCGCGTGGGTACAGGTCTCGTCCCCCTTCCACTCCTGGACCCCCTCGGAATTTCCCATACGGGGAGTTCCCTCACGTGCATATTATGGAAGTGGCAAGCCCTTTTAATAATATCGTCTTGCATCCTTTACCTTTTTACTTTATACCTTTTCCTTTTGCTTTATATTTGTATCCTTTTCGAACATATGCTTTGTTTTTAGGCATGAGACTTGTTTTATCATCGTTTCCTTTCAGCCATTCTTTTAATGTTTCACCACCCGTCATGCATTTGATATATGACTACTCAAGGGTTGCCTTAAAAATTGACTGATGTTAACTAATGATCAACATTGGCTCCACCTGGGGATGGCACGTTCATCCATGAGCATGTCGAGAACTTCGCAGACCACCTATTTTTCTTCTGTATGGACATCACTCTTCACCTTTTTCATCCTTTTAATTTTCCTCTTCATGATTCATCAACGCACATGCATCATTCAAACAAAGATAAAATGGAAAATAATATACAATATGATACATCAGGCTTTCTGGGCTTGAATCATAATTGGAAGTAAGGTTTGAGGAACTGACCGTTTACAGGGGCATCAAGCAAATCTCCCTGTAAATTCTCCAACCTGAAAGTATTGTTGCTCCCTTGCTCTGCAATTTTAAAAGGGTCGAACCAGAGGGGGTCGAATTTACTTTGTTTGCCTTTATCAGCCCTTCGAATGTCCCATCTGAGCACTAGATCCCCAACCTGTAACTTCCTGTCCCTGGCATGTTGATCGAAAATATCCTTCATTTTATCCTGATATTCAATCAACCTCTGGCTCACCTGGTTCCATGTTTCTTCAAGCTCCACCAACTGGTTGATTCTCCTGGTCACATCATCGGGTTCTTCCTGACTTTCTTGCATGAATCGAGCTACTGGTAATTCTAATTGTATAGGGAAAACTGTTGCCCTCCCATATACTAATTCGTACGGGGACTTCCCGGTGGCTCTCTTGCTAGTAATCCTATTGGCCCACAGAGAAAATTTCAGCTGGGAATCCCAATTCTTCTAGTTTTCGTTGATAGCCTTCTTCAGTTCTCTCACCAGCATTTTATTTGAAGACTCAGCCAAGCCGTTTCCTTGTGGGTAATAGGTTGTGGAGTGACCTAGTGCAATATTATACTGTTGAAAGAAGCTAACAAACTTTGCAGATTTAAAGGCCTGTGCATTGTCGGTGACAATCTTGGCAGGGTAGCCAAATCACAATATGATGTTTTCTTCCATGAATTTTATTACCACAGTATCTGTTGCATTCCTGGTGGGTATAGCTTCCACCCACTTTGTGAAATAATCTGTGGCAATTAGTATCCACTTATGCTGACCATATGATGGAGGATGTATTTCGCCGATAAAATAAATTCCCCACTGCTGAAATGGTTCATCTACATGAACAGGGATAATGGGCAAAGGTGCTAGCTTCTGTCTTTTAGCAAATATTTGGAATTTCTCAAAAGAGCTGACCCGGGCAAAGACATTTCCAAAAATTTTGGGCCAGAAGAAACCAGCCTTCAGGATTTTGTGAGCAGTAGCCCTCCAACTGTAATGGTCCCCACAATTTCCTTCATGAAACTCAGCCATTATACTCTCTACCTCTTCTTCTGTGAGACACAGGAGTAGGATGCCTGAGGGGTCTCTCCAGTACAGTCGACCATTTGCAACCACGTACTTCTGTGACCTCACCCTCAGTGTTATGTATTTAGCTTTATCAAATTTGGCTGAGAAACAGAGTGTTAGAAGGTATTCCACTATCTCCTTGTACCAGGGGCTGATAAGTCACCTCATATGTGTCTTCTAGGAAGCTATCTCTTCTCCCTATGGTTCTTCTTTCCTCTCAGACTCCTCATTTTCCATCATGGACAGATTTATACCCAGAGCCTAAAAATTTGATTCAGACAAGATTTTGGCTAACCCTTGTCCCTTGATTAGTTTGGTAGGGTGGATGTCTAGCTCATACTCCTGTATTTTGGCAATCCATTTCCCTCTTTTTTCTTCACTATTCCCCTGGATAAGGATATCCTTAACAGCTGCTATGGGCACAAACATAGTGACATGGGACTATAAGACATACATACGAAAATCTTTGAGGGATTTCACCAGAGCATATGCGTGCTTTTCCAATATGTTATATTTCAGCTCGGAATCATGAAGCACCGGACTAAAGAAGGCAATAGGCTGCTCATACCCTTCTTCATTTTTCTGCAATAGACCTCCAACCACTGTATGAGGTGATGAAAAGTAAAATATCATAAAAGGTTTGGCATAATCTGGCCCAGCTAGCATAGGGGCTTCAAAAAATGCATTTTTAATCCTGGAAAAGGCCTCTCGTGATTCTTGTGACCACTTTACCTCATTATTCTTCTTCAGCATGTCAGTTATGTTCCTAACTATCTCAGCATAGTTAGGGATGAACCTCCTCAGAAAGTTTATATGGCCTAGAAACACCTGAACTTCCTTTTTATTTCTAGGGAGGGAAATGCCATTTATGACTTCTACTCTCTTAGGGAGAGGCCATACCTTCTGATCTTATCAAAAGTTCTGCGCAAGTGTTCAATGTGTTCTGCATCATCTTTTGAAAACACGGTAATGTCATCCAAATATACCACCACAAACTTATCTTTCTCTCCGACAAAAGCAATATCCATGGCACTCTAAAAAGTGGCCCCTGCGTTAATCAATCCAAAAGGCATCCTGGCATACATAAACGTCCCCCATGGAGTGGTGAAGGCTGTCTTCTTCTGATCTTCTAGTAGTACAACCACCTGATTGTACCCAGAGAATCCATCCATCATCAACATTCAAGAAGCTCCTACCACGTTCTACAGGATGTGATCCATTTTTGGCAGTGGATAATTATCCTTTAAGGATGCTCTGTTCAAATTCCTAAAATCAACACATAGCCTTATTTCTCCGTTCTTCTTCCATATAGGAACTAAGTTTTGTACCCACTCAAAATATCTCAATGGTACAATGATTTTGGCTTTCAACAGTTCTTAATTTCTTTCTCAATAGAGGGTTGCAGCAGGGGATTTATCTATCTAAGCTTCTGTTTATGTGGTTTTGCATCTCCCTTCAGTGGAATTTTATGCTGCATGATACTGATATCGAAGGTTTTTAAGTCTTGATAAGACCATGCAAAAACATCTTTGTATGACTGGAATAATTTCTTGTAGAGTTATTTATATTCCCCCGAGATCTTCTTAGACAACTTCACGATTTTAGGGTCAACCTCAGTGCCAAGATTCAGATCTTCTACCAAATTCTCCTCTACAACTTTTTTCGGCTGCAGTGGAACATCATTCTTATTAAATAGCCTTTCTAAGGGCACTAGTCCTCAGGGAATGACATTTCCTTTCAACTGCAGGAATTTGTGGCCAGCCACCTTTTCTTCCCATTTATCTCCTGAAGTGTTTTCAGCCTCCTCTTCTTCAGAAGTATCAATCTCCATGTTGGAGAATTCCCCAACTGTTTCCAAGAATCTCTTCACATTTTCTTCATCTTCAAACACTTTCTAGTGTTTGATATTGTCTGGGATTGATGGCCAATAATGTACCTCGATTTCATATCTCAAGAGAGGATTCTGAGGTGGATGGAAAGTACTGGTAGCCATTGCCAGGGAGTCTGCCATCCTATTCTGCTCTTGGGGCATGAAATGGATATTGAATGCCAAGAAGAAGTTCTCCACCAGATCCCAAAATTTGTTCCTATAAGCCCTTAGCCTAGGATGTTTGGCTTGGCACTGATTCTTCACTTGTCTGACTACCAGTTCTGAATCTCCCTGAACCTTTGGACTTTGTATGTTCATGTTCCTGGCTATCTGCAGCCTCAATAGAAGTGCTTCATACTCAGCCACATTATTGGTGGCTTCATACTCTAGCTTGAAAGACAAAGGGACCCATTGGCCTGCAGGAGAAATCAATAATACCCCAACCCCATTACCTTTCCTAGAGTTTTCCCCATCAAAATGAAGTGTCCAGATTTCTGATCCAGGACTCTCTATGGACTGCTCTGTCTTGATCTGGAAAAATGATGGTTCATGAGCATACTATGGATCTTCCTCCAGCATTAAACATGAGAAATCTCCCTCCCTGCTATAAACTGGGGAATTAATTGAGTCATTTCCTTGGTAACGGTCTTGACAAATCTGGTTTCCCGGTACAGCCTCCTCTCTTGAACACCAAATATAGGGATAGTGGCATAGGTCAGGTACATCTTGATTGATCCACCAATTTTAGTCCCTCAAGATCTTGACAGTAGCATGCCAAAGCGAGCTGGAATGTCGGCCACCACTATATCCATCACTACACATTTTGCTGGGATCTGAGCCAGATTGACCACTAAGTCCTTTATCATGCCTAGGAACTTAACTCTTTTGGAGTCAAATGAGTAAAGGTATTTGTATGGGTGAGTGATCTGTATTCCTAGTTGTTCCATGACCGAGAGGGGTAAAAGGTTATGAGAGGCTCCCGAATCTAACATACAGTTATGCAGCAGTAGGTCATGTATTACTAAAGACACATAAAATGGGGGAGTAGCAGCATATAATTCTTCGACATGTGGGCCAAATACAAGCATAGGCCTTTCTTCCTGAAGGTTCAGACTGTTTGGAATGTGTATTACTTCTAGAGGGAGCATAAACGATGTGACCTGGGACGGATATGAAGGTTGTTTTAACAATTCGGTTAAGGGAACTGGGATTTTTACTTTCTCAAGATCCTTTGTAAACTGAAGGCAGATGAGGACCTATCTACTGACACTTCCTTTGATTCTTTATCTTTGCAGTATTTGTTCTGGGGGATAGCTTTGACTTATTTTAAGATTGGCTTGACACTAGGGGGTGTAGCCCCTTGTGAAGATGAGGGAATTTGATCAGCAGTCTACAAATATTGGTTAAGAGGCCTCTTACCTTTATCTAGGGTCCTTTGAGCTGTTGCCTCTTTCTGTATAGGTGCTTCCTCTTGAGGTGTATCCTCTTCCTGATCTTGAGTGCGGGTTCTCTTCCTAGAAAATCTGAGGTCATATCTTCTATTGAACCGAGCTTGCATGAAATCGACGAACTGCTTGCAGTAGTCACCAATCTCAGGATCTTCGGTGTCTTCATTAGCTTTCCCTTCTGTGTGTGCCTCCACCTCCACTTTGTCACTTTCATGCAGGGGGTATTCCACTTCATCATTGTTTGAGAAAGCAAGGTATGCCTCCTCTTGATCATAAGTGGTGTCTTCGGTAGGACCATCTAATTTTCCTTCCAAATACAGAGGATATGGTACCTGGTCCTGCTGCTCCTTCCTTTCCATTTGTATTATCTGCAAGGGTGGCTTCCGGTATTGAGGATTATAACCTCTGTTCGGAGCATTTTGGAAATTCTTCGAGGGTGAATTCTTGGCCTCCATTTCAAGCTTAACCAACTTACTTGAGAGATTCTTGATCATCTTGTTATCCCCTCAATCCCGTCATTTTCTGAATCTCTATCTTGGCTCGAGGTGGATACTTCTTCTTTTCCCCTTCTTCTAGTATCCTGATCAGGCCTTCCCTTGGATTTACCAGTGGAGGAAAAGTTTGATCAGGCTTTCTTTCTCTCAGAGAGAAGCTGAACTTTGATTCAAAAGCTGCCATGAAAACAACCTTGGCAGCGGTTTGATGAGGCTTCATATCTGCGGGAAGGCTCAGGTACAACTTGTTAAATCTCTTAATAAATTTAGCCACCCCTTCATTATGTCTTTGCTTGAGTGTGTTAAACTTAGTAAGACAATTTCCATGATCTTTCTTCTCTCCCCATTTTCTGAGAAAAGTTTCCTCCATTCCTTCCCAAGTGGTGACAGAACGGCCTCCCAGTGTCTTGAACCATTTTCTGGCTTCACCATCAAGGGATTGCACAAACAGTCTTAGGACCACGTCAAGATGTTCCACATCAAGCAGAAGACCTCAAGGTGTTTTTGAGCTTCGATCTCGTTTTCCCCATTGAAACGGGGCAAGATCTTTAGATAGTCCTGTGGCATATCATTCAGCACTTGGGGTAATGCCAGGGGGGAATATTTATTCAGCAAGAAGCCTAGAACATTTGCCATTGGAGGAGGAGGTGGAGGTAACCTAAGGGTCTACTGTGTAAGAGAAGGGGGGGGGGGGGGGGTGGAAGTGTGGTGTGAATGACAATGGGAATGTATTGAACAACAGCTTGGGGTGGTGACGAAAAAGGTGGAGTATTAACAGCAGATATTTTAGTGACCTCTTTGACTTATTCAGCCTCTGGAGTGGGATGGAACAAATAATGAGTGGTATCTATTGATTCAGCCTTGTCCTTAATTTGGATGTTTTCCAGAGGAAGACTATCTGAGTAATAACCAGTTTCTCCCACAGTAGAGTCAGAACCTTGGACTTGAGCTACTTGAGAAGAGGAGGATGAAAAGTCTTCTAGAGAAAATTGTGGGATCTCAGTATGGATGAATTGTCTTTCCCTCCAATTTTTTCTATGTAAGATTCTCTCTGGGTTAGACACAGAGGGTGTCTTTGGCTGAGATGTATCTAACCTCAGGTGTGGCTTCCAAGGAGCCAAGACTGCAAATAGATGTATCTGGAAAATGAATGTGGAGTTTCCAAGGTGAGGGATATACAACTATCAACTCTCCATGCTCACCTAATTGAAGAGTGAATAAGGTTTTGTCGAGGCCTAGGGATTTTAACTTATCTCAACTTCGTTCCTCGGCAATGGAGCCAAAAAGATCTTGTCAATCCTAGAGATAGCCTTGCGCTGTGAAAGACCAGTGCCTAGGACATCTTATACAGTAAGGAGCTTAAGATATAATTCAAGAAATTTTAACAGCATGGGTCTCTTTACTACTTCAACTTTCACAAGGGGGTGTAATATAAATGGAACCAGAATATTCTTAGAGTCAACAAGATAATAGGACGTTGTAGAGGCAAGGAGTGAGTTCTTAATATATATGCATCAGACAGCTTAAAGAAAACTTTCTTTAAGGAGGACTGGATTGCAAAATGCTTTACAGATTTTTAGAATTGAATGAAGTTTGCTACGTAGAAAGTACAGAAAGGATATTAACTACTCATGAGAGGGAATTCCATAAACATATATGGACATGATATGGGCTTAAAACGATAAGAATCCATACATGCCAATAGTTTTGAAAGAATAACATCTCACAACATTTAACATAGAGGAATAATGAGTGAATTGATAAGTGAGACAGCATACCATGCCTGAGCCATATTTAAAGCGCTTGACCAACTTAATATAAGTATCAGTGGTGATAAAGTTATATCAAAACAAGTGAGCCACTCACATTCCAAAACATGATATAAAAGAAGTGGAAGCAGCAAATATGAACAGTAAAACAAAATCACATAAGGAAATGTTACACACTATAAAACGTTAAGACCAGAATCCTCACTTTAAATTAAAACTCCTTCTTGCTGAGACCCAACGGGCTCTTCACATTTATATTAAGATTTCAACAAAAAACATAAAACAATTCTTTCACAGCCAAATTCTTTTGAAAATCTGGAACCCTTTTTTCTCTTTCGATCTTGCTTATATAGAGGCCTCAGTACATGAGTGGGAAGATATTTTTGGGAAAAATATCATCCTCGTGTGCTAGAAATTATTTTGAGGTCTTTATCAAAATAACCAAAACTTATGATGAGGAATAAAGGCCTCTCATCATTTGCAGTTAGGAACTTGGCCGTTTTGAAGCAAAATATTAAACAACAGTCTGGTAAAAAAGTAAAATGCTGGAGTGGATCATAAATTCCACTTGAAACTTAAAAGTAATCAATTAAAGTAAAAAGTAAAAAGGCCACTAGGGCCGAATCATGAGTTGACAATATTTCACTGATGAGAAGGGGTTGAGGTAGTCGCTGACACTGGTGGTGGAACATTTGCTGACGAGCCGGGGATCTGGCTGGCAAACTGAGTGCATATTTGTTGGCTATCCGCTAAAGGTTCAGGCATCGCTGCGAATCCTTCCATCTTATATAGGCCTCTGTGAGGACGTTGAAACCTACCTCAGTGGGGAGCTTGTGTTTTATTAGATGAAGGAGGACGAATTCTTGGCAGAGGGATGAAACAATTGTCTCAAATTTTAACCGAGTAGTTTTATCTGACAAGATGTCTGTCCGGTCTCTTTCTTCTTGGAGACATGTTTTATATCCTGTTAACGGCTGTAGCATGGAAGGAGTGGTTGGGTGCTAGCAATATGGAAGTCCAGCTGTTGTAATCTCGGCCCAAACTGCATCGAACCAATCCATGTTTGCTGCCACCTGTTGCAGGGCCTTTGAAGCTATAACTCGGGCCGCCTCCTTGTCGATGATTTTATGGCATTCAAAGGCCTCCATGAACTGACTTGGTATGCCATGCTTCTCCACTACGTCAGATTCCAACTCTTTCAAGAAAGAAATATAGCTTCTGGTGTGCTGGGCTCTGCTAGACAAGTTGAGGTCTGCCTCCTGAAATTTCCTGTTGAGATAGAGTACGACAGATTTGGTTTCCCCAATCATTTTCAGGAAACCCCACTGTTTTGTCACCACCGAGATTATCTCTGACCAAATTATCCTTCTCGCATCACTGAGGGTAATATTACCCTTTAGGCGGCTGTTGAGGTCATTGATGGTTTTCTACTGGTTGGCTCTTGCCATCTTTTCCTGCTCGATCTCCTTCTGCAACGTCTCTATTTTTCTGGTATTCTTAGCCAAGGAGGTTTCCAACTCGGTGATTCTCTACCTCGTGGTGGAAGCCTACTTTTCTAGTACATCGTTTGCGGCCTTTGCTGTAGTTAGCTGCTCAGACAACAAACTGGTCTCTGATGGAGTGGTAGTTGGCACACAACTGTCCATGCCCCAAGTCATTTGCAGCTCCTTCAGCTTGCCCTGAAGAATAGTTATTGTCTCTGTCATTTTTTCTTTTTCCTCTTTCTCCTTCGCCAGTGAATCGGCCAAGTCTTCTTTTTATTTCTCCGCCTGTGCCAATTCAGCCGTCTGAACATGGTGGGATGTCGATATGCTAACCTTGCGTTTTAATGATGCAACCTCCTTCTGCAATTTATCTATCACATAGCGTTGTGGGTTGGAGTCTCCAGTTTCCTTTCCTTTGATTGACTCCATGAGGCCACGTATTTGATTCGCCTGGGTGCGGGAATTTGCTTGTTCATTTTTTAGGGTCGCCCTCACCTGTTCATGCTTAGTCTCCAGCTTCTTTAGTGTGATGGTGAGCCTCATTACCTCATCCTTCAGCATGTCACCAACCACTTGGAACAGGTTGCATTTGTCAAGGGCTGGTACTTTGGCCATGTTAATTGCATATTCAAGCACCCTGTAACTAGTGGTACCTGCATTAGGATCCAAGATGGCCTCAGCCATAGACAATACTAGATGTTCTGTGTCCACATTCACGGAAGCTGAAACCTTGGTATGATATTTGTCCACATAACCTTCCAGCGTGGCCTTGTACTTGTCTCTGATCGCTCTGTTTTTCTGACTCCTTTCAATTAAAATTGGTGAAGGATTATCGCCAATTGCCTGTGAGATCTAAGAATATTCAGAGGAGGCGATACTATCTCTCAGCACTTTGAGCCCCTCTTTTCTTCCATCTAGTTGGCTGTATGGTACAAATGGCTCAAGAAATTGTTCTTCCCCTATGACCTCAGCCTCGCTTGAGACTATTTTCTACTTTTTGTGGAGGGGGGAACCTATTCCTAAGGGTCCCACTTCTTCTCCCTGGCCTCTTTTGGCTTCTCCTTCTTCCCCTGTGGCAAATGAATCTATCTCCATCTGCGAAATCAAAGGCCAAGTTTCAAGATTAGCCCTCCACTCTATAAACGGTCTCGACTCATGTGTATAAGGAGTAGACTTGTTCCTCCTTCTTCTCTTAGAGATAATCCCCCGGGGATCATAGGCCCAATTCTTCCCCTATCTTAAGTTCATGCCTTGCAACAACTTCTCAACAACAGGAAGGGCATGTCTTGAATTTACAATAAACGGGCCAATAGTGATAGGGAGTTTTAGGGTGAAGCCCTTCTTAGCTGGGACAAAGTGGAGTTGTTCAGATTTGAGAGTCTGCTGAATATACTCCAGAGCGTAAACTCGTCGAGCAGGGAACACATGTAGCTGGTAAGGGGGGGCCTCGGCTCCATAGACCCGAATTTCAGTATAATTTTCAAATAGATACCAATCCCCAGTGCTCTGGGTTTTATTAGCTTGTAGCCAGCTCTTCATTTCAGGAAAAACTCTGCGCGAGGGAGAGTCATGGATGATAGTGTAGGCAATAGGCATGAACTCATTTATAAACCTGGAATAACCCACCCCATTTGGTAATTGGCACATTGCAAAGTTCCAGTCGAAGACTGGTCGGGGTTGAGAGTTTACCTCGTATACCCTATCTAAACCCAAACCCTCGAACTTATCAGCATGCTGATATAAGAAGAGGTATAAGACCATCGACCAAAAGTGAAAGTGACCAGTTTCGGAAAGATCTTGGAACTGGGTCTGGATGTTAGCAGCCAAGAAGCCAGGGATATCCAGAACTACTCCCTTTTGAGACATTAACCACAAGAAATAAACACACACCATGGAAACTTCCCCCAAACCGCCTATGCCTAGAAGACCTGCGATGAGGGCCAGGATGGGCTGCACTTATTCTTTGAACAGACTTGACGGGAAAGGCTCTACAGAAGGAAGGGATGTACCTTGGTTACTAGTTATAGAGGAAATCAAGTAGTCTTGTTGTTCCCATGGAAATTTAGTGAACTAGGAGGTTAAAGCTATTTCATTGAAACTGGTATAGATGGCGTTGGTGGCAAAGAGGAGGGCTTGCCTAATGATGTCGAGAGAAAGAGAGAAAATATTATTCCCCTGAGCTGAGGTAAATGTGCCTCGACACTCATCGTAGGCATCCCTGAGCCAGCAAATAAAATCGACCACCGAGTAGACTGGGGGGTAATCTGATGATATAAACCTGATACGAACACCCGATATCGATCTCTATTCTTGACATGTCTCCTAAAAAGCTCGGGTTTTATCTGCTAATGGGAAAAGGGTATTGGGGATCACAGATTTCAGCTTGCAAGTCAATGAAGGGCTTGAACCCAGGAGGGTTTCTGGTTTCACGGACCTGAGGAGTTTCTGGTTCATTTTTCTTGGGTGTGACCCTTCCCATGACTGACATACAAAAATTTTTAAAAACGAAAGAAAAGTAGAGGGAATATGAGGGACGGATTACCTGTGCAGTATGAATTTGCTTGGGAAAACGACGTGAGGGTACTAACAGTGACCAGGTAGACCTGGCACTATTTTATACCATAGCTGGAAGACCTCTAAATTTTACTGCAGTAAAATACGGGAGGACCATTATCTAAGACTGAAAGTTCTGAGGTAAAAGGCGGAGAGGTGAAATAAGCGGGGTAAGTGTTGTAAGGACACTGAAAGTGGAGCACGTGGCGTATAGGGATTGGGTGTTAGCTGGAAGCAGGTGAACACCACGTGCCAAGTTTAATACTGGTACGGGCCTCGGTACCAGTTCACCTAGAAACTTACCTTACCTTTTTGCTACATAAGCCATCCGGTTCTTGAAAAATATTCTTCGTAAAACTGGTTAAATACGCAGCATACAAACTTTTAGGGCCCATGCTTCACTCTGCCACATCACGCTTACTCGTACTTTTCTCTACCATATCACGTTTACCTTGGGTCCGCCCGGTGCTACATCACCATAACTCCATGGGGGTACGTGTCTCGTCCCCCTTCCACTCGTGGACCCCCTCGGAATTTCCCATATGGGGAGTTCCCTCACGTGCATATTATGGAAGCGGCAAGCCCTTTTAATAATATCGTCTTGCGTCCTTTACCTTTTTACTTTATACCTTTGCCTTTTGCTTTATATTTGTACCCTTTCCGAACATATGCTTTGTTTTTAGGCACGAGACTTGTTTTATCATTGTTTCCTTTCAGCCATTCTTTTAATGTTTCACCACCCGTCATGCGTTTGATATATGAGTACTCAAGGGTTGCCTTAAAAATTGACTGATGTTAACTAATGATCAACATAACCTAAGGATTCATTGGAACCTAACGTAAACTTTTTTATAGGTCTAGGCTAGTGACGTGTTCTGGCATCGTTAAACCTAGTAGCTATCATTTGCCACCTGCCTTTAGACAGCACTAGTATGGACTTGTGCTCCCCATACCATCGTGTATATAAAGGGAGATCCTCATAGGTTCAAATCCTTTATCCATAGGAAGTTGAGTATGTCACCCTATGACCATGATACACCAAACACAACATTTGGGGAGACTACCTGCACATACGTTAAGTCCTTAGTGATTTCTCTTTCATTTGATCACCAAGGAGTATATGGTAGTTCATGGAAACTTGGTACACCCTCTTGCTTAGATTACCTAAGTACTCATTTCGATCTTTTGGTGACTCCTTAAAAAGAGAAGGGATCATTGAGCACTTGTCCTTTCACGCTTGTTTAAAATTGAAAGTGACTATAGTCATCTTTTGTTTGTTTCTCAACTCTTAAAACATGAAACAACACAGTTTTGTTTGAGTGTCATAAAATTAATTAGCCATGATCACATGCCTGTTAAAATTTATTTACTTGGATTGTTTTTTGTAATTCCTTAAACTTTGATCGTGAAGCCTTGAATTGGCTATCTTGTTTTCCTTCCTGTGTTGAAATATTGTGACAGTGGCAGAACCATCAGTTTCTTCTCCTTCTTCACTACCTCATAGTGGTAGTTCTTTTCCACATGTTTCTTTTGAAACCCATAAGTCCACTAGGTCTATCAAGTTTTTGCAGCCTATCCTCCCACTTGTCTTGCCTCTTGATACTCGATCTCCTCCTAAAGAGTTGGTTGAATTCAATTGGCCTCCTCATGGTGGTTGGTCTCGTTTTGGGAGCGAGGAAGAATTCCCTCCTCTTACTTTGGGATCACCATTTTTAGTTGCTTCTTTACCTCCTAGTCCTTGTTGTCTTTTCAAATATTTTACGACTTCGTAACATATGGATTGTTCAACTCGTGTTAGCAGTGAAGAAATGCCTGTTTCTATAGGGGAATATCAGCTTTTCCCAGAAAATCTCTCACGTGTTTCTAGTCAACCTTCTCCTCATTCAGTGCACTTCCACCAGGTTATCGGACGTTGAGTCAGATTATTTCTGGTGTTGCGTCCATAGCACAATCCAGTAACTTGACTCCTCCATGGAGTTCGATCCTTCCTTCGTTAGGACTGTCATGTTAGACACCTAGCTCGTCGGTTACTGTTACACATGTGCTGGTCCAACCTACCATCTATGTGGCCTCATCTACACCAGTTGTTACGCAGCAATCATCGAGATCTTTCCACACTCGTAGGTCTATCTTTCTTAATCCAACGTGGCTTCTCAATCCCGATGTGAGTAGATCAAAAGCTCGCACGGTGGAAACCACACCTGCTTCTAGTGTGGCTACGACTTCCACTTCAATTCCTAATGGCCTTACTTTCAATGAGTATCTGTTGGTTGTTCAACAACAGAACTCTCATGGTTCTCAGCAGCATCAAGCTCCTGTCAATGCTCCCCATCACTATGATGTCTACGGTAACCACATTTATTTGCCTCCTATCAATCCAAATAAGAATGTTTATCTGCCTCCGGCTGATCCCTATCAGAGCATTCCTCATTGAGGGCCATTGATACAAGGAAAACCCTTAGGTATACAAGGACAAACCTTATAGGGACAACCTTTGATCCAGCAGGGACAAACTTATGGTCCATAAGGATGACCCTTACAGGGTCAACCTTTGGTCCATCAACCCTACAGTCCTTGTGGTCAACCTCAATATCAACTAGGAGAATCTTATGTTCCTAGGGGGGAAATGTATCCACAACAGGGACAACCTTTTGTGCAATAGTGGCAACCTTACATTCAGGAAGGCGAAGCTTTTGTATAACAAGGACAACCCTACGTTTCTAGTCTGGGTCAGCCTGGTTATTGGGGACAACCTAGTCCAATGAAACCATCGGGCCAACCTCTTCTAGAAGGGAAACCCAGTGGCCCTCGTATCCAAGCCAACCTGCTCTACAGGGATAGCTTGCACAGCCTCAGCAGTCGGTTCAACCTGCTCAACCTGCTCAGTAGCTACTTCAACCTACTCATCCAGCTCAATAGCCAGTTCAACATGTTCAACCATATCAGCGGCCCGTTCAACCTGGTTAGTTGGTACCACCTGCTCAACCTCAAGGCGGTACTTATCCTCCTCAAGGTCAATATCAGGTTGTATATAGTGTTCCCCAAGGTTTCACTTATTACCCTCCAAATCAATCCTAGATAGTGTATAATCCACCTCAAGGAAATTCTTACATTCTACAGCAGAATCCATATGTTGCTCAGAAAGGACCTCAATGGGATGCTCATAATCAATATCCTGGTCCTTCACCCCAGTATGGGCCAAATTATCTAGCTTATAACCCCTATGGATAGAATCCTTTGGGACAAAACATATTGGGGCAGAATTTCTCCCATCTTGGGTGGAATATTAACACATGTCTTTATTAACAACCTCCAATGCCTTTTAATCTTCAATTTCCATTTCTCCCTATGTTGGACCTTCTTGATGTGAAAAATTGACAAATGATACAATTATCCATAATCCATATTGGCCCCCAGTTCCAACCAAAATCCCTGGTGATTGTCCTAAGTTTGAGGGCAAGTCCAGAGAAGACCCCCAAGCGCATGTTATGACTTACCACTTGTGGTGTTTCTCTAAATCTTGGGTTCATGATTCCATCCGAATCCATATTTTCCAATGGACTCTTATTGGTGCCACTGCAAAGTGGTACATTGAATTATCTCATGGTATATTCCAATATTTCAACACTCTAGCTATGGCATTTCTTACACATTTTCAGTTATTGGTTAAGTATGAGACTGAGACACACCTCCTCACATCATTGAAACAGGACCGAGCTACTAATATCTCAAATCATATTCATCAATGGAGTTGCTTCCATCGCTTGATCAAGTTTGACATTCCTAATCAGCTTCTAACTGATTGGTTCACTACCTTGTTTGTCAATCAAATCGCTAAATACATAGCTATGGGGGCATGTGTAACTGAAGAACAGGCCATTGCTCATGCCTCGTACATTGATCTTGTGTACTCTCAATCTGGCATGTTCTATGATATGTTTTCTGATGCTCCTCGACCTTGAACTTCCAAAGCACCGAAAATGCCCTCTATCGATTGTATCATTGGTTCTATGTCTAAAACTTCTCGAAAGTCTTCTCCTTTGAACCCTCGGAAGAAAAAATCTAATCTTTCCAATGATAATTCTTCTCAGCCTACCCCGAATTCTGGTACAACCGTGGAATTCAATGCCATTTAGGCCAATCTGGTGGATAAAACTTTGAAGGGAAAAAATAAGGATAAAGGTAAGGCCAAAGCCGATACGCCGAAATAGTACTCTCAAAAATCTCATGCTGATGATGGTTCACAGCATAAGCCAAAGTATCCTTGCTTGATTTGTGATGAAGAGCACTACACCAAGGACTTTCCTCAACATCCTGAAGTGAGTAGATTTCTCAAAGGCACCCAAGGAACCACGACTATTCTCAAAGAACCTTTTCCATCACAGTAGATCTAGATGGTAGAGAAACCTTAGTCCTCTACCCCATTTGGCTCTTAGGTCTTCATGATGAATGGTTTTGCATCTGTTTCTATTGCTACCCTGTCAAAAGACTATGTCAAATTGCGTCACGCAACGGGGAAAGAGATTGTTGACGGTCCTACTCCTTCGCCTGATTTTCGCGCTCTTTAGATTGAAAGGCCCCCCACTACTAAGCTCATTTTATGACCACCTTCCAAAGGTGTACTCCGTAACTCTTCTTACAATCCTAATTCTCGTACTGCTCAACATTAAAACATTATTAAGGATCTGGCTAAGGCTCCATCTGCAATTTCTACATTGGAAGTACTTCATAGTTGTCCTTCTCAATGGAAGACTTTGTTATTTGTGATCAATGAGATTGATCCTTCTGATTCAAGCCTTATCGATTTCGACTTGGGGAATTTCTTCCGACGTCTTCCGCACTAGCTTGCACTCATCATACAAGATGGCATTAATGGACTGAATATCCATCATGTGGTTGTGGATGAGGGTGTGTCTACATGCATCATGTCATTTTCCTGCTGGAAATCTATTGGTTCTCCAGCTTTGAATTCATCACCAAATTCTCTTGAAGCATTTGATGCAAGGGAATCTAAACCTCTTTGTGTTATCGTTAGTTTACTGATTACTCTTGAAGGGAAGATATTCAATGTCGAGTTTGAATTAGTTGATGCCAAGCTCAATTACAATCTTCTCCTCGGTCAAAGTTGCACTCATGGCATGTTGTGTTTTCCATCCACTCTCTTTCGTGTTTTGAAATTTCCGCATGAAGGAAAGATTGTTATTGTTGATCAGTTTTTGTTCTTCACTTCATCTTCTGAGAACAATGTTCCGTATGTGGATCAAATTCCTACTCCCTACGAAAGAATAGGGTCAAGTCTCTTCAAATATCCTACCCTCATGGGTATTTTTGGTCTTCCTCCACCCAACACTATTCAGATTAATATGATCTCTCGATCTAACAACCCATGGATCATCCCTTTGCCTGAGCAGATTGATTCCTTTGGAGATTCGATGTCGTTAAGTCCAATTGAAATTGACTATTGTGAAATTATTTCGGCTTCGAAGCCTCTGCCTCCTGATCATGCTCCTTTGGGCATGTCTCTTGACATTTATTCTCAATCCCCTTAGCTTAGCGATTTAGAGTCTCCCAATCCCCTGCAAGAGATATTTCTCTCGAGGATCCTCTGTGGGATGATAATTATCATTGTTCCTCATTCATGCTTGGCCTCAGGGCCATCTCTATGTTTCTTGAGAGTTTTTCATCTAAATTTCCTTCTCCTCCGCTTCAAATGCCTATTTTGACACATGAAGTTTTTATAGACGGTAACTTGAGTAACGTAACTCAAATGATCCCTATCGACATTTCCGTGAAACGATTAATTGTTGAGGACATCCATATCGAGGTGACCTATTCTTCAAATGAAGTTCAGGTTTATACTAGCCTTTTCCGTGAGTTCTGTGATGTCTTTGCATGGTCTTACAAAGATATCCCTAACATCGAGGTTTGCCAATGTCTTCGTCTCGTACACCCTAGAAAGGCTTCTGCCATTAAGGGTGAAGTTGAAAAACTTCTCAAATATGGTTTTATATATATAATTCCCTTGACATAATGGGTGTCCAACATTGTCCCTGTAGATAAGAAACAAGGTACAATTCGAGTCTGTTTTTATTATCGTGACATTAATGAGGCCTGTCCTAAGGATAATTATCATACTCCCTTTATTGATCAAATCATTGATGATTGTGTGGGGAGTGAGATATTTTCCCTCATGGACGAATTTTCTGGCTATAACCTGATTAACATTCTCCTGACCGATCAACATAGAACTACCTCTATCTATCCCTGGGGTACTTTCGCATATAAGAAGCTCCCTCTTGGCTTGAAGAATGCTCGGGCTACATTTCAGCGAGAAATGTCATATGAGTTTCATGATACTATGTACATTATTCACCCATATCTAGATGATCTTCCAACTCATTCAGCTAAATGTAAGGACCACTCTAACCATCTCCATCATATTTTTATTCGCTATTGATGCTATAAAATTTGGCTAAATATGCATAAGTGTTTCTTCTACGTCCATTCCGATAGACTCTTAGAGTTTATCATTTATAGAGATAGGATTTTCCTCGATCTCCTCAAAGTTGAGGCTAACATTAATTTCCCCTCTCCACCCTCATTACATTAGCTGTAGAGTCCTGAGGGGAAGGCTAAATTTTGAGGCCATTTTATACCTAACTATGTTGAAGTGGCTAAAGGATTCACACGATTTCTAAAGCAGAGCATCCTGTTCCTTTGGCATGATATCGCCTAGAAGTGTTTCAATGCACTGAAGATGTTGCTTTTCAACATTCCTCTATTGGATCCTCCAAACTATCATTGTGATTTTTACCTCTATTTAGCTGTCACTTTCAACGTGATTACCATGGTTTTGGTGCAAGATGATGATAATTGTGACGAGCATGTTATTTACTATCTCTCTCATAACCTTCTTGATACTGAAACTCTCTATTCACATGTCGAGAAGTTGGCATTGGATGCCATTCAAGAAGTGAAATGTTTTCATCATTACATCCTGTTGCGTACGGTGACTGTGATTTCTTATTGCAACCCTATGACCTATATATTGTCTCAACAATTTATGGGTCGCAAGTAATCGAAGTGGATTTTCATCCTCCAAGAGTTCAATTTGGAATTTGCTACTGCCAAGTCGAAGAAATAATTAGTCTTCGTCAATCTTATCTTCTCCCTCCCCTTTGACTTTGCTCCCTCTGGTTCTAAGGAATGCATTCTAGACGATTCAATTTTTCTAATTAGCACCCTCGATCCTTGGTACGGTGATATCATCATATATTTTCAGACTTATACCTTCAGATATGAGTTGATCAAGGATGCTCACCAATGCATCTGTCACCAATCACAACCTTATCGTATAGTCAGATACACACTCTACCACATCGGAGTTGATTCCATTCTCCACCAGTGTTTGGCTCTCGAGGAAGCTGAGAAAGCTTTGAATGACTATCATAGTGGCGCCTGTGGTAGTCACGTCTTGTTATGCTACTGCAAAGAAAATTCTTCGTGCTGGGTATTTATGGCCCACCATCTTCAAGGACTGCATTTTTTTTGTTCGTAGATGTCATGGCTGCCAGACCTATCAGCATAAGATGTGCGTGCCGCCTTCACATCTCCACCATGTCATTACCGTTGGTCCCTTTGTGAAGTGGGGCATCGATTTTATGACATGCAACCCTCACTCGGTCGAGGGCATGCATATATTATCATACCTATTGACTAATTCACTAAATGGGCTAAAGAAATGCCTACACTCATGGCTTACGGTAAGACAACAGCTCAGTTTATATTCAATCACATCATTTCTAGGTTTGGTGTCCCTTAAGCCATCATTACTGATCATGGTTCCCATTTTCGGCATTATATGGTGGCGGAGTTGACTTCCAAGTTGGGTCCACGTCACGATAGCTCAATGCTGTACTATCCTCAAGCCAATGGCTACGTTGAAGTCATGAATAAAGTTCTTATTAACATTCTTCAACATATGATTGGGACACAAAAATCAAGCTGGCATTTCATGTTATTTTCGACACTTTTGGCACACCGAACCTCAGTTAAGGATGCAACTAGATTCACTTTATTTCAGCTTTTTTACGATTTGGAAGCTACCATTCCAATTGAGTGTGAAATACCTTCACTCAAGTTGGTTGTTGAAATACTTCCAAACACTTCACCTGAAGAAGAGCACCTTCTCTACTTAGAAAGACTCGATGAAACTCGCCACTTTGTTGCTTTGGTCATTGAAGCACAAAAGAAGCAGGTCAAAGCTCATTTTGACCAGTCGATTTCCCCGCGGTCCTTTGTAGAAGGAGACCTTGTCCTCCTATATGACCAAGCTCATGATAAGTTGGGGCCAGGAAAATTTCAACCCATGTGGCATGGGCCCCATAGTTTTTATGGTGGAAATAAATTCAGCATCATAAAAAAAAAAAAAAAATAGTGTGCCCAACATACTGAAGTTTAACTACTGTAATCCAAAATTTCAAAAATCTTTACCTAAATTTCTCACAATATTACAAAAATTTCTGAATTATTCTTTGCATTTATCAAACTACAATCATTGAAAAGCTAAGCTTTAAAAATAGTCTAATGGTATTTATTCCCCAAAAGTAACCTAACGAAATAACTTGATTCAAATATCTCGTACTCACTAAAAATTCCAGAGACTGGTACACTGATAGAGCATATTTTGTACCACTTTATTCCATGTAGGGTGACTAGAGATGTTTTCCCACCATTTTTTGACATTCCTTCCCGACGAGATTAGGTCACCCTTATTGCAAACGTTCACGAGGTAATGTGTCGAGGGAAGATGTTTTACATTTGCCAAACTAAAAAAATTGCCTACTAGGTACTTTATGTTGGAAAGCCTTTCCTCATAAACATCAAGCAATTTCTTCAGCTCCGCAACACAGAATTCCACAGTGGCTTCTTGTGTGGGGAGCCTACGCGATGGGTACATCATTATTTCACGGAATATGTTGAACACAAGGCAGTTGAATTTTCCTTCTTCCACTTAGCAGCACTCCTCCACCAATATCTCGTTTGTGGGAGAGTTTCCTAGGAGATGGGTGCCGTACCCCTTGTGTTTTTCAGCCAAATGCTTGGGTACGTCTCGAGGGGCTGTTATTAAAATAAAATTCAAAATTACTAAAACATAATATAATAAAAAACACTATCTATCAAACTTAAAATTACATTATTAGAGGATAATAAAATAAACTTAAATTTAGATAATGTTGGTGAGTACTAGTGAATTACCTAATAAAGTGAGTTCCCCATATTCAACCACAGTGGGTACTTGCCCAATTGGCTGCAGCACAGCACAAAAATTACACAACATAAGGAAAAAAATAAAAATAAAAATATTGTGAACAATTATGTAGAGTGAGAAAGATTATATAAAAATGAGTAGGCTTTTACTTACTTACATTGATATTAAGATATTGCAGTTTATGTAGAGTGAGAAAGATTACATAAAAATAAGTAGGCTTTTACTTAGTCACATTGATATTAAGATATTGCAGTTTTTTGTGAGCACCTGTAAGATAGACGACGAGGAAGAGTTCGTATTCAAGTTGCATCTCTTTTAAACAACAGATCACCATAGTGGTTTTTGTGCAAAATAGATGACCATATACCTTGATGGCCATTATTAATCTGTATTTCCTTCTCTACCTCTTGCACACACAAGACTTAATCTCTTCCTCTGTCAGATAGAAACTAATGGTAAGAATAGTGGATATACCGTACTCTTTTTATAGTGTGCAAATGGAGAAGTGTTTAGTTTTAGATTGGCATGACCATTCATATAACATTTTAAAATTGATATTTAGCTGTTAATATGGTGATCTCTAAGTTAATGCTAGCTTAATATTAAGTTGAGTATTTATAGATGTTGGAGTGAACATTTTTTAATATTTTTTTTAGAAAACTACTACTAATAATTTGATCGTATAAATTTGGAGGATGATCTTGAGTTGTTATTATAAATACTAATTATTTTAAGACAAATTGGGTTTTTTTTCTCATTTGGTAATGTAGTGATCAAGATAATATGAGTTACTTAGGGAGGTATCCAAGGGGATAATAATTGTATTTTTTTCTTAAATATGGAATAAGTCCACTTGGTAGTTGATGGGTAATAAATAGGATTATTAAGTATTTAAGATGAAATAAATAACAATAAGGGATAGTTGGTGCCAACTAATTTTTTTTTTGAGAAAATATAAATATAATTGTTTATCATTTTATTTTAGTTATATGCTTTCTATCAAAATAATCATCTAAATAATATTCACCTAAACCAAATTATATATGATTTGAAATCTATTATTTTACAAATTTTTAGGGATATTTGCATTGTTTATAAATCAAATATATTAGAATAGAGTGCCTAGAGTTAGTCAACTAATTGCATTTCATAATTGTAATAATAATTGAGATGAGAAACCTCTGCAACCCAATATAGGGGAGATGTCTAGGGGTGAGGGGTTAAATTTGAAGTCCATTTACCACTTTTTCCACTTTTTAGGAGTAAAATACAATTTATTCCATGTATATAAAAAAAATCAGAAGTATTAAAATTTATATATAAATTTTATATATTTTTATTTATATATAGCTCACAGTCTTATTACACCCTACTTGGTAAATTCACATAACTTGTGAATTAATAAACTTGACTTAGTCAAATTACATAAAAATAAAATTAAAATTAAAATTAAAATTAAAATTAAAATTAAAAATACATAAAATAAAATTATAAACTAAAATAAGATTAAACTAAAATAGTAAATTTACCATAGATAGTTTTTGTACTCTACATTTTGAATATAGTATTTTAAAAAGTAATATTTGTATTTAAAAAATGAATACAATATTATTTAATATAATTATTTTTTTAATAAAATTAATTAATTTTGAAATGAGTGAAGATAAAATGAAATTAGAAATAGGTTTATGTGAAAAGATTTTTATTTGGTCAATGTAATACAAAATTATTAAAAAAATAAAGTTAAAATAAAAATAACTTCATCCTATTGACCCATGGTATGACAACCCATGGTATTCATGTGGAATATAGCATATTTAAAGGGATGAATTAAAACAAATTATATCCATCTTAACTCCTAATCTATGAGATCAAATCTCTATTCACTCTAAAGAGGTTTTCATATAAAAATATTTGATCTCACTAGGCCATTGATAGCTTAAGATTTAAGATGGATCTAGGTTGTTTATAATTTAATGTAATGTGTTGCTTATAGCTAAAAATAAAAATCATGTTATGTTACAACCTTTTTACTTGATCAAAATAAAATAAAAATAAAAATAACATTAAAATAAAAATAATTTCATGGTATTCACCCATGGTATTAACACATGGTACAAGAATTCATGGTATTTACCCATGGTATTGATGTGTAACATAACATATTTAAAGGGTAAAATTAAACCAACATAGATCCATATTAACTCACCATATACAAGATAAGCTTAACTCACCATCTTCTTTTCCGTAAAAAATATTTATCCCTCGGATGACATCATTATCTTAAATCCTATTGGTTCTTTTAAATTTAATTCTATTAGTACATATTTTTCTTTGAGGCCTATTTTTTACCTCAAAATTCCCTTAATGTGTTATTGTTATTTATTTCCTCTTAAATATCTAGTGGCCTTTTTTATTATCGATTAACTATCAAGTGGAACTATTCCATGTTTAAGGACATATTACATTTATTATCCCATTGGGTACCTCCCTACGTACCCTATATTATCCCATCTATTTATATTTCATAATGGGCCACTAAGAAGAGTTTCTTATAAACTAGAAATGACATGTAAAAACAACTCAATATGCACAAATAGAGTCCAAATTTTACGGTCCCTTATATCTATCCATGAGGGTTTATTTGTTGAAGGTAGAGCATATTTTTACGTAAATGAACCTTCACCTAACCTCAGGACTCTTCCTAATTTAATTCTAATAAAATACAAATTACATCAAAATTGAAGGAATAAAAAATTCTCAATCAACTAGCCTAGTGATGGAAACTTTCAAAGCCTCTTTCTGTAGAAATTGAACCAAGTATCATTTCCAAATTTTGTATTCACACATGATTTTTAGAATCTTGTGCTATATCTCATCTCCATACCTCATGAGGCATTCTAATGCATCTAGTATCAAGGATGTATTTTTAGCTTACACCTAATTTAAAAACATTGTGAGATTCATGTGTAGCCTCATTTTATCAACCACATATTATGCAATCACTTCTTTTGTAGCCTCCAAATTGTATCTTGTAGAGACTTTTTTTATTGGATTTAGAATTTCTCGAATCTCTTGTTTGAATTCATCTTTTGATATTGTTTCGCCTAATGTATGAATGGAAGGTATTTTTTGTACCTTGAAAATATATTACAACCAATTATATAAGGTATTATAAGTGGCCATTACTTTTTCAAAGTATTTGATCAAATTTTTATATGGTTGCATCTTGATCATGACATCAACATTATCCTTCTTTGATGTTATCCAATTTTTCCTTGGGAGTTCTTTAGGTGCATTAGGATACTTGATGCTACATTAACATATGAGATCAACTACTAAGAATTATAGTTTAATTAACAATCCTATATTTTTTGATTCACTTCACATGTTGGGGAATGGAGCCATAAATTGATGTAGGGTAAAAATATCATTATAAACTAGATCCATAGTTTCTTATAGCATGTTAACCTCTTCAATAATGTATTTGTGCAACTCCTCAATTAGGTAGTGTGAGATGAGAAAATATTTGTTCTCTTTTTGTAGTTTTAGAATTTTCTAACAATCAAATTTACTTTCAATTAGTCAACTTCTTTTGATAATTGGTCTATATTTCTTTCCGTGGAAAATGTAAAAATGATCTAGATAGAAGCTATCACTCTAAGGTTCATTATAGTATGAATTACTATCTCCCTTTTAGTAATAATGAACATGTGTTCTCCTAGATTCTTGGAAAAGCATATGTGCCTTTCCTATATGATCTTACACTTCACCTAGTCAAAAGTCAAACTAGAGAGATCCAATACCTTGTCATCCTTTTCTGTTGTCATTCCTAATTTCTACAATGAGAAATGTATATCAGTAATACAAGTAGGTGTTAGGACATTCAAAATAAGAAACTCAAGTTCTATCTCTGAACCTTTCATCCTATTATCTTCTGCTAAATTATCTTCATTATCCTTATCCATTTAATTCTTCTCAAGTTTTTTGGCTAAGGCCTCTTCTTGCATCTTAGTTTCTTCCTATGTCTTTCTCTTTCTTTCTTCTTCTTTTCTTATTTTTTCTTCTTCAAAGTTATTCTTTAGTTATTCCTCTTCTCTATTTTTTTTTTTTCCTTACTCTCTGAACCTATTCTTTGTTACGTATGCATCCTCCTATTTCTCCCTATCTCTTCCTCCTATTTCTTTTGACATGCCTCTTATTCTTGTTGCTTATTTTGGGACCCTTATTTATATTCCTTTTTCTTAGTTTTCATTCCATTTTTGGGCTTGCACTTTTTTTTATCTTGAGAATAAATTCTCTTTTTTCCAATATCATTATTTTCTGGGTATCATGATCTGAATTCTCCCATTCATCGGCTTGAAGAGTTTATTCTAGTGCCTTGGAAGAGTTGTAATTTTTTTTCACTTTTTCCTCCTCTCTTTCAATGGCTGAAACATATACCCAACTATATGTAATACCTTGGCAATGCACCATGGTGATTCCTCTTATATCATATCTATGGGAACTTAAATCACCAATTTAGAAAAACTACAATTCTTCAGCTTATGCTTCTTCCTCCCTAAATATTTTAATAGAGTAAGCTCTTATATCTAGTGGGAAGATGGGCCATATATATCTCTAGTCTTTGACCAGATTTTTGGACAATTTGGTGGTAATTTGATACACCATATCTTGCAATTCCACTTTTCCCATAATAAAAGTTGGCATAACATGAGGGGTCTTGTAAGCACTGAACACTCTAATATAAATAGCATCACCAAGAGGAAACAAATCTATGGTACCATGCAGGAAAGCCCTATCTCTTTTGGACATGCATGGAGGCTCTATGCCAAATGGTTCATGATATAAGGGAGAGATAAAGTACTATACAATATTTTCATAAATCCATTTACACCCCATGTTCCACAAACGTTTGAAATGGATATTCACAGGTAATTCCTCCTGAGGACTCCACTTCAATCCTAGCCCTTCAAAATCATACTTTTCATATATTGCATCTAATAGGTAAGATGCCATGTAAATTTTGACTTCTCTCCCTCCATTGATTTCTTTATTGCATATGCATTTGATTTGATAGATGATGGAAACATACTTTCCTAGTTTAAAATTTCCCATTTAGTGGCATATGTATGCATCAAGGAAACTCAATTTTCATAAATATTTTTGTGTTTACATTTCCATAGATTTTTCTCATCATAGTAACTCACATTTAATAAACCTTCTTGAGGGATGTAGTCTTGTAGATCTCATCTACTCTATGATTATTTTTTTTTGGTTCTTGCCACCATGAATTTAACACATCCTTTTTTGATCCATCAAAGATAGTGTACTACCTTCTACTAGAATTCTCTTGATGTTTGCAAAAATTATGTTAATTTTAAATATCTTCTACTATAAATGGTGCCAAAATTTCTCCCTTGTCACTTTTTATTGAACATTTCTCCTCATTTACATGTTGAAGAATCCACTCTATAATTTATGCACATGGGAATATTGGTGGGTTTGTATCAATATTACATATCCATGACTTCTTTACATTGATATACACCTAGAAGTATTCTTCATCCCGTGGGTTTTCTTTCCTGGAAAACTTTGAGTAGATATCTCTACATGTAAGTATTGTTTATTTGACAATATAGTAAGTAGGATCACCATATACACATAATATAGGATGGTTTTTCACACGAATCTCTATGCTTCCTTCCACCCTCCCAGATCTTCTGTCAGATCCTCTTATGATTGGAGGAACCATGTCTCTAGAAGAATGTTGAGGAAATCTAGATCTCTTTCATGTGACATCTCAAATATATTCATTAGCGAAACAAATGTTAGATTATAGAAATGATATTAATTAATTGAAAAAAAATAATAATGCTTTAGGTCATGTTTTAGGATTTCAAGGCTAGGTTGGACATGTTGGTTAGAGAGGAATGTTTTCTGCAAGTTGTATTTTCAAATTTTAGATCAAGTCAAAAATTTGAGTTATAGTACCACTGAGGATCGAAACTGTGACTTGTGTCATAAGGAAAAGGTCATGTATAGTCTAGCCGTAAATTTCATTTACAGTGGAAGTCGTAATATATATTTCTAGTGCAAGTCGATTCTTCAAATTATAGTCTTAGTGAGTGTTACAGGTCTATTTGGGAATCATCCCAAAACATAGATCAATATTCATTAAGGTTCATCATACTATAAATTGGTTGCTACATGCCCTAAAAAAGTCATCACATTGATGGCATTCCTTCATGAAATTTTTACTGCTTAGATGCGAGTTGAAGTGCCCTATCAAGTCATCAACGCACCCGTAGATAGTTCTACCTACTTTTTAGAGAATCTACTACCATGCAAGGTTGCTTTGTAGAGGATATCAACCCACTTTGGATTGTGTTGGTTGACTGGGAGCGAATTGTTCATTGGATTCTAGGAAACTCCCCGACTTCTAATGACTTCTAGAAGTTGTTCCAACTGTCACCTCGTTTTATAGCCTCGAATTTGGAACCCCTGGAGTCATTAAACCTCTTATCATCCTATTCCCATGAACAAGGAAACCTATTCATCCACTTTCAGAAAAGCCATTCAATGATTCATTTATTTCAAACTACCTTCATCTACTTATAAATAGATCACTAAAAATAGTGCACAAGAGAGCAATAATTTGTGTTAAGTAGAGTTATGTTGGTTGGATATAAACTCTTGAAGGCGTGTGCATGTACTGTGATGTTTCTAGATTATTGATGCTATATGTGATGAGGATGGGACTCAAGCTGGATGAGTGATGATAAATCAATCAACTGGTTGTACTCTTCCTTCTACTTCATAATAAAGACATTTTTTCCTGTCCTAATGCACATGTTAATGATTTTATATGTGTATTAATGAGTTTAATTATTTCGATTTATTTAATTTGAATAGATCTTATTTCCTTTATGTTGTTTTCTCTCTTCTATTTACCATGACATGTATCAATCAATCGAGTTAATTTGGATTTAGAGTGATGAAAGCGACGAAGGGAGGCAAGGGAAAGAAAACATATTACATGTAGGTTTCTCTCCCTTTATCAATTTACATTAAGGAAAATATCATATATCTTTCTTTCTATTGTTGTAAGTGAACCATCCACTTAGGGAAAGCATACTTATATGTAGGTTTGTATTTCCGTAAAACAAATTAGTGACTCCATTGGGGAACGAAGTATCGACCCTAGTGGTTTTATCCTTTTCTAGCAACATCTAATAGACTTTACCTTCTTATTTTCAGTCATTTGGAAGTGTCTTAGCAAAAGTAGTGTGATTTCTTGCTTTTTCAGAGAGTCCTTTGGCACCAACACACTGTTGGTCCTCACACAGTGCTCTGCATAATAGTGCTGGCTTAGGACAGTTCTCTGCAATGCACTCTCTCCCACTCGGGGGTGTGTGGCCCCTATGAAGAAGAAAAATCTATCTTTTTTGTCTTTTATCAATTCATGGAAGTTCTTGCTTGTTGATGTTTTGAGTGACTAAATAACTCCATAGACCACTTTCCCTTTACTCTTCTTGCCTCACTTTGGATTTGTCTGATCAATGTTTCTTTGTGTTTTATTTATCATTATGAATAGTTCCAAAGTTAAATTTTATATTTAATCAATTCATTTTTTTTTTCAAAAGAGGAATTTTTGTTTTAGTCTTTGTTTTTCTTAAAATTTTTGAGTGATTGTTTGTGCACTAGTTTCCTTTTCGTTCATCTAAAATTAAAGGAAACTAAAAATAAAAACATGCATTTGCATTTAGGGATTGTGAGTGCTACAATAGGAATAGTTTAGGGAAAAATTTCATTTAGATGTGCTCATTGATGATTGCAAATTATTTTATTGCTCTACCCCTGCTAGCTAGTTTTTCATTGTCGAAAATCAAGTTGAAACGAATTCTTATCATTCTAATTGCATTCTAGGAATGTTCAATACATCTCACGATGAACCTGAAAGAGAAACTAATAATCAATATAAAGATAAAATTTATTTTAATCTACATAAGGAAGCATTTTAACATTAACGATAACATTTAGAGGTCTAGGCTAGAGACATGTTCCAGCGTCATTAAACATAGAAGATATCATTAATTTTTTGTGATACATTTCGAGTGTGATACCTCATTCCACGTACGTAAGTATATCGGAGCTTGTCTGTGTACTTTCATATATATCAAGCGATGTTCTAGTACGAAAATTATAAGAGGATACTCTCACTATGTGGTTCTGCATTAAAGATTGCTAACACAGATTGGGCCTCCACATACCTTCACGTATATTTGGGAGGAAAACTATAGGTTTCTTACCATCCATAGGTAGTTGAGTCACCCATTTTGTACCTGTGATACACCGAACATAGAATTCAGGGTTATTTACTACACGTATAACAAGTCCTTGCTTTATTGAGGCAGTATATTGTAGTTCACAGTTGGTTGAAGAACCTTTTCACTGGTATCACCCTCTTTTTATTTTTTTATTTTTTTGTTTAAAATCAATCACCAATAATAGAAGAAGATAAAAGCCTTCATTTCCCTTCATGTAGGACATCAAATAAGCCTTAGTTACCACCAAAATATAATCCTAGTAGACCAAGGTGAGCTCACCCTACCGATTATGGTACCTCTGGAAATTTTTGTGCTACATAATATAATATACCAGAGGCACTTGATCCTTTTAGTACTGAGTCTTGAGTTGTTTCGATTGAACCTGTTTTATCTATAACTTTCAAGACAAAAATCTCAGAGTTACCCGAGGACACTGAAATTCAATCTAGTGAAACGGTGAATCTTGAACCTAAGCTTGTTCAACTGGAAGTCGATCTAGTAGTTGGTCCCGAAGTCTAACAACAAGAAGTTGTTTTGATGCAACAGTATGATCTTCAACGATCCATAACCATCAAGTCTTCCTCTTTACCAACAAGTTAACTACTTGAAATTAATCTCGGGCCTAATGGTGAAGTGATTCCACCTAGTTTGATTTCAATAGAGGAAGAGCTTCAAGAAGATACAACCCCTTCGACCCCCACTCATTTTGGGTTAAAGATTCATTTATATCAGTCTTTTCCTTGTTTGACTGACTCTACCTCCGTTGATCCTTTTGGCTCTCAAGTTCCTATAGATTTGTTAGAGTATTTTCTTGGTTATTTTACCATGACAGAGAAAACATCTCAGATTATACCGTCAATTACAGTTGTGGCATCATACAATATGGCTTCATCTTTGATGTTTTTGAGGACACCCGATGAAAATCTGTATGGTGGTTCTTCCATCCCATAAGGTTACTAAGATTTAAATGGAACCTACTCTAGTGTCTCCTCTATTCTAGAGATTTCACCCATGTGATGATATAGAATTATATTTAGTTCATCTATCATAAGTAATAAACGACCTGACTGTCAATATTAGGTTGGTCTATCTAATTACCATCCATCTTATCCAGCATCTGCTGGATACCCTTCATATGAAATTCATTATTGAAATATTCTTATACTCCATAAGAAGGGCAGACAAAAATCTTCGGTCCATATGGTATTACTCTATCCTATTTAGATCTATCATATTCTAGAATGTTGTTTTCCAATGGCAACCTACTTTTCCTATTAAGACACAAATGGTTTTGTATCAATATCAACCTGCCCAACCTGTCACATCTGCACCTACTATGCTTGTCATTTCTTCTATCATTGCTTCTTAGTCTGCACAAGTGGTTCCTTCACCCCTAACCCTCAATTTTGGGTTCTACAGACTCAGTATTCCCATGTTCATATTTAAAAACCATATGTATTAGGAATTTTGCAACAACAGGCTAGTTTACCATTTTTCATAGGTTTCTATTGGGCCTGTATATTCAGAACCGGGTCCAAATTAGCCTAACAGGAAACCATTTTATCAGATACCATGGCAGCCACAACAACCATTCCCATAGTATCAAGCTTATACAGGACCTGGTCAGCAAGGCTACCCTTATCTAGGTTACCAACAACAAAATCCATTTGTTGGTATGCAAAGCCCTACTACTTAGGAGATTTGATCTTATCCTAGTTATGCTCAACATGAACTTAATCGATAGTTTCCATTTGTTGCAACATTATAATTACCATATTTAAATCAGCTCACTAAGGATCCAATTCATTATTTACCTTATTGACTGGTGATTCCACATAAACTACGCTTGGAAATTCCAAAATTCAATGGAAATTATGGAGAAGACCCCTCTACACAGGTGATGACTTGTCATTTATGGTGTTCACCAAACTCCTTAAATGATGATTCTGTTAGATTGCATCCTTTCTAGTGAACGCTTACTAGTCTAGCTGCAAACTTGTACATTGAATTACCATGATCTTCATTTGATAACTTTACAGCTTTAGCCACTATCTTTTCAATCCAATTCGAGTTACCCATCAGATATGAAACTCGAACATAAGTTTTGACCAAATTTAAATAGACCACTGCTACTCATATATCTGATCATATACATGAGTGGCGTCGTCGTCGTCGAATGGTTAAAACATTTATTCGTGATCATATCTTAGCTAAGTGGTTTATTAAGTAGTTGTTGCCATATATCAC
This sequence comes from Pinus albicaulis, assembly GCA_034641835.2. NCBI lineage: Eukaryota > Viridiplantae > Streptophyta > Pinopsida > Pinales > Pinaceae > Pinus > Pinus albicaulis. Next base: position 260,578 of record JAXQQM020087427.1, on the reverse strand, counting down.
CAAAGATGTGGCCAAAGGATGTTTTTTAACTAAAGGGTAAGTCATTTCTCGTGCCCAGCATCTCGATCTGGTTTACACTCATTCTAACACGATCTATGAAAAGATTCCAAATGCGTCGCAACAAAATTTTATTGTTCCTCCCGCTCCATCTAGTCATGACATTCATGCTGGTGATGGTGTGATTGGCTCTGCTAGTGGTCTGGTAGCAAGTGAACTATCTGGTCCTACACTTGTTGTTTCAAATCAAAACCCTACTACATATGATCGTGCTTCTTCTTCCAAAATCCATGTTGTGTCATCTGAAAAAGAAAAAAGTGATAAGCAACTAGGAAATAGGAAGAAGAGGAAAGACAAGAAGAAATCAAATTCACCCCCACAGGAAAAATCATCTTATTCATCTGGTTATTTTCAGAAACCTCATTACCCTTACTTAATATGTAATGAGGAGAATTTTACATGAGATTTTACTCACTGTTTGGAATTCCCAAAGCTTCTTAAGACTTCTACTAAATCTACAGTGTTAACAAATCCTTTTCTGAACTTGGAAACACATTTGGTTACAACAGATCCTGCTTCCAATTTGCAATTTCTTATGCTATCTGTTACGAAGCCCAAAAATGATGTTTTTGTTTCGACACAAACTAAATATTACAATAATATAATTTCATCATCCAATGGTCAGGAAATAAATCAACCTACCACTTCGACTTCAATGTCATCTGACTCGGATCTACCACATATCCTTCTAGATTTAACAATAAGACCACCTAAGGGAGTAGTTCACAAATCTATATTCAACCCTCGAGCTCGTGCAACTAAAAATTATAATGTAGTAGAACATTTGGTGTAGTCACCTTCTGCTATGTCGATGCTTGAGTTACTTCAAAATTTTCCCTCCCAGAAGCAATCTTTGTTTTCCATGATCGGTGCAATAGATTAGATGGTAGTTTTTAATCACACGAACTATGTGCCAAAATTACCAACAGATTTAGCATTCTTCATTCAATTACATGTCTTGAATCGCCTCATTCATCACACTATCATTGATGAAGGCACATCTACTTGTATCATGTCAATGAGTTGTTGAAGTCACTTGGTTCACCAACTTTGTCACAATCACCTACAATGTTGAAAGCTTTTGACAGTCATACATATAAGCCTTGCAGAATTCTTAATAACTATCAAGTAGAAGTAGGGGGAAAATCAGCTACTATTGAATTTGAGGTTGTTGACATACCCCTCAACTAAAACATATTACTTTGAAGACCATGGGTTTATGCTATGGCTGTGGTAGTATCTAATTATTTATGTATGATCATCTTCCCCCATAAAGGAAGTATCACAACCATTAATCAACTCTCGTTCTTCGCCTCTAGTTCCCAGGCAACTAGAAGTGTTCTGTTAGTTCACGGACACCCACATTCCCTTCAAAACATTATTGGAGTACTCTTTAAGGATCCTTCCCTAATGGTCACCTTTTCGTTAGTCTCCTGCGAAATCACACATATAGATACCTACAACATGATATCTTCCACTTCATCTGAATTAATGAAGATACCCAACAATTTTGAAGTAGTTAGGTTGGGGGACATCATGTCGCTAAGTCCAATTGAGCTAGCATAGCAATCAATTTTCTTGCGTTATGCGGAAAATCCAAATCCATAATAACCGACCATTTTGGTTTATCATTATTCATATTTTGTTACTTCTTCTGATCCATTTTCAAATGTGTTCTCAATAGATAAGAGCATTATGGAATCCATGATGCCAAAAGAGGAACCATGGGAATCATCACATCAATGATCCTACCTTCTAGATTATAGTGAAGATAAGCCATATGAACTACATCACCCTACTTTCGTTCAGTTCTTGATGAATTTTGTTCCTATCCACACCATAGATTCCAAGAAAAACCCATCAAATATCAAAGAAACGATTCTATCGATATTTTGACCAGACCTGGTATTGTAGAAAACATTCATGTTGGTGCGTCTTATTCTCCATATGAACTTGACACTTACCGTGCTCTTTTTCATGAATTCTGAGAGGTATATGCTTGGTCATAAGTGAATATGCCAGGTATCGACTCCAACATTGTTGAACATGAGATTAAAATTTATCCTGATGTTAAGCATGTGCGACAATGCCTTCGTCCTATTCAACCAAATAAATTTTTTGCCATTAATGCAGAGGTTGAATTTTTTTTGTGTGCTGGATTCATTTACCCTATTTCTCTTACCTATTTGGTATCTAACATTGTTCCTGTCATGAAGAAACATGGGACAATTAGAGTGTGTGTCAACAATCAGGATGTTAATCATGCTTGTTCGAAATACAACTATCCTTGTCCCTTTATTGACCAAACTATTAATGAATGTGGAGGATGTGAAATATTTTCTTTCATGGATGGATTCTCTGGTTACAATGAGATTAATATTCGCCCAGAGGACCAATATAAAAAGGATTTTATCTATCGTTGGGACACATTTTCCTATTTTAAACTCTCTTTTGGTTTAAATAATGCTAGGGCCACATTTCAGGGGGAAATGAATTATGATTTTCATGACATCAAGCACATAGTCCAACCTTATTTGCATTGTTTACCTGTACATTCACAGAAACGGGATAACCACCCACTACATCGAAGAGCAATATTTTTTCCATCCCGTCACTATAAAAAACACCTCAATCTGCAAAAATGTGTGTTTGGTGTTGGTTCTGATCATTTGATTGGATTCTTCATGTCAAAAGACAAAATTTGGCTAGACCCATTGAAGGTCCAACCTATTCTTGATTTGCCCACTCCTTCCAATTTTCTTTAGTTAGAGAGACTCCAAGGGAAGGCTAAATTTCTAAGGAGGTTCATTCATAAATATGACGAAATGGCTAAAGGATTTACTTGAATCTTGAAAAAAGGGGTACCCTTCCATTGAGATGAGGTTGTGCAAGCTTCCTTTGTTGTTCTTAAATATTCCTTGATCCAAGCATCATTAATCTATCTCCCATATTATCAGAGAAACTATTTGTTGTATCTCTATATTGTAGATACAACCATCACTATGGTTTTATTCCAAGAAAAATATGGGATTGAACATCTGATATATTATTTGAATCGTAATCTCAATGATACGCAATTTAAGTACACATACATTGAGAAGCTCGTTTTGGCAGTTGTTCAAGTTGTACAAATATTTCACCATTATATCATACTCTAAAAGACCATTTTCATTTCGTATTGCAACCCTATGACATAAATTTTGTAACGTTAATTGCTGGGAGGAAATATTCAAAATGGATTGTCATTTTGCAGGAGTTTGATTCGGAATTCATCAAATCCAAGTCAAGGAATTCTTTGGTGTTTGCTGAGCTTATTTGTGAACTTCCTTCAAGTAGTACCGATCCTACTATAGAACCATCAATTCCAGACGAGTCTTTGTTTCTGATTGAGTCATGTGACCCTTTTTATGCAGATTTCATCATTTATCTCTAGACCAAAAATTTTGGCCTAATACCTCTCGCTTGCAACAACGACATATTGGATACCAAGCCAAATGTTATATGATTGTTGGAAATACACTTTATCATCATGATGTCGATACTATTTTACATAGGTGTTTCACGTATGAGGAAGCCGAAAAATTTCTAAATGATTTCCATTCTCACACATGTGGTGAAATTTTTTTGTCTATACTACTACGCAGAAGATTCTCTGCGATGGTTACTTCTGGCCTACCATATTTCATGACTACATTATCACAGTTAGAATTTGTCATGCTTGCCAAATACTTGATCATAAAACCCACATGCCATTAGCACCAACGCATCATGTTTTTTATATTTGATCAAATGCCAATTTCGTTTGTGAACCCTGATCATACGTTGAAGAATACCCTTAGTAATATTGTTGATAGTTTTCACTTTTCCATTAGCTTGCGGATAATAGGGCGTATAACTATCATGTGATAGTCCTAACTTGGAAGTCAACTCATACATCATGTGATTGCGAAAATTTTTTCCATGATCTATGACTATGGCTTGTGACACACCAAAAATTATGATTTCTCCATGTAATTGACATTCTAATCCAATTAAATTCTTAAATAAAACCATAGGAAAAGTTAGGATCGATTTCATGCAAAAAAAAATGGGAAGATTTTGGGGAGAAACAAAGAGACAACTTTCTGAATTGCACCTAATGCACACCTGAGTGAGAGATAGAACATTGTAGAGGAATTGGAACTCTTTCCAACCTCTATACAATGCATTTTCAACATTCAAGGGTGCAGTGGCCCTAGGGCATTGTATATTTAACCTAACGGCCCAAAAACCCTAAAAATGTGCATGAAACTGAAAAATAATCCATTCAATAGAAAGAGGACGGTATGATCTTCTACTAGGCCCGGATGACATGAGAAATGATCCATAGAATCTGTCGCAATCAGTTGCTGAAGTTCGAGGTAAAAACAAGCTCAAAGCACTAAAATCGAAATGGTAAAGGTGAAATGGTAAAAATGACTTGGTAATTTCCTAATTTAATAGTCTTTTTGATTAATTTATGCATATTTAATGAATCAAATATGGATTTTAGCCACTTTTACTATTTTAAACAGTTATTTTTAATCCAATTGATGTTTCTTTGAGAAGGTTTGCTACTGATTATAATGAGTTAGCCGTGCATGATACTGAAATGCAATATTGACCACAAAGCACGGTTTTATCTCTTCTTCCAGCTTTGTTAAACATGAAAAAATAATTCAAATCGTACTTTTATCCTCTTTTGTTGAGCTTTGTTAAACATGAAAAAATAATTCAAAGCATACTTTTATCCTATTTTTTTGGAGATTTTTTAAACATGAAAAAATAATTCAAAGCACACTTTTATCTCTTTTCAAGCTTTGTTAAATGCATAAAAGGAATTCCCCTAGAGTTCTCTTTTATCTCTGTTTAGACTCTCTAACTATCAAAATATTTCCAAGAGCTTGCCCTTTAGATCTCATTAAAGGAATTGAAATGACATCTACTTAGTATAAGTTTAACCCTTTTCCAGACTGAGATAGATTATGATTATGAAAAAAGGAAAACCCTAGTAAAAAATGGCTAGGAGGTTCTCCTAGGTATTATTTTATGCCTTTTGGATCTAAGGGACTATTATACGAAAAATAACTTGTGGATTTTTCTTTTAGTCCATTTTTAAAACTCTATAAATATGAAAAAGGACTGAGTTCTCACTATTTTTAGACTCATTAAAGCATCAAATAGTGATGGTATCTTCTATCATCACAAGATTTATTTTCTCCTTCACTAGACTCATTAAAGATTAAAATAGCAATGGATTCATGTGATGGGTAGAATTATACATCAAGCATATGTTATCCTCCTCAAGCTTGTTAAAAAAAATAAAGAGGTACTGTCAGCAATGACTGGGGAAAATTGGAAAGGTTTAAAAAACATTATGGTAGAAAGTCTCTCTTGAAAATGGTACTTATTCATTTCATCTCTGTGATTTTTGGGTTGTTTAATCTACTTGATGGTCTATCATACCATCCATCACTTCGTTTTTCGGTCAAATGCTGCCAATTCATTCAATGTCGATGATATGTTCAAGAGAAGTCACTCAATTATTCCTCATCCTTTGCAATACTCATAAACCTTCATTTCATGATTTCCATCCCTGACATTGCTTCATCAGTCACATTTTGTCTCCAAAACCATTACTCTTGTTTCATGTCATTGATGAGGGAAGCATCAATTCCCTCCAGGGACGAGTTGCTTCCTGTCGACATCAGCTCATCATCTAGGAAGTTGACTTAAAAGCAACCTTTCAGTACATTGGAGCTTTCTTACATCAATGATAGCTTTCTCACATTCGACCAAAAGATTTTGTACGGTGTGTGACATCTAATCATCTATTCACACCATGCCGAATGTACTATAGTACCTTGAGAGCCATTATCATCAATGGTGGTTCCTCTTGCGTCGTCTAATGGCTCACATCATTAGATGGTAATCAAAGGATGTCTTTCCATGTTTGACATCAGATCACACATACACATGGTTAGAATCGTACATTAAGCGATCAAGTGAATGAGATAGAATACCCTGGATCTAGTTTGATCCATTCGGGCTGCAATTTTAGGAGAACTACCAAATCATTCGTATGATGGTTATTATTCAGATGTTAATCCTATCATGGGTCTATATCTATAGACAGTCTATATATGTAGATGAGTTTCTGATGCTATGATAGTTTATGTGCTAAGTATGTGATATGCCTCCCTTAGCAGTTCATGTACAAGATGAACAAATATCATGATGTAATCTATCTTAATTAATGCAGGTCACTATCCTCTTCAATCCCTCCACATCATGACGTAAAGAAAATCATTCAACATTTCATTTTTTATATCATTCTTTAGGGGGAATTTGTTACAGTTCGAGTTGGGCATCATACAAAAACATATATTAGTATTCATTAGGGTCTATCATACTCTAAATTTGTTGCTACATGCCCTAAAGAAGTCATCACATTGATGACCTTCCTTCCTGAAAGTTTCACTGCTTGGATTCTATTTTAAGTGCCCCATCAAGCCATCAAAACACCCCTAGATAGTTGTAACTACTTTGTAGAGCATATACTCCCATGCAAGGCTGCATTGCAGAGGCTCTAGGCCAACTTTGGAGTGTGTTGGTCCACGAGGAGAAAATTGTTCATTAAATAATGGGAATCTCCCTGACTTCTAGTGACTTCTAGAAGATTTTCCAGTTCCCACCTCATCTGGTAGCCTCAAATTTGGAACCCATGAAGTCATTAAATCTCTTATCATCCTATTCCCATGAACAAGAAAACCTCTTCATACATTTTTAGGAAAAATATTCAATGATTCACTTATTTCAAACTACCTTCATCTACTTATAAAAAGAGCACTCAACATAGTGCACAAGAGAGAAAGAATTTGTGTTAAGTAAAGTTTATGCTAGTTAGATATCAACCCTTGAAGGTGTGTGAATGTACTGTGATTTTGCTGGATAGTTGATGCTATATTTTATGAGGATGGGACTCAAGCTAGATGAGTGACGATGAATTGATCAACTCATTGTACTTGTCCTTCTACTTCATAATAAAGACATTTAATTTGTTCCTTTCCTAATGCATGTGTCAATGATGTTATATGTGTATTAATGAGTTTAATCGATTTAATTTTTTTAATTTCAATAGATCATATTTCCTTTACGTTGTTTTCTATCATATGTTTTTCATGGCCAATATCAATCAAGCCAGTTAAGTTTCATTGAGAGTGACGAAAGCAATGAAGGGAGGTGAGGGAAAGTGAATAGATTACAATTAGGTTTATCTCCCTTTATCTATTCATGTTAAGGAAAAGATCAAACATCTTTATTTCTATTGTTCTAAGTGAACCACCCACTTATGGAAATAATACTTATCCATAGCTTTGTATTTTCGTAGAACAGTGAGGACTAGAAATGTGACTTGTGATCTAAGGAATGGAGTAAAATAAGTTGAGTCATAGATTTCAATCCTAGTTTCACTCTAGAATATAAATCCAATTTTTTATTTTAATGGTGTAGTTCTTTCATGCTAGTCGAAATTCTAATCTCTAGTGTCACTAAGGTCTAGGATTGCAACTTGTGACTTGCAAAGGGAGAATGCTCAAAGTGATTTCTAGTTGCCTTTCTCATTCATATTGGACCTAGGTATCACTTAGAATTTAAATTTGCAATAGGGAAGTGGGGTTCTTTATGCTTATGAATTACAAGGCTTGAATGAAATGTTTGTGAGAGATAGGAGTGCTAATGAGATTGAATGATATCATTTAATATTTGTTTCAATAATGCTTCATATCAATTAAACTAGAAAACAAATTTAGTTCCCATCAAACAAATTGGTAAAACCCCAAGTCACAAACTCATAATTAACTTATAAAAATTCATCCATTGTATACGGTTGTAGGTAAATGAAATTTGGCTCAAAGAGAAATGGGTAAATTAGGGTAGGAAACATTGGGAAAGGAATGATGGGAAAATTTTCAAAGCCATAACACCAAGTCTAAGAATTAAGAAGAAAATCAGTGCTTTTGTGAGAGCATAATTTAGATAATCAATGAGGAGGTGGAAGGGGTATCCTTGATGGTTAGATGCATAGATAATATGTTGTAAAGTGTGTTAAAGGTAGATATATGTAGGGATACAAAATATTAATCAATTCAATACTTGCCAAATAATACAAGAAGCAACGATGGCAAGGGAGTTGTGTTACTTACCAAGAATTTTTAGTGATAAATTCTATCTATAGGAGATGTCCTTTTTTCCAACACTAAAGGAAAAATGAAATTAGAGGAGGATATACTTTAACAAATAAGATATGGTATTCATTTAGAAGTCGCAACTTAAAAGTGCTACTTTTCCTTATCTCATGTGATGAAGGAAATCCAAGTCGGAGATCACACTTCTAGAGGGTAGTCACAAGTCATCGTAAAATAGAAATATGATTCTATATTTAAGAGCATCAGATGCTCAGGGTAAGTCACAAATCACACTTTTGGAAGCTAAGAAGACTAGCGCTGCAATTTGTGATTGTGACTTGCGACTAAGTCAGAAAATACAAGTTTTAAAGATTCAATGCTAGGCTAGCTATGATGCAATGGAACCATAGATAGTTAAAAGGACGAATTAAATCTTAATAAATCATAGGGAAACTGTGAAAAGTAGTTGAGTAAAGGAGTAATCGAAATTTTAAAATAGTAAAAAAATTAGGGCTATTGTAGCGGTTACAATGATTGGGGATTCACTACTATGACTCTTTGGTAATTTAATTTATCTTGAATTAATTCATAAATTGTTTACCACAACTTGTAAATTGACGAAGTATATGTGCACCGTTTGTGCTGAAATTCCTTGTCATGTGAGTTATTTTTAATTTGAATTAGGATTTTTTTATGCACATGCTTTATCTCATAATCACTCAAAGTAAAAAGATTGTCAGTATCGCAGAAAGGAAAAATATTGCACTCACATAAATGAAGTTAATCTAAAATGAAAAAATAAATTTCACACAAACAAAATCAAATATAAATATAATTCTCATTGACAGAAAGATAAAACTATTTTTTAAGTACTCAAATAAATGTCACTCTTTGAAAAATTAAATATTCACACTTGAAGGAAAAGTAAACTAATCTTAAAGCGAAGAAATAAACAAAGTCTACTTATAATTTACACTTAACGAAAATAAAACATTGAAACTCTAATTGAAAAAATTAAAATTGAATGATTCTACTTCCTATCTATAAATCAAAATCTACATGTGCATAATATATCCCTTTGATTATTTTATTTATTAATCTCACAAAAAGATTAGATCTATGAAAGTCATCACACAATGAAATGAAATCTATGCAGAAATTGTGGAGCAAATTCTCTTAAAAATATATAACAAATTCTACACTCGTTCTTTGAAATTCAAAGTTATAATTACCGTGATGAATAAACTATAAAACAAAGAACTTATCTATAAATAAAATTGAAACATTACACCTCCGAGCGGGGCCTCCCGTAGAGAAGGTGCACAAAGATGAAAAGAGGTTAACCACACATCTAATACACAACACAGTGGAATAAAGAGATTAATTAATCAATTGCAAATAGTGTTTTAAACAATAACCAGTCACCATATATGTTTCATCGTGTCGAGAGAAAGGTTTTATAGCCTCCTTCATTAAACCGTTTGGATATTTTGATGCCTATATAATTTGATAGACTATCTTACAATAACATGATTTATATGAAATAATGATTCTCCATGATTTTATATCGAAGAAGAAAATCATGAGCCAAAATATCAGCTTCTGTCCTTTTCTCATTCATCTAATTTGTCTTTCGGATCATTTTTCTCTGGGTTTACTTCCACGTTGACTAGCCTATACGAGAGTCCTTATCACCTTTTAGACCAGAGTAACATGTGGATATCACTGTGCTAGCTTCAAACTACATGTTCATATGCTTCGTAGCTCCCCTTATGTCTCAGAACCTATACATCGTTCAAGTAAGTTTCATAATCATTTATTAGCTAGATAATTGATGCAATTCGGTAGCTTGTGAAAATATCAAATCAAACAATAAAGAAAAATGAAACTATGAGTAAAAAAGGAGAAGAATTTAGTTGAAGGAGAGTGTAAAAAAGGAAAACAATTGGCCTTTGACAATACCTCACACAGAAGATATTGCATCTCCTCATGCACAAAATTTCAAAATTTTGTAAACCATTATGTTATTAAGCTATGTATGAGGCCTAAAAAATAACATCTAAATTAGTACTTCTTTATTTTCTGGTATTTTCTTCCATCCTTGATTTTTTCATTAATATCCTACACTCCAAACCTCTAACCTTTCTCTTGAGAAATTTATTTTTAGCCTTCAACTTCTTGATTTTCTTGTACCAATGGAAAAATTGTAGGAGAATATTATCATTTCGAGTCTTTTGAATGTGATATTGTACTTTCATTTCTCCATGTTGCTGCTTCAAATACTTATTCAACACTTCGAGTTCACAAATTTCTTGTTTAAGAGTACCTTCGATTGCAGGTTCTTCTCGAGGACTGAAATGAACTTTCTCATTCAAACTTTCTTCTTGATTTGATGATGACTCAACAATTTTCCCTTTGGATTTCCATTCAAGTGACTCTATATAATCATATATTTCTTGTTGGAAAAGGTTGATTCCTAGGGTTTTACTAACTGGACTTTCAATTGGTTATGGTACTCTTGGTCCTTATTCTCCCTCTAAACCAATATATCATGGAGACTATTCATACTTTTCTCTAGTATGTTTCTTAATTCGTGCACTTCTTCTTACATTTGTTGGTGACTTTTCAGCAAAGAGGGCACACGTTTTCTTACTGAATTTTTGTTGCTACAATTTTTATTTAGGTGGGACTTCATATTTATTGATGGATTTATTCTCTCTAGTATTATTTTTTTTAAGGCTTTCTAAAATATTTGCAAGAGGGGTTTCATCATCATAATACTTATCTTGTTGCACTTCTTTTTAAGGTGAATCTTTGTTTTTAATCTTAGGGTTTGAGTGCAATTTTCATCGACTCCTCTTTGTTTTGGAATTAGGTGCATCATGGTCAACCTATTTGAAATCATTTTGAACCAAAAAATTCTCCCAATTATCCCCTTTACTCCTTAAATATGCTTCAATCAAAATGTTTGCTAACCCATGACGATAAAAATCATTATCAATCAACTATATTTTCCTTTGGATATTGGCAACCATTTTTATTAAACTAAAGAGTATGAAGTATGGTGAATTTATTTCATTGCCACCAGTGAAATGATTCAACACCTGAGCATGATAAAAGAAAATATTCCCAACTCTACCCTCACAGGTTAGAAATTTTTTAATGTTCAACAACAAATTTCTCCATTTAATTTTTAGAGCTATTACTGGAACTTCTTTCTTGAAAATAGATATGTCAATACTCGAGATTTTAAAGAATACACCACTCTTTTTCCTTGATTTTTCGGTATTTAAACCGACTTTCCCGATTTCTCGGTAATCCTATGGCTTATTCCATAAACTATTTTGTCAATACCAACTTGATATCCCCAATTTATGTTTGTATCCCATAATAGGCCTGAGCAAATGATTTAGTGACCTCCTTCTCGTACCCATAGAAATTCTCAAAGAACTATAACCATTGTGCCTGTTGAAATTACTGTTTTACTTGTGGGTAAGCTTCAAGAAACTTGCTTCCATTTGTCTTACAATGGAAAATAATTTCCATGTTGAGGAATTCAAACTCCCTAATTATTCGTTTCAATGGGATTATGGAGTTTTTATGGTAAAATCAATATTTGGGTAGTGGTTGAGGTGTTTTCAGCGAAGAAGAAGGAAATAGAGTCGAAGGAAGCGGGATGTGATGTGAAGAAAATTTGATGATATGTGGAAGAAATGGGATGATTTATGGAGGCAGTGGCTTGAATTCAAATGATGGAAAGGTTTTTAATAACCTTTTGATAACATATGCAGATATTTTGTAAATTAGACCGTGAGAACCAATGCCATTTCATAACAAGGGTAATTATTTTGTAATATGGCGAAGGAAATGACTATAATCATAAATTTATATCATAACTAGATGTTTATTTTAATATTTGATTAATATTTATATACCTTTTACTCTTCTTTACTTATTTGTTCTGTTGTAGATTTTTTCTTTTGTATGATGCTCCGGTTAATATGGTCATGATATCTCCATCCATGTTGCTTTGACGTATGATCTTTCCATGTTTCTTTGGTTGTAATTTGTCAAGTCAGCTATGGAATTTCAAGGAAGTTCCAAATTATTGACAATTTTATAGCTGTTTTATTTCTATAAAATAGGAATAAAAGAAATGGGACAAGAATAGGAGTATATATATATATTATTTATTTTATTTTATTTTTAAATACATTTTTAAGAAAATAGGAATAACTTTTCAATCTAAGTTGGAGAGGAAGGAGAATCTTCCATTACCAACTTCAAATCAATATTATTTTGCACATTTCTAATGAAATATTCCTTTTTCAATGCAGGTTTATGATATATTTGTAATCCATGACCATTTACAAGGAAATTCACTTTTTCGTTATTAATGATTTTAATTTTGATTGCTCCATTTTCAAATACAATTTCAACCTCATAAGGACTAAGCCAATGAGTTTTAATTTTTCCTTGAAAATCATTAATTTTAGAATAAAAATTAAATTCCCGAACAGCCTGCTGGAAATTCCTATCTTTGATAAACTTATCATGCCAAATAGACCTTTGTTGTTGAACTATACTAGTTCTGTTAATAGCATCTTGTCATATCTCATCAAGGTCATTCGATTTCTTCATTCTTTGTTTTTGGGCTTTCGACAGATCAAGACCCAATTTGACTGTTGCTTTGAAGGTATTTCTTTAGAACTCAATAGTAAACATGACATGATTCCGATAAACAAGTTCATAAGCAGTATGCCTTGTTGTGTCTTGATGGTGGATTGATTGGTCAAACAAAATCGAAAGCCCACTTTTGAAAAGTTTCAATAAGTATCTTAGGTTGTAGAGGCATCTCATCTGAAGGAACAAGCTTTCCCATTATTTGAAAACTATCACATATCTTAACATAACCTTTGGCATCTCTAAAAAGAGAAGGCCAATAATATACTAAGAGAAAAAAATTATTGGTAGATATTTTGTCAACAAAATGTCCTCCACATGGTTCATCATGACAAGCCTTTAGTATTTCTGGTACTTCATTCTCCCTTACACATATTAAAATTATTAAATTAGGTGTTATTATGTACAATTCTCCATTTATACATGAATAAGATGCATTGGTTTGAATAAATTTCCTTTTCTCTCGAGGAGACAAATATGAAGGTAACTTCCTTGTAGCCAAATAGTTAGCAATACATGCAAACCAAGGATATTTAATAAATACTAAAAAATATATTTGTCGGGAAAATTATCTTTACAATAATATCCTTATTATCATTTTGGATTCTAGATGAAAAATAAACTACTGTATTCTCCTTTCAAGGCCTACCCAAAATGATAATATTGAATTAATGTAGTAACAATAACCATATTATAACTATGTCATTAGTAATTGATTTATTGATTAAATATCTAGTTGTATAGTGTTTTGTATGAATAGAAGTTTCATAACGAGTGATATAATGTTGAAACTTATTAATGGAATTTACAACAACTATAAACTCCTTTTCTGTTATAGTATAATTCAACTCTGTGGGACTCCAATTTGTATTGATGTAATGAATGGCATATGGAGTCAAATATTTGTGTCCCAATACAACTCCCAAAGTTGTGTCTTAAGCATCAATTCAAATATGAAAGGGAGTTTCCAATTAGGTCCTCTTAAATGGGTGCTTCATAAATATTTTCTTTCAATGTTTCAAAAGCCTTCTGGAAATCGAAATTCCAAATGAGTTCATAATATTTTGTAATTAATTTGAAAAGTGGAGAGGATATCTTTGTGAATTTCTTTAACAATATTGTTTAATAATCAGTAAAACCAAAAAACTTCTAATATCTCTTTGACAAGTAGGAAATTATAGTTTTTAAATAACTTCTACTTTAGATGCATCCACTTTAATTCCTTCTCCTAAAATGTGGTGGCCTAACATAACTCCCTCATTGAACATCATAAGAGAAATTCATGGCTTAATGAAAGGTCTGTCTCTTTACATCTAATGAGAATATTTTCCAAATTTTCAAGAGTTTCCTCAAAAAAATTTCGGTAGACAATAAAATAATCCATATAAACTTCCACATAATCATGAATTAAATCAGAAAAAATGCCTAGAAGTGCCCTTTCAAATGTTGCAGGTGCATTACATAATCCGAAAGGAAGTACTCTATAAGCATAAGTTCCCCATGGATAGGTGAAAGTTGTTTTTTCTTGATCTTCTGAAGCTACTTGGATTTGGATATATCCACTAAACCCTCCAAGAATTAAAACACTTTTTCTCTGCCAATGTATCAAGGACTTGATCTATAAAGGGGAGCAGAAAATGATCTTTCAAGGTGGTTTCATTCAATTCCCTATAATCGATGTATACTCTTCATTTTCCATTTTTATTCGGAATAATCATTAATGGTGAGACCCAATCAATATCTAATATTGGATAAATTAAATTTACATTCAAAATTTTTTGTAACTCTTAAACATTTTCCCTTATATTTGGATTCATCTTCCTCTGAGGTTGTCGAATTGGTCTAGAATTTTCTTAGATATAGATATGATGCAAACAAGTGTTAGGTTTAATTCCTTTCATATCAGTGTATTCCCATGCATAAGAAAATGAATGTACTTGTAACATCTTTATCAATTCTTTATTTTGAGATTCTTCCAGATTATTATTAATATTGAAAAAAAATTCCAGAAACATTTCTATAAAGAATTGCCAGATTTTTCCATATAATGTAAATCCATTTGATGAGATGATAGATATTGAACATTACATTGTTCTTAAAAACTTTTATATTCTTCACAAAATTAGGAATAATCATTATTATTCATCAAATTTGAAACATGATGTTCTTAGTATATTTGCGAAGTAGAGAATTTTTGTTCTATATGAAAGTATTCATTATCATCATCTATCCAACATTCAGTTTCTTCTTCTATTGTTTTTTTTGTCAGTGGTGGGGGGTGGGGGGGGGGGGGGGGGAGGGGTGGGGGCTGGTTATAGAGTGAATTTCTTAGTAGAGCTTCTAGCAAAGATAAAAATATAATTAGATCTACGACTTATGAAAGAATCAACTGTAGCTAACCATGGTCTACCTAGAATCAATGGGTATCCTCCTAAATTATTCTTGGGAGTTAAAGTAATAAAGTTAATAGGATATTTCCAAGAATATAAGGAGATAGATACATCTTCTAACACACCATCTGGTTTGATAATAGATCTATCTTCCAGCTATAATAATTTTGGTACATGTATTCAAGATTAAAATTTTTTAATTGATCCATAGCTTGTTTACTCATGATATTGATAGTTTCTCCCAAATAGATCAATGTATTTGGAATCTCAATACCATTAATGTGTGTTTTTACAATGGGAATACTTGGATCTAGATATTTATGAATTTTTGGTTTTCCCATCATAATATCTACAATTTTCCTGACTAGCTGGATTTTTTTAATTTATCTTCTTTTTATTCCTTGTTTCTTAATTCTTAAATCCCTGATTGCGCTTACAAATATGGGTATTTCCTTTATACCTTGTAACATAGGAATTTTGATTCAAAAAGTTTTCAATTCATCTAACATGTGATATTCAGGTAACATAATTTTTTTCTCTATTCCTTTAACAAATTTTATCCTTTCTGGAAAAGGTGGATTTTGAACATAAACAGAACGTTGTTCTGCAATGGGAATTTATTTTATTGAAGTATCATTAGAATTTATAAGGGTTATTTATTTCTCAGGAATTTCTTCTTTATTAAGAGATGTTTCTTTCTCAAGAAGTTCATCCTATTCCTAAATAACAACATATGGTAACTTATTTTACAAAGCTCTACCAAATCTAAGTTGGAAATTATTTATATCTAATGGAGTTATCATGCAAGCTTGGAAATTTGGACCTTCTGTATTGTAAGCAAATTGTGGATTTCTATTATTTGAGTTCGGAAGTGTTTGAGAACATAGTTGATTGGTTTTTTGAGGGTATAATTTCGATGGTAATGAAAGTGGTTGATTAGAAGGATGGGTTTTCATTTTAAATTATGGAAAGGAATTTTATTGAGGAGGATAATATGGAGGTTTATATGGAATAAATGTTTGTTTAAACTGGTTATACTGAGAATTACTAGGAGGGTACTTCCAACCTTGTGTCCATAATGGATTTTGAGGTGGAAATTTTTTCCAAGGCATTGGGGTATTCCAATTGTTATAAGTTTTTGAATATGATTGATACTATGGGTTAAGACCTTGCACTAAATTTGGATGTTGTGCTTACCATTTTCTTTACCAATAAAGAAAATTAACTCAACTTGGACTGTTTTAGCTTCACTTTGCAAGACTAATTTAATTCTAGGAATTGAAGGGAATACCTTTCTATCATGGTTTTATCAACAAATATAACATATTTCAACAATATGAAGAGGGGATTCCCTTAGATCATGTTTCTTTCTGCATTTAAGACAAAAAATTGATAATGCAACATTTTCATCTTTTTGCTTATTTTTAACCTTAAGGGTATCTAGATGTTCACTAGGACTCCCTAAAATATATGTTTTGAAATTTTCAAGAAAATTTCCTATTTCCTCTCTACTTACCATTCTAGTTGCATATTAATTAATACAGGACATAAAAGGGTCTCTTGGATTTTTATCGATTCTAGCCTTTCCTCTTGAAATATGTGTACAAAGTTCACAAATATATCTAAGTGATAATGTTGATACATATAATTCTCCAATTAAATTGAAAATATCTATCCACTCATCTCTAATGTCTTTTAGCAAAAGTTATTTCAGGGTTTCATCATCTAGCTTATGAATTTTATCCCTTTTAACATTGTAATAAAATCTTTCAACCAAATCTTCAACATTTTCATCCTCTTTTGGAATCATTTTAAAGACTGCATCTTTAAGGTTATGATGCATACAATAATATTTTTATTTTTTTAAGAAAACTTCTTTCATTTCTTCCCATGTTCTTATGGTATGTGTTCCTAATCCCATAAACCATTTGAGTGCTTCTCTTTTAAGCATGGTTGGAAAAAATTTTAATTTTTTAGAATCAAGAAAGTAGTCATAATATCTACACAAGACTTAATACTCAAAAGGAAATGTTTCAGACTCCTCATTCCTTACTCCATGAAAATTAGAGAGAATGGAGGGTGAGGATATTCTTCATATTGGTTGTAAAGGGTATTCATAACATGGGAAATACAAAAGTTATGGTTCTCCTCACTACCTCTACCTCTTCCCTCCACATCCTCCTCCGTTTCCTCACACTCTCTTCCACCTCCAAGTCTAAATTCAACATTCACATTGTTTACCTTTCCTTTCCCTTTCTCCTACCATTGTAGATTCTTCGCAGCTAATATAAGGTTCTATAATTGGATTTTCTATTTCTCCCTCTAGTTCTTCTACCAATGGAATGTTAGAATAAGTCTCTCCTTTCTATTCAATAGGGAATTCAAGTTAGTCTATTGTTACACAACATTTTGTCACCGTTCTTGCAATCCCTCATCCCGCACATTTTAGGACTATTCCCGTGACTCCGTGAGCAGAAATGACTCCGAAAACACCTTCTGCGTGAATCCTCCCCGCATAAGGAAAAACATTCTCCGAAGGAAATTTCTCCTCGAAAATTTAAAAACTCGATATTTTACCCTCAAGGGACTAGCTAGTTCACCCGTCGCGCCAATAGCGAAAATCCATGCTAGAGGGTGCGCCTGGGCTGGCGCCCTTTCCCCGTGTTTCACCCATGCCAAGCCTATTAAGGAATGTTTTTAAAATAAATGGTGTAAGTTTGATTCTAACAAACCTGCATCGAATCACCAAAAGAAGTTGAGTGGTTTGGCTATGGATATCCATGATTAGGAAGTGGTTTTCCAACTCTCATGGAACCTCTCAAGAGATAGGGCCTATCCCATGATCAGAGGGATCCCAACTTCCCCTTTCTCCATCTATGTGCTTGCCCCCTCCATATGCAAGCTAGCCGAACCTATGGGAAGGAAATGATAGCCTAGTGATTGTCAATACCGGTATTTATGGAGAACCCCGTGAGAGAGAGAGTCTTGTCAAATCCTTAACAAGATTTGTTGAGACGTGCTTCGTCGTAAGCCCCGTCGAAGGAAGATAATAGCGTCAGAGAATTTGTCAGAATCTCCTTATTGTCATTTATAATATAAGCAACTCTAATTTTTGTTCCATTCGTGTTTACTTTGTTATGTAATTCAATTATATCCTTTCGATTGATATATAGTTATATTCTTGGAATATTACATTGTATGTCGTCATTTCTCCTCGCATTTGTACAAAGTCCAAAACGTGTCAAATGGTAGGATTGTGATCTATCGAGCTAAGGGACGAGGAGAGATGCTTCTTCCTTGACAAAAACAATGTGGGATTCGAGGTAGGATACGTATCGTGATCTTTTCTTTCTTATAACTAAGTTACAATGTCATTCCATGATTCGATTATCGTCAGACACAATCTAGGCTGAAGTGATCGCCTATTTGTAGAGGGTATTTACCCACAACAATTTGGAGACTCTACTTGGGATCACCGGTAGTTTTTCCTTCTTCCATCTGGGCTTGTTTTTTGGTTTTTGTCTAATTAGTCTAACTTTTCTAGTTCACCTTCCTTTGTGTTAAACCTCGTTCAACCCCCACATCTTCGTACATGCCTTGTCATTCATTTTTCATTTAGGTAAACTTCACTTGGCCCGATTTTCTCCCGAAAATCGGCGGCTAACCGGCGCTTGTTTCTAGTTATACCCCCACAATGGATTTTTGAAAAGATTATAGCCAAATAGCACTACCAGTCCTCGCTTGGTGTTAGGGTTTGCTTGCTTTTCGGGGCTCTCCGAGCTTGAACTTTGGTCCCGGTGTAATTTTTTCTAATCGATTGAGTTCTTTGGAATAATTTTTGACTATACTTGGCCCTTGTCCTCCGGTTTTTTTCCTCGACTATCTCGTTTTGCATTTCCAGCCCCAAGGCTTCTAGGTGCTTCAATGTGCTAAGCCTCCCCGTGGGAGTTTTCTGGCCCCGTTGCTCGATCAAGTTTAAGCTATTCCTTACATTCATTCGTCTACCACATTGAATCATTACATGTATTAAGTGATTTTTTTCTCCTTCATTCACTTTCGCTTGTGTTTCTCCAAGCCCAGATCACATGGTTTGTTTGAGTCTCTTCCGAAATTCTTCTTCGTTTTGAGGGATTTTGTTACCATTTTGAGCTCGTTGCACTTCGTTTGAGTTGAGTGTACTTGATTTTCTTCGTATATCTCTTAGTTGTTGTCAAATTGATATTTTCATTATTTTTTTTTTCTATTCATTTAGTGCACTTTCTCTAATACATTGAAAAAATACAAAAACAAATCTTTTTCTTTTGATTATATGGAAGTAGAAAATTCTTCATGTTACTAGCATTATATAATTCTAGAGAAAAGTTTTCTAGTTTCCATTAGCTTGCATTAGAATTGGTAGTGAATGTTTTTGTGTTCATTTAGTTATCGTCTAAAGCTCTCAACACTCCCGTATAGGTTCTCATTGAACAAAATGATATCTTGTGGAATATAGCTTACATATAGAAGTTTTGTGAGATCCAACATTCGATAAATGGCCTCTCAAATTTAAACATAAATTGAAGATCAAGCAAATTTCATCAATTAACCTAAGGCAACATTGAAACTTAACGGAATATCTAGTAGTTCAAGGTAGAGATGTGTTTTGCCGTTGTTAGTTCTTAGCAATTGTCGTGGGCCGCCATCTAGCTATGTATAGAGCTAGTATAGACTTATGCTCCCCTATTCATTACGTATATAAAGGGAGACCCCATTAGGTTGCAATCCTTTATCCATAGGAAGTCGAGTTCCAGAGTCTTTTACCCACGATACACCGTACATAGCATTCGGGGAGATTACCCGCACGTACATTAATTAATTGGTCGATTTATTTTTCATTTAACAAGGTGTATATGGAAATTCATGGATATCTAGTGCCAATTCTTTTTACCTAGATTACCAATGCAATCATTTTGATCTTTAATCGACTTCCTAAATTTGAAAATATCATCAAGTGCTTGTCTCACATTGCTTTCCAAACCTATCGAAAGTGATAGAGTCATATTTTACTCATTTCTCGACTCTTAAAACATGAAACAATAAATTTTTGCTTTCAATGTGATAAAATTAATCACCTACGATCGCACGCCCATCGAGAAATTGATTTTTTCGGCCTTTGTTTTGTTTTCCTTGTTTTTTGCCCGTGTGTCTTTGTTTCTGATCTCTTCCTCCTTTTGTAGCCACCATGGTGAAACTGCCGCCTTCATCCACCGATAGCTTCTTATACAAATGATTCATCGTAAGTCTCTCAATCCTCTCGTTGAGTCTCGCAACTCCGTTGTATCCGAGTTTCCCGATGGGGGACCAAATATTGGAGATTGATTGGCCCTTGTCCAACGCTTGGTTTGACCGTGATTAGGGAACACTTCCCTCCTCCACATCGTGATCACGACAGATGTTGTCATACCTCCTGGGCCTCCGTTGTCTTTTAGAAGTTCCTCTCACAAGCAGGCTCTATGGACTCATCCAAATTCTACTCCTAGTGAGGGAATTCTACTGTGAAGGTTATGAATTTTTTCTCAAGACATCCCTCCATTGCTCCCACCGGATATAGGTCTTTAGCTCGGTGTTAGAGCCGCTATTGCCTCGTTAGGAATATCAAATCCATCAACAAGATCGATCATTCCTTCATTATGAATGTCGCCATGGATGCCTCTTATGGAATCTCCCGTCGTTACATTAGTACCGTTAGACCCACTGTCCGCGTGGCTGCATCTACGCCATTGTCACCACTCACCAATGGGACCCCATCGTCTCCCCGAAGACATTTATATGGCTGCTACCATCCCCCGAAACATTTCTCCCGAGGAGTATCGTTGTCTTCATACCGTCAACTCCGCGTGTGATAAGTCCTCTCAAGATCCCAATTGTCCTTACTTCTCTCATTATGGAGCTGACAGGCCTCCTATTTAAATATTCCCATATCAATATGACAAGCAGGAAACCCTCTTCATTTTCCTACTCTTGAGGCTATCAAGATATTATCAGCTTCCTACCCACCCAACCTATGCAACTCCAAAATCAACAAGGGCAACCCTCTTCATTTTCCTACTCCTCCAGGCTTATCAAGATATTAACAACTTCCTACCAACCCAACCTATGCAACCTCAAATCAAAGGAAACCCTTCCAGGGAAACCTTCGTCAGCAAGGATATGCTTCGGCCAACAAGGACAACTTCTTCCAGGCAACCTTTCAGTCTGTACTGGTATGTATAATACCCACAAGGACAATTCTGACAGGACAATCCTTTGGTCCAACAGTGGATTACTTTATAGCCCACAAGGCTAGTATTATAATCCTCAAGGTCAACCTCACAAAACTTCACCCCGTGGTCCAACCAGGGCAACCTCATGACCTGGAAGGGCAACTGCAGTATCAACCCGGACCATCATATGGTCTTGAGGGAAAACCCATGTTTTCGACCAATTAGTGAAACCTCACAACCCCGCTCCCAATTAGTCAAAATCTTCCAAAGGCAAGGCCTTCTTATGGTCTTTCCCAAGTCAACCTAACATTTGTGTACAAACTGCCCACTTCCGCCATCAAGCTAACTCGCTCAACCAAAAGGAAGCCTATTGTTCCCCTCACAACAAATTTGTGTAAACTTGTTAACTAGGACAACCTACAAAAACTCACAACTATGCTCAATGCAAATTTTTTCCATGCCACAAACGAATCCACCCGTGCGCCCAACTTATTCGCCAGTTAGGATCCCACTACCGCTGTACCGTTTGACCCCAAGGCATTTATTACCTTCAAGGTCAATCTGACCATTTACAACCCGCCTCAAGGTTCGGATATTACTCTAAAAACCAGGCTATACCTACGTCGCGTAGTCAAATCCATAACGCTTAATCGAGGCCCACATATAATCGTAATTAGTACTATAGTTATCAACCCTCGTATCTCGATTTTCAAATGAAATATCAATCCAAATATCAAGCTTATACCCCCTATGGTTAGGAATCCTCCGAGACAAAACCAATGGGGACAGTAGTTATGCTCAACCATGATAGAGTACATGTACAAGTCCTTATCGTGGGCTTGGCATGCCTTTTAATCCGCAATAACCTTTTCGCCATGTTGTAATTGTCGAACGTTTTCCAAATCGACCAATGATCTGATTCTTCATAATCCTTATTAGCCTCTCGATTTCGAACAAAGGTGCCCGGTGATTTTCCTAAGTTTGAGGGAAAACTGGAGAGGACCCCAAGCACACGTCATGGCATACCACTTATGGTGTTCCTCGAATTTTCGGGCCGATGACTTAGTTCGTCTCGCGTATTTTCTAGCGTACTCTCACTAGTGCCGCTAAATGGCACACAGAATTACCCCGTGGTATTTTTCAAGATTTATATACTCTAGCTATGGCATTCCCCGACACATTTCCGCCATTTCCGTTCATTATGAAGTCGGGACGCTCCTCCCGACATCTCTCCCGAAACAGACAAAGCTACCCATATTTCGCATCATATTCATGAATGGAGACGTCGTCGTCGCTTGATCAAGTTTTATATTCCCCCGATCAAATTCTAACTCACCGGTTCACTACTCCTTCGTCAACAAGAGTTCCCAAGACATTGCCATTCCGGGCATGTGTGACCGAGGAACATGCCATTTCTCGTGCCTAGTACCTCGATTTAGTGTACCTCACCCGTAATGCTATAAAATATCTCTTCGACCGATGCCCCGCGACCGGAACCTCTAAAGCACCAAGAACCCCATTAGTTGACAAAGAGTTATTGGTTCTCGTTTTCTCAAACTTTCCTCACAAATCCTCTAATGGGAAGCAAAAATTGAATCCTTCCAACAATTTCGCTCCCCCGATTACCCCAAATTCGGTAAGACCACTATGAGGTCAACGCTGCTTAGGCCAATCTTAGGACAAGACTTCCAAAGGAAGAAGAACGGAAAAGTCAAAGCCAAATATGATGCCCCAAAACTATAATCGTCCAAGCCACCCGCCGACGATGGTTTGAATGGAAACTAAAGTACGTTTCCCGATTTGTGAATAAGACCGCTACACCAAAGATTGTCCTAGATGATATTCTATTATTCAAATTCTCAAAGGCTCTAAGGAGTTCTGTTACAGTTGGTTGAGGAACCATTTCCATCTCGCAGACCTGCATGTTCAAACAACCTTCACCATCTTCACTGCTTGGGTCTCGAGGTTTTCATGATGAATTGTACAATTCGTATCTATTACCACTCATTCGAAGGATTATGCGATCATGCTTAGGCCGGGAAGGAGGCTGGCCGATGGCCCTCCTCCTCACTCTGCTCAGCTTCCCTTAAGATTGAAAGGCCCAAGATCGAACCTTATTGTACAACTACCTTCTCTAAAGGTGTTCTCAAAAATCTTCCTATAAGCGAAACACCTATGCCACCGCATTACAACATTTTTCGTGATTTGGCACAGAACCTTCCACGATGACCATGTTGGAAATTCTTCGAGTTGTCTATCTCAATGGAGAGCCTTGTTATCCGTAATTGGAGCAGAATCAATCCCGCCAATTCAAGCCTTCTCACCTTCTATTTAGGAAAGTTTCCTCCCCCGACTTCCGCATTAGATTTCCCTTGTTATACAATTCTGGTATCAATGGCCCTAACATCCACGTAGCCGTTGTGGATGAAGGTGCCTCTACCTATGTTATGCCATCTACCCGCTAGAAGGCCATCGGCTCCCTAGCCCCCGACCTCATCTCCCAATGCCCTCAAGGAATTGGCGGGAAGGAATCTTATCCTTGGGTGTTCTCGCAAGTTCACCGTTTACATTGCAAGGTAAGATAGTTAACGTCAAAGTAGAGTTATTGATGCCAAACCTAACTACAATCTTCTACTTCCGCCGTAGTTGGACCCATGCCATGATGTGCGTTCCATCCACCCTCTTTCAACTTTGGGGTTTCCACATGAGGGCAAGATTATTACTATAGATCATTTTTCTTTGTTTACTTCATCCTTTGAGAAAAACATACCATATGTGGATCAAATTCCTAACCCCCCAATGTGCCGTAGGACCAAGTCTTTTTCAAGGACTTTGTCCTCATGGATATTTTTCCCATTCCACCACCGAACACTATTCAAGTCAATATGATCTCTAGGTCGATGACCCATGGATCATCCCTTCTCCCGAATAGGTCGTACTCTTTTGGAGAATCGATGCCTTTGACCCCACTTGAGATCAATTATTGCGAAGTCATCGTCGCATCGTATCCTCATCTCATTAATCATGCTCCTTTGAGCATGGCTCGTAATATTTATTCTCAATCCCCTTGGCTCGGTGATGAAAATTTGCCCGATCTCGAGAGAAGTCTTTCCTTCTAACGAAGCCATCATGAGACCTTGCGTCTCTCAAATATCTCGCTTATAGAGAGATGGGCATCATCGTTCCACATTCATGCCTAGCTCAGGGGAAATGTCTAATTTTCGAGATTTTTGCATCTCAAAGTTCCTCTCCGCCACCTGCATGCTACTATTGACTCATGGAAGTCTTTTTAGAAGGAAATACAAGTAATATCACTCAAATTATGCCTATCGACATCTCTCGTTAAACTCGGGGGTATCAAGAACATCCTTGTGGGAGTCACTTATTCTCCCGACAAGATTCAAGTGCACACTAGTATTTTTTGTGAATTTCGTGATGTTTTGACATGTTCTTATGAAGAGATGTCCGGGATTCATACATGTCTTCATAAGAACATCAACAGACAAAATTCATAATCTGATTCCGTGCGAGTTCGCCAACGTCTACGTCCGTTGCATCCCCTGAAAGTCACGTTAT
Source organism: Pinus albicaulis (assembly GCA_034641835.2). Lineage (NCBI taxonomy): Eukaryota > Viridiplantae > Streptophyta > Pinopsida > Pinales > Pinaceae > Pinus > Pinus albicaulis. The sequence goes on along the minus strand of JAXQQM020087427.1, from coordinate 235,426 downwards.
GTAACCGAAGTTGAAAAACTTCTTAAAGTGGGCTTCATATATCCAATTCCTCCTCGACATAGTGGGTTTCTAATAGTATCCCCGTGGATAAGAAGTAGGTACAATTCAAATTTGTGTCGACTATTAAGATATTAACTGCCTACCCTAAGGAAAACTATCCCACCCCATTTATCGATCAAATCATTGACGACCGTGTGGGGAGTGAGTTATTTTCCCTTATGGATGGATTTTTAGGTTATAATCGAATCAATATCCTTCCATCCGATCAAAGATAAGACCAATTTCATCCGTCCATGGGGAAAATTCGCCTATAATAAGCTCCCTTCGGCTTAAAGAACGCCGCCACTCTTAGCATGCCATGCCATACGCTTTTTCACGACATACGTCATGTTTCCTTTCACCCATATCTAGATGACTCGCCTTGCACTTCATTCAACTCTATGTTAAGACCATCCCATTCCTCCGCCATATTTTTCTTTGCCGCGTACGTTACAATATCGACTCAACCTCACAAGTGCGTCTTCTACGTTGACTCTAGCTCTAATTTTAGGATTAATTGTCTCTAAATATGGAGTTCACCCTGACCCCCTCAAGGTTGAGGGGCTATTTTTAATCTCCCATCCCCATTTTCATTAAATGTCTCGCAGTCTTCAAGGAAGGCACCATATAACGTCATTTTATCCCGAACTGCGTGAGGTAGCTAAAGGATTTACGTGGATTCTAAAATAGGGATATACCTTTTCTTATGGGATGAGATTTCTCATAAATATTTTGATAAACTTAAGATGTTGTTTGTCAACACTCCATTAATCCATCCTCCAAATTATCATCATGAATTTACCCTCTATTTAGCCGCCACATTTAGTAAAATTTCCATCCTTCTAGTACAAAAAGATGACGATGATAGTAATGAGCACGTGATTTATTACCTCGTCTTGGAACTCCTCAACACAAACATGTTATGCCCACATCGAGAAGTTAGTCGGGCCGTGATCCAGGCCATTCAACGTTTTTTCCATTTCATCCTACTACGTACGCAGAACCGTGATTCTCTATTGCAACCCCATGAATTACATTTTGTCTCAACAATTGTCAAAGGGGCATCAAAGTGGATTGTAATCCTCCAAGATTTCAATTTGGAGTTCACTACTCAAATCTATGAAATTTTGTTTCGCCGATCTCATTTGCTCTCTCCCCATCGGATATATTCGTCTCCATCCGAGGACCACATCCCGCACGAAACCCTCTTCTTAATTAGCACTTTTTGATCCTTTGTATGATGATATCATCGTGTCCCCTCCGCACATCTACCTTCCATTTCTGAGTTGACGAAGGATGATTGAAATCATGTTCGACATCAATTACAACCCTATCACATCACGAGATACCCTATATCGTGATCGAGTTGGTTATGTACTCCAATGATACTTGACCTTAGAAAAGGTCAAGCAAAGCCCCGAATGACCATCGGGAGTGGTGCCTATGGAGCTCACATGTTCGATTATTCTACCGCATGTAAGATTCTTCGTGCGCTATTTCTCGCCATCTATATTTAAATATTGTATTGTCGTTAATCTCGAAAGTGTTACGCATGCTATATTTTCCAATCCAAATGTGTGCGCCACCCCGCCCATTACATCCGTCATTATCGTAGGCCATTTTTCAAAAATGGGGCATTGATTTTATGACGTGCAACCTCACTCAAAAGTGGGGCATGTTTATATCATCATTGTTGTCGATTATTTCACCAAGTGGGTCAAGTGATGCTCTAATGGCCGCTAATGATAAGACAATCGCTCAATTCTATTTTCAACCATGTAATCACCTCTACCGACGTTCCTCAAAACCATCTTCACCGACCATGGCTTCTATCGTGACCATGATGGTAGAGCTGACATATAGGTTGGGTTTGCATCACGACAACTCAACGCCATATTACCCTCAAAAAAATGGCCAGCCGAAGCCGTGAACCAAGGTGCTTGTCATGATCTTTGTAATGAACGGTGGTATACACAAATAAAATTGGCATCTCTAGTTGTTCTCAGTGTTGTTTGGGCCCCTGCGAATGTCGATGAGGAGTGTGACGAAATTCACCCTTTCGATTGGTGTAGTCTAGAAACTAATCTCTAGGTTGAATGTGAGATTCCTTCATTAAAGTTGGATGTGGAATTGCGCCGAACACTTCCTCGGAGGAAGGAGCATCTCTGTCTTGAAATATTGGACAAAACTCACTGACTTATTTGCTTTGGTGTCCGGAGGCATAGAAAAAGTGGGTTAAAGCTTTGATTGATCAAGCAGAGTTTCTCCTCATTATTAAGGTTAAGGGACCTTGTCCTCTTGTATGATCAAGCCCATGATAAGCTTGGGGCAGGAAAATTCTAGCCCATGTGGCATCGACCCTATATCATCAAGCGTGTATTAAAAAATGGGGCCTATGAGCTGATTTATTATGAAGGAATTCCGTTGGAACAGCCCAAAAATGGGTTGTACCTGAAGAAGTACTATGCTTGAATCATTCTCACATAGTATATCTACATAGGTGATTTTTAAAAATTTTTTGCATGTGTGGTGTGGTGTGCTTTGTAAGCATTTTTCTGCTTATTGGGTCTTCCTGATTATGTAGATGTCTATTGCTCCTTATGTCAGTTTCACATATGGTGCCTCCCACAGTACCAGGAACCTGTCTTCGGCAACCTGGGTAATTTACAATCCTACTGGTGAGTTGGTTAATTTACAAGGTGTTTGTTTAGGGCATACTATATATAATGTTGTGGAATATAGTGTCATTTTGGAATTATTAAATGAGGCTATTAACCTCGGTATTCGCACATTACTTGTATATCTAGACTCACGGCTTGTAGTGTTACAACTCAATGGTCATTATTCAGTTAGAAACCCATGCATTTTAAGATTGTATCTACGTATTTGTTTACTTGAAAGAAATTTTTATTATATTACGTATCAACATATACTGAAATGAATGAATACATTAATAGATGCAGTAGCTAACATGGTATTAGATAGACATCTACACAACTTGTAAAAACATCATCATATGTGAGTAAGATCCACGTAGAAAATAGATGTATATATATGTCGAATGTTTGCAATGTGTGCATCATATAAAATCCAAAAAATATACATGTTTGTTTTAATTACATCTGGAGATGACATGTCTCTCAAAAATATGCAAATAAAATCCTAGGTGGCTAATCAGCATGGTGCTCATGGTAGCATGTTACTGCTCGCACCGACCACCTCAGTAAGCGATGAAGGCGACTAGGCACCCCTATGGTGTGCGTCTGATAAACCATAGGGGAATCATCTAGGCAAGCATAATTAGGAATCCCACAAGAAATTCCCTCTAAGTTCTGAACCAGTTCATTCCCCTGGCACCCCTCACCTTGAGGGTCATAAGTGAGAGGGGTCCTCTGCGTGATCGATGACATCCTAGCGGGCCTCTCTAGGCCAACATCTACATACATATAAGATTAGCTGTTAGAACATGCATGTATGTCAAAAAATCATAAAAAATAATAAAATTAAAAAGAGTCTTACTCAGCTCCTCATCCCATTCCTCTCCCTCAGGAGTGGAATTTCTGGGTCTCCAATGAAATCAGTGCCCGCATAAGGCCAATCCTCTACGACGATCAGCTGTCATCGGAGCCATCTAAAGAACTCAGGCCGCCATGTCATCTGCTGGCCACCCCCTTCCCTGGGCATCTATGCTGCCCATCAAGCCATCTGTGGCTCTCTCATTGGTGGATCCGAGACTATTTCCCCCTGGCACTAGAAGATAGGAAATCATTCTAGAAAGAATGATACTAAGATGGACCCATATCCAAACTTCTTCATCTTGCTGTTTTTTGCATTTGGCCAATTGTCGTTTCATGTTTATCGTTACGGTAGTGGCCCAATCAAATAAGGTGGGGTTCATACACTCTGACACTAGAAGGAGCTGTGTTTTGGTAGCCTCGTGTGGTGCTTGCAACCCCGCAGCCTACGTAATGGTATGTAGCACCACTCAGAGTGCTAGGTTAGGAACAATATGGATGTCGACTTTGACACTACCTGATCCTGTTTGTGCCCATGGGCACACCCTCTCCATGACCATCAAAATTTTTTCACCAGAAGGCCTGGTTCTTGTCATAATAGGAACTGGACCTCTACGTGACAATCCAGTGATGAAGTAGACATCAGACACTTCGAGTTCCAGTACTTGATCTCAAAGTTTAAACTTCTCTTCATCCTCATCCCAGATACTTATCAAATATTGTAATAATTTGGGCTAAGCCCTGAGACATGGTGTTAAGAATAATTTATTTAAACTATAATTTCGAAGAGCATTCATGCATTGCTCATTCTCCATTTCCAACTCATCTTCTTCACTGTGCTCCCTTTCTTTCTATTCAATCACAATTTTTGATGTGTACCTACATCAAATTGGTCACAAATACATTTTAAGATCCCTTGGGTGCTTGAAATAAAAATCAAACCGTTGCATTTTTTTTAATTCAAAGGGGATTTTGAGCTGCATAGTTCGCACAGTTGTTTTGTTGACAGTCGCGCAACCTAGCACGACTCCTTTGCAAAAAGAGGTCGATTGGTGCGAGGTCCATGCCTGGTACCCGTGCCAACCATAAAATCCATAGATTTGCAAATTCCCCCCACATGGATGCCAAATCATAATGAAAAGCTATGAAATATGGCTTAAAAAATGGCTAATGGAAGCAGCTCTTAGCTGGAGAAGATGGGATCTTGAATGGTGCACTGGATTGTCCACAATTATCACCACAAGGAAAATAACTCACTATCGCTCTACAAAGGGTTAAAAAGGTAAAAGTGAATAATTTTTTACTATTTTGTAATATTTATAACTTTTCGAAATCTAAATTAGGTTTTGAAGCTTATCTTTCGATATTTTGTCATATTTTCATCGAAAATGGGTTTTACACTTGCTTTTTGTGCAACAACAGGTTTTCATGCAGTTAGGACGATGATGCAAGTTATATTTTATACTTTTTCAGACTCAGTAAAAACATGAAAAATTTACTACTGGAGTCATCATTCAGCTCTTTTCTAACTCTCTAAAACTGAAAAGATTGTCGAGTTGCTTGTCAATTTGAGCTCATTAAACTAGTACAAAATGACATCTACCCAATATATGTTTACCCCTTTTTTGGGTTGGAATAGATTATTTATGAAAAAGTAATACCCTAGCCTATCGTGACTAGGAGGTTCTCCTAGACATAGTTTTCTACCTTTTCGGATCTATGGGACTATCTACGAAAAGGGACTGCTAGAGTTTGAATAGTTTTCTACCTTTTTGGATCTGTGGGACTATCTACGAAAAGGGACTGCTAGAGTTTTCTTTTCCATTGTCTTTTCAAACTCTCTAAACATGAAAAGACGCCAAGTTATTCCTTTTTCGGACTCGTTAAAAACTGATGACATTACACTCCATCATAATGACATTACTCGAGTTCCTCCTTCTTAGGGATTGTTAAATGTACTAGGATGGATTTGTCTGAAGGAAAAACTTATATTGCAAGCGTATGCTATCCCCTTCAAGCTTTTTTTCAAAAATAATTGGGGTAATGGCCAGAAATGGTGGGGGAAAATGGAACCAGTATCATTGTCGTGTCGGCAGTATGTCGCTCTTGAACATGGCACTTGTCTACATTTGTGTCAGGTTGGGGACATCTCATCTCGTTATCTGCTTGCCTCCGTGGGTTTGGAAAGTATCTTTTGACCACTCATATTCTCTTTGCCACATCACCATGACCTCAGATCCATTGATGTGAAATATTGCCAAATCCAGTGTCGCGTTTCCGATATGTTCAAGAGAAGTTGGCCTCTGCAGTTTTTAATATCCCTCTAATTCTTTATTGATCTTGATTCAAAAACATCATGTTCCTCTGTCTCATGTCGATGATGTGGGAAACATTATGGCCCACCTTCGATCAAGGTCAATTCCTATTGACTTCAGCTCATTATCCAGGAATTTGATCCAGACACTCCTTTTAGGTACCTTAGAGCCTGCATTCCTCAATGGCAGGTTCCTTGCATTCGACACAAGGTTTTAATTATTGACCTTCGATCGAATGATTCTGTAGGTGTTTGATGCCAGCTCACTGTTCACATTTTGTGGATTGTACCTCTTATACCTTAAGAGACATCATCATTATTGGTGGTTCCTCTCATGTCTGTTAACAAATTTCATTATTGGTTGGTAATCAGATGATGTTCTTGCATTTTCAACTTCAGCTCACTTATTCGCATGCTCAAACTTGTACTCTGTTCAGGTCGAGATCGAGCGCAAGACCCTATATTTTTTCTGATAACATACAGGTTGTGGGTTCTTTGTGGATTATCATGATTTTCTACATGACCCATTTGATTGGATGGTTGTGACTATACCTCAGTCTACTTCTTTATCCTTCTTTGCTGGATGGCTGCGTCCATACCTTGGATCACGGTTGTCATATACTCTATTATGGATGGTTGCGCCCATACCACACATCATGTGTCAAAGATATCAGTTGTATTTGTATCTACAGGTCTTCCAATGGTAGTGTTTTCAGTTGGGCACATTCTCATAAAGCATTTCACCCCTCCCTCTCTCTCGGACCTCATGCTTTAGGGGGCATCTGTTACACAGCATTTTGTCATCGTTCCTGTAATCCCTCATCCCACACATTGGAGCACTATTCCCATGACCTGTGAGAAGTAAAATGACCTGCACACACCTTCATGGCATTGTTGGGTCATAAAAGGGTATCTTTGAAACACCTAATTAGCCTACATTAATTATCAATCCAGGAGCGAATTTTTATTTCAAGAGTGTACTCTGTCTGAGCCTGCAATTAACTAAGAGTAATGCTATGAATATGTAGTACAAAATATTAAATACAAGAGTGAATAGATGCTTGTAAAGAAATCTAATTATAGTAACGTAAATGAAAATGCTCTGGAATCTTAACTACATCAATCTGCAAACCATCGATCACGGATACAATAGCAGTAACTCCTTCCCTTGGAAATTGATGCAATTGAAATCACTGAAATCACACTGAGGCAAGATAACCAATCTGGGAACTTGGAAGTAGTAACCAGTGTTCTCTACGATTTGGTAATCTTGTTCTTAAGATATAGAAATGAAAAAATCAATATTTTTTACTAATGAAAATGGCGAAAGGAACAAAATGCGGAGAAAGGAACAACAGCTTGTAATTGCTATGCATAACAATCGTAACTCATCTATTTGCTAATCTGAAGCTATGAATCAGAAATAAACAATAAACAGAAATGGAACATCAACATGAATTGACCAACAATTATAATTCTAACGCAATCAAGCAACTAATCTCCACACTCCAATCTTGTCAACAACCAATACTACACAATAGTTAATTATAACAAATCATAAGCTAATAGAACAACAACTAGAATCAGATATAGAACAACAAAGCTTTTATAACAATAACAAGATAACTGAACAATGAATGTACTTCTTGCAAATGATAAAATAGCAATGCAATTCATTAATGAATCTGTATTCAATCTCACAGCGGTCAATCAACTTCGTAATTGAAAGAAATGTTAAACACAACTTCACACAACAGTAAGCAAAGATTAAGAATACAAACAACGAAGTAATTCCACTAGAGCCGGGCCCTTAGTGCCAGTGAAATACTGCTGGGCTAATTCAGAATTTAAGAGATGAAATGAAATGCATGTTTAATATTAATCGAACATAAAGTATTACAGAGACTGTTCTCTCAAAGCCGAGAGTCAATAAAACATTACAAAGGAAACGTTTGAATATAAGGATTTTCGACCAACTGACTGATTCCATCACTAAAGGACATTGCTTTATATATCAAATCCTAACGGACAAGACGAGGAATAAGATGAATTTGAACAAAGATCCCTCAGGATCGAAGGATCCTAAGGGATTCGCCCTCCTTCGTTTAGTTATCATCTTGTTTACTTTGATCGAGGCCGAGCTGTCCCCTGCATTTTCTTGGCAATTCGTTCGGATCTCCTTGCGTTTGGCTGGATGTGGTTCAACGCCGATGGAGCAGCAGTTACATTGATCTTAGCCTTGCATTTAGTACAGCTGTTCACTTCGTCTAATTCCTGTTTTATCAACAAAAAGCAACCTTTAGTAATATTTTTACAATAAACATAAACCTTTCCAATTCTATCATAATTCTTATAATAAATTACCTTCCCAAGGTAAAAAGGAGTATGTCAATAGTAAAAGAATGAGAAGATACATACTAATTTCATACCATTTTCACTGCCCAACATACCCCCCTGCTTAATCTTTTTCATGTCCTCATGAAAACTATAGTTCACATGGAGAGAAGTCAAAGAATAAGCTGGATAAGGTTTGTCATCGACAGGCCTAAAACCATGTAGTGCAGCTAATTCCTCAAAAACATGTTCTATCTGTCCTTCGGGGAGTTCGTAAATAGCTTTGTAGTCTGAAGGAGGATATCATGCAATAGGGCTGTGGAACCTACATCCTAACCAGAATGGTCCTTCTTTTAAAACGAGATGACTATAGGAAATCAAGTGGTCTGCAGCTAGCCCAAAGTTTCTATAATTAAATGGTTCCCTATTTTGCACATTCTGATTGGAGATTCTCCACCGGACCTTAGCTGCTACATAAGCTTGGTTTCTAATGGATAAAAAATAATCTGTCCCATTCAAGATAATCAATTTGTGGACAGGCCCCAATGCTTGGATGACGCCTTCCTTTGTCATCAAACTTTTCTGCCTAGCCCAAAATTGAAGTGGGTTCTGAGGTTTGCTCCTAATCCACAAATCTAATTTATTTTCCTGCCTTTGAAAGGCATTATAGGCTTTAAGCCATTTTAATTGATTTACAACAAAGGAAATGAATGCCTGATATTGAACTTCTCCCACAAAAGGGCTAGGGTTTGAATCACAATCATTTTCAAGTATTAGATTATGCAAGTAAAATTCACACAAAAGGCACTGTACTTTGATCCCATAAAGTTTGCAGCATGATACAAAGTCATCTATGGTTTTTAGCTCTATGGATTTCCCTGCCCTAACTTCCTTAATCTTTAGCTGTAAATATCTTTCTAGTAAAAACAAAGCATAGTTTTTGGCGGGGCATCTACAGGCTAAGACATCAGTATACAATGAGAAGAGAGTGTCCATTCGATTGTAGGCTAGTTTTAATTGGTTCATTACCTTGTTAGCCTTTTCCTCTGCTTTTCGACACTTTTCTTGAGCTTCATCTTCTGCTTCATGGATAATTTTCATTTGTTGCTGCAACTCTTGATATCTCTTTCTTGGGACAGTGTCTTCTTCCAATCTCTTCCTTTCTATTCGGGCCTGTTTCAACTCCTCTTGGAGTCTGGCCAGTGTCGGATCACTAAAAATATGCTGACTACTAGATTGCATGTTTTCACTTGAAATAGGTCCCTCTGGAACAACTTGGGTTGGAACAACTGTTTTATGCTCCGTATCCTCATAATTAGGCTCAGGCATGGCTTCTTCTGCAACTTGGGGGTTCCTATTAGCAGTCAACTTTCTCTTTTTTGAAATTCTCTTGGTAGCTATGCTTCTTCTCTTAGGGGCTCGCTTAGGCATTTGTTTCATTCTCAGAACCCTAATGGTTTTCCTGAGTTGTTCTACGAGTTTATGAAGCTTCATTCGTTCCCTGCGAAGCTTTTCAATCTCAGTTGTTTTCCTCCTCTTTTTTAATGGAACAATTGTTCCTTTATCTGAACCTGTTTTCTCAACAGGGTTTTGGTCTATATCAGCTGTGCCTTCAGTTAAGTTCTCTTCTTGATCTTTTGCTTCAGGTTCTTCTTCCACATTCATATGCCCTTGGCTAAATTATTCGGGAATCATATCCTCGGTTGACTCTTCACGTTCATGCCTTTCGGTAACCCTAGCTTCGCTAGGGTTTGCTGTTTCATCCAAAATTTCTCCAGCTGTTTCTTTATCGATAGCAGAGTGCTCTGGTAACTAATTAATATCAATATTAAGGTCCAAAGGGCTATGAGGCTATGCATAGTCACTCATATTGACCAAATTTTGGGCCAATTGGTCTTCCTGTAAGGGGCTTACGGTAGCATTTTCGGGAGGCTATGTTCCTTCTTTGTCGCTGCTATGATTGTCTTCTTCCTCCTCACAGGTATGATAGCTCCCTTCTTCCTCATCCGAATATCGAATTTCTCCTTCAATTTCTTCTTCCTCAGTATTTCCTTCCTCTGCACTGGATTGTTTTTCACCACTGGTGTGGTGACTTATTTCTTCTTCGTCTGAGTAGCGAATTTCTCCTTCCATTCCCTCTTCTTCATCAGTACAAGGGCTTGCTCCCTCCAATTGTGGAGGCTGTTCATCCTCTGAGTTGTGCAATTCCAGGGGCTGGCTATTGCTGCCCAGAAGTCCTTCCATCATCCCCCTACTTCGTTTTGAACGGAGGGACTATCTGTGAGTTGATGGCTCAGCTATTGAGCCAGCCATTCTCTTCTGTTTCGGGGCAGGTAAAGCTAACCCTCTGTTAATGGAGAATATCAAATCTTCCTAGTTGGTATGTTGCTGGGCGAGGCTACGACTCACTATTAATCAAATTAGGCAATGGTGGCTGACCACCATATCTGCATGTTGAGCTTTTCTTATACTACGAGCGATATCATGCAACAAGGAATTTAAAAATGCAGGAAAATTGACAGTGCATTTCTGTTTTAATATAGCCAGTAGCTTAAGGTGGCGAGGTCTTACCACATCTTTCCTTCCGTCGCATGTTATATAAGCCTGCACAATCTTGGCCAATTCCATCCATGGTTCTCCCAATGATGTTGGTTGAACTCCTTTTCCTTTGATAACCAATGTCTGTCCATCATCCTGAAAAATCTTCATGGCTTCTCGAATCCTAATCTTTCTCTGAGTCCATATATTTCCTTGCGCTGGTATGCCAGACACCTCTGCAATTATTTCGTCGGATACAGCTATCTATCTTCCTCTAACCATGGAGGATCCTTCCTGCAAGTTCTGTAAAAATTCGGTGGCCACTGCTTCATGGGGTTGTTTCATCCTCATGAAATATGTAATCCACCCCAATCTTTCCAAAATTGCTCGTGCAGCATCAAAAACGACCAGCACTAGCGGCTCACTGCGAATTGGCCGTCCTCCCATCGTTTCTGCACCCTGTTAGCTCTTTCCAAACGCACAATGATCATAATGGAATAGCACAGCATGGTGATTTGGAATAATCTTGTTAAATTTTTGCTATTCCCTAAAATGTATGGATTTAGTTCGCATACAGGTAAAGAAATATCGGAATTTGATCTACATGCAGACATCCGCGCCCCCCCTAATGGATGATAGTTCGCCCTCTACCGTCAGTTGAGAGAAGCAGATGTGGCACAGCAGTAGTACAACAGGAAAAAGCAAGCGTAATTATGATACATTCAATCAAATTATAAAAATTACTAAAATCAATGCGTGTGATAAATCGGTAATAGATAGAAAATCGTTTTGTAATGATTCAAATACGAGGAGAAGGGACAGCATAAGATAAACATAAGTACAAATGCGTTATTTACCACTTCAAACTAATATGATCGATTTGTAATTATTTTCATGTATAATAGGTTCGAAATCAAAGGTAAACGATTCATACATTCATTTGATATTTAAATAGAGATATAGGAAAAAGGATTGAATATAACTATTGATGTGTATAAATGTGACTCCAATACCATCAGCAAAGCTCTGTTGCCCACAGGTGTCCATAACCTTGACAGAGTTGCTTTCTTACCCACAAAACCATTGTCCTTTATTTATATTGAGGAAGTGCTTTGTTGAATGTCATGACGGAGGCCATTGCGCTGGCTTGGTGACTAGATAAATCACAATGCCATTCACCGAGAAGAAGTGAAAGGTGGGCAGGCTGGCTCGTGATGGGGCCCCTATCCTCCATCTGCCAAATCATAAAATTATTAGTGAAACATATAAATATTTTTCTTTTTCATATAGCACTTTCCTAGTTATTCATAAAGGATGGCTCAACACTCCTTAAGAGTAGGGATGGTGGAAGAAGTTTGAACATCTCAATAGAAAAGAATATGCCCTTATTCCTATTCCATAAAAAATCAAAGAAAGTTATAGCATATGGGAAAGAACCAGTGTGATTAAGAAAAATCGATCAGATTCATTCAATAGTGATAAAACAGCAAAATTATGTTATTGATCATGCCCCTTTTCCCTTTTTCTTATCATTACTAGACAATTTTCGTAAAAATGATGATTTCTTTTGATTTGCTGATTACAGTAAGCTTTAATTTGTATGATTGTATATAAATGATATGTTTGCTTTTAGAAGAGTGATAAAAAATTCTCAAAATGCTAATCTAAAACAAAAACCAATCCACTCAAAAGGTGTTGTTCCTTTAAAAAGAACAGCAGAAACAATCTGCGGAACTGTTGTTCCTTTCGAAAGGAACAACAAAAACACTCTGCGGAACTGCTGTTCCTTTCGAAAGGAACAGCGGAAGTGCTGTTCCTTTAGAAAGGAACAACAAAACTCAAAACAAGAAAAATAAACAGAATTTTTCAAAAAAAACAAAATTCCATGAAACAAACAACGAAAATGAAATAAACAGAAATTTTAAAAAAACGAATTCCCTAAAAAAAAAATCAAGTAAATGAACAATTCTTTATGTAAAATTTTTTTAAAAAGGAATGATTTAATAAACTGGTGCCAAGGAGGAGTTATCCCCTTTAGCGAGAATTTCCATAGTAGAATCTTCCCATAACTGTTGGTAAAAGGATTCTCGGGTAAGCGGTTTGTGATACAATCATACTCGATGACCGTTTACCTTAAAGGAATGTCCAGATCCATCAATGGTAGCTAATGTAATAGTACCATTATCATGCACTTTTTGTATTTCATAGGGTCCAAGCCATCATGTCTGGAGTTTCCCTGGAAAATCCTGAAACCTAGAATCATATAGGAGTGCCCAGTCTCCTTCGTGGAAGATTTTTTTTTTGATAAGGGCGTCATGCCATTTTGCTCTTTGTTGTTGAATTAACGCTGTGTGCTGAAGAGCAGAGAGCCTAATTTCATCTAACTCATTAATTTGCTGCAGTCTTTTAGCCTGGGCTTCATTTAGATCTAGACCCACCTTTTGAACTGTTCTTAATGTTTGAATTTCAAATTCTATTGGAAAGAGGGGTTCTTTTCCAAATACCAATTGATATGGCGAATATCCCGTAGTGGGTCTCCACGTTGTTCGATATGCCCATAATGCTTCTGGAAATCTGTAGGCCCAATCTCGTCTGTGTGAGGCAACGATTTTTGTCAATATAGATTCAATTACTTTGTTCATGCTCTCTACTTGGCCATTGGCCTGTGGGTGATATGGAGTTGTAATCTTGTGTTGAATGTGGTAGTTTTGTAGTGTTTCAACTAATTTATCACGTACAAACTGTGGTCCTCCATCTGTGATTATGTCCCTTGGGAGGCCATATCGCACAACCATTTGGAAAATAAACTGTATTACAGAGTCCTCTGTAGCTTTTGAGACTGCCTCAACTTCGACCCACTTAGTGACATATTCGGTTGAAACTAGGATGTATGTTTTTTGGTTTGAGGGAGGGCTAATAGGGCCAACAAAATCAAGTGCCCAGCGTTCAAATGGTTCAATCACTAATTGAGGGTTCAAAGGCATTTCATCAGACTTCCCAGGGCGACCTTCCCTTTGGCAGCTATCATAGGCCTGCACGAATTTTTTTTCACCTTTAAAGATGGTAGGCCAATAATAGCCTGTCCGTAAAACCTTATGGGTAGTTCTACGATCTGCAAAATGCCCGCCACATTGGCCATCATGGCATGCTTTCAAAATATCAAATACTTCATCCTCCTGGACACATCTTCTTATTTGCATATCTCCCCCTGTGTGAAATAGGTAGCCCCCAATCCAAGAGAATCGGGTACTACGCTGTATTATATGTTTTCGTTCATTAAGGGATATATGTTTAGGTAATTTACCTATTGCCAAATAATTTTCTATATCAGCATACCACGGTGTTCTGACAGTAACAGCGAACAGATGTTCATCTGGGAAGTGGTCTTCAACTGCTTCTGTATCTGTTGGCTTTGGCATTCTTGACAGAAAGTCAGCTACAGGGTTCTCTTTCCCAGGTCGATCTTTGATTGTAATGTCGAATTCCTGCAGTAAAATCAACCATCTTGTCACTCTTCCATTTGTAATAGGTTTATTTGCTAAAAATTTAATGGCAAAGTGATCAGTATATAGTAATACAGGTTATCCAATTATATAATGTCTAAACTTATTTATAGCATGAACTACAGCTAAAAATTCCTTCTCAGTCACAGAATAATTTAATTCAGCAAGGGATAGATTTTTGCAAATATAATAGAATGCATATGGTTTCTTGTCTTCCTCCTATCCGAGTACTGCTCCAATTGTTGTGTCTGAGGCATCGGATGAAATTTGGAATGGAAAATTCTAATTTGGGCCCCTCAGCACTGGGGCTGTTGAAACAAGCTTTTTCAGATCATTAAAAGCATTGTCACATTTATTTGTCCAAATGAAATCAGCATTTCCAGTTAGTGCATATAAAGGTGCAGCTATTCGAGAATAATGTTCTATAAATATTCTATAGTAACCAGAAAATCCAAGAAAGCTACGTACCTCTGTTTGTGTGGTGGGTGTGGGAATTAACAAGATTATTTGAATTTTAGCTAGGTCCACTTGAATTCCAACTATTGAAATATAATTCCCTAAGATAACTCCTTCGGTCATCATCATAAGACACTTTTCATGGCCTAAACAAAGCCTAGTGTCAATACATCTTTGCAATACCTTTTCTAGATTTTCTAATGCAGGCTCAAAATCATCCGCATAAGGTGTAAAATCATCCATATATACTTCGAGACCTTCATTTATTAAGTCTGCAAAGATGCTGAGAATGGCCCTTTGGAATGTAGCAGGGGCATTGCATAGGCCAAAGGGTAAGACTCGGTAGGAAAATGTCCCCCATGGACAGGTAAAAGTAGTTTTGTCTTGGTCTTCAGGGGCAATCTGGATTTGATTGTACCCACTGAAGCCATCGAGGAAAGAAAATAATTTCTTTCCTACCAATGTGTCTAATACCTGGTCAATGAAAGGAAGGGGAAAGTGGTCTTTCTGTGTTGCCTTATTAAGTTCACAGTAATCTACACATATTCTCCACTTTCCGTTCTTTTTTGGTACCACTACTAATGGAGAGACCCACTTGCTATCAGATATTGGGTAGATGAAATTAACATCCAATAGTTTTTGTAATTCAACTTTCACAATATCTTTGAGGTGAGGGTTTAGTCTTCTTTGGGGTTGGTGAATGGGTCTTGCATCTTTTTCAATATAGATGTGGTGTGTACACAATTGAGGGTCAATTCCTTTCATATCGGGGTAATCCCATGCAAAGGCTGCTTTGTATTTTCGTAATAATTGGACCAACTTCTCTTCTTGTTCAGCAGTGAGATTTTTGTTAATGTTTAGAGTTTTTCCCAGCTCAATTTCTACAATCTTGCTATTGTACACAGAAGTAGTAGGTATTACTTGATCAGGAATGTCTTTCAAAGGATCTTCTTCTTCTTTATTATCAAATGCTGCCTTGATCATGTGACATTGTAAATGAGATCTGGTTTGTGGTTTATTAATGAAACTATTAATGATATCATCCTCTATTTGATCTTTAAAATCAAGAGCATTTTCTATAGTTAGAGGTGATCTCATATTTTCCATTAGATATGATACAGGTTGTTTTTTTGTTTTGATTATTGATAGACTTGGCTGGGCTGGGGGATATAAAGCTAAATTCTTGACATAGTTTCCCCTTGTTATTGTCATGTTGCCTTGTCGGCATCCAATATAAGCATCGACAGTTGCCAACCAAGGTCTATCTAAGATTAACGGGTGTCCATCTAGCCGGTTCTTTGGATTGATAACCAGGAAGTCAGCAGGGTATTCCCAGGAATCTACAGATACCATTACATCTTGTAGTGTACCCTCTGGTTTGACTACCGATCGGTCGGCCAATTCCAATAAGGTTGTTGTTGGTTCTAGTGATGTAATGCCAAGTTTTTGACAAGTGGTGGTTATTTGTGCTCAACCTAGTGTTCCTAAATTGAGTTCATTAATTGTCAACCAGGGTTGGTAAACTGCTGAAGTGTGGTGCACTATATGTGCCTAGGTATTTGTTTCTCACTACGTTGTGTTTAGTGTTTTCTGATGTTTTTGGTTTTATTGTTTTATGTTTGAAAAGGGAAAGAACTAAATGTTGGTGAAAAGAAGCTATTGGCCTAAACTATGGATGGTAAATAACAAATGCAAATACTAAAACAGAGCAAAGCTTAAACTATGGCTAGAAAAAAACAAATGCAAATCTTGATAATGACTTCAAGGAAATAAATCACAACATGAGCTTAAACTTATCCAATTCATTCATTAAAGATGTGTTGGAAGAGCTTGAGAAATGGACAAGTTAAGTGTAAATGAAGTTCTCCTAACTAAACAATCAAACAATCAACTTACAATGTTACAACATCTCATCCATGGTTAAAGGTTTATTGGAACATATTTGGAAAAGAAAATTTGTAGCATAATAATATTTCTACTCTAAACTAGCTTCTAATTCTGTTCTGCAACTCAATCTAGCACCACTAGGCCTCACTCAAAAGTTATAGATTTCTTTTTAAAATAGTCTTTGAGAAAAGGCTTATTTGTGAAATGGTAAAAAGGTTACAAAATACTCCAGGTCTTAGACTGATACTAGCTTCTGTCCAAATGATTATGTATTAATATGAGGTTGGAACAAAAGAATTTTTGTAAATAATGAAGACCGTGGTATTTAAATTTAACAACTAATACAATTTAAAAATGCAATGGATAACCACTAAACTGGAGTGCTAATACAGTGAGCTAAGACTAAACTAGAGTGCTCCTAGTCTACTTGAAGTACAGTGAACAGTGTTAAATTAAAATGCCATTATCAAACTTGAAATGTAGTGACAGAGCTGAACTAAATGCATTCTACCTCCGGAGTGTTGTAACTAAATTAACATGCAACTAGTCTATGGAATATTACAGCCCATCTCGTTCAATATGAATGATATTTTGGAAGAGTTTGTAAAACAAGTATGGCTGTATTATTCAATGCAATTGAACATAAACATAAGACTGAAAGCAAATACAACTAAAATCTAAGACACCACAGTTGTTTCTTATTCGTTGTTAATGATATTTTGGAAGAGTTTGTAAGAGTAAGATCGGCTGTGACACTTAGTGTAAACAAGCAACTAAAACCTACAATACCACAGTTATGCCTTATTCATCATGATGATATTTTGGAAGAGTTTATTAGAGTAAGTCTAACTGTGATAATTAACGAAAGGAAATGCAACCAAAAACCTACAATACCACAGCTATGCCTTATTCATCGTAATGATATTTTGGAAGAGTTTATTAGAGTAAGTCTAGCTGTGATAATTAATGTAAACAAGTATGAACATAAACTTCAAAAACTTGCCTAAACTGGAAATGAAAACGAGACTAAAAAACTTATCTAAACTGTATAAACAAGGCTGCTCATGAGGCAGGGGCCCTCTACCACCGGAGTAGCACGAAATCTACTTCAAGATTGACCCAACGCTTTTAAGGAAATGATACTTCTTGCATTAAAAGAGAAATTTCTTCAAAACAAAGTGTTTTCGTACTTCAGAAATCTAGCAGTAAAACACAAAATCTAACCTCGTCCCTCGGTCTCCCGAGCCATATTTATAATCAAAATTACATAACTGTCTTGAGATAACTTAGGAATAATTGTCTTTACAAATAAAAACCAAACTAGGACTCTGATGGTGGTCACGTAATAGAATTAAGGACATCTGGATTGTGCTTGTCCTATTAGGAGTCTCTCTCCTAGTTTGAGTTACCACGTACATAACTGCCTACAGAATTCTGTTCAAGCTTCGTGGAGAGCAACAAATGATGAGGGCATGATGTGGAATACACCCATATGTGTTTTTCTCCAAGATGACACCTGGAACCTGTGTAGACATAAAGACAGCTGCAGAATCGGCCACTAGCTACAGAATGTCTGCATTCTGTAGCTAGATCTAGTTCAAACAGTACTGCAATGACAAAATCATAAAAACATAGCAAGTTAGTCATGATATTCATTCTTAAAGAAATTTTAACTAATTTCATTGATCATTTGAGCCTGTGATTAGTAATGGACAAAAGAAATGGAGTGGAATGTGGTGGAAGAAAGAACAGTCTTGGAGCTCAACATACCCCCACTGTTAGATTCTTGCATGTCCTCATGCAACTATTTCATGAACTCTGAGACCTCTGCAAGAACATCCAACCCTCTTCTTTTGCTTTGCCTGGTAGTCAAAGGCCTTCTGGGCTTCCTGATGACTAACTTGAACCTTAAATTGGTAAGTGCCCTGGTTAAATTTTTATTTCTCTTCTTCAAATTTTCACTGGCCTTATACAACTTTTGCATTTGTAGAGACAGAGTTGAATTCATATCAGTTTTGAGTTTAACCTGCTCTCTCAGAATTTCATTCTCATTCTTGATATGCCTGTTGAGTACTTCTAACTCATACCTATCTCTTCTTAGCATATCAATTTCAGACTTTGGTGGACTAGGGGTTCTGTCTCTACTTTCTGAAGCTTTTCTCTCCAATGACTCAACATAGTTGTAAATTTCTTGTTGTGCAGGGTCTATTTCAGGAGCTTCTTCATCAAAATCCTGCTCAGTAGGTGTTTCTTCGTCTTCTATGTTTATGACTCCATTTTGTTTAACTTTTGTTTTCTTTAGTATCCCCCTCAGTCTATGGCTCCTCCTCGGTTGAGATGGCCCTTCTCCTTTCTCTCTGGAAAATTTTCTTATGATCCTCTCTTTCTTAAGCTGCTTCTTAATCTGAACTAATTTTTCAGAAATCATTTCTTCACTTCTTTCTTGTATTGTTTTACCAGTTTCAGTTTTGGAGGATTTCCATTTTCTGCTTCTTTTTGTAGGTTTATCTTCAGGTGGAGGTTCCTTTGGTTCCTCAAAGTGATTTCTCACCAAGAAGTCATCCCAAGTATCTCCCATTTTTGCTAAATGATGTTCAATTAAAATCTTGACTAAACCATGGTGGTATAAGGTTGTCTCCAGAAATTGAATTCTCTTTTGAACACTTGAAGCCATTTTCTTTAAACTTTGAAGCAAGAAATAGGGCAAATTAAGTTCTTCTTCTAGGAAATGCATTATCAACCTAATATGGTAAACATAGAAAGTACCATATCTACCTTCACAAGTGATGAATTTTTGTAGGATAAGCAACATGTTCCTCCATTTGTTCTTTAATGTAGAGCTAGGGATACCCTTTTTAAAAATGGTGACATCCATACCTGGTGACTTGAGTATCTGCTTCCATGCTTCGTTATGAAATTCTCTGTTCTTAAACCACCTTTCTCCTTGTCTAGGAAATCCTGTTGCTTCTGCAATAAAAGCCTCTGTGACAGTGAATTTAATATCTCCAACTTCAACCTCGGCTCCATTAAAGGATATTGCAAAAGTTTTAGTAACCTCTTTGTGGAAGCCACTGAATTTTTCAAGGAATTGCAACCATCCTGCTTGTTGTAAGATTTCTCTGATTTGGGGATAGCCTTCCAAGTACTTAGTGCCAACTGGTTCAGTTCTCACGATGAGGCCCATAACTCTTCTTCAATCTTCAATTCACTAGTCTTCTGCTCACGGTGAGAATGGTCGTTAACAAGTTGTTTTTGCTCCACAAATGTTTCCTCTGTTCACGGTGACAATGGTTGTTACAGAGATGCCTCTGTCTCACAGACCGAAATGGTTAAAAGTTGGCTACGGGAAAGAGTGATATGGAGTGGTTACGGAATGAATATAATGAGGTGAGGATGATGTATATGAGTTGAAAGATATCACAGAGGAAAAGACCGCGGAGATATTTTGTAACGAATTCAAAATCATCATTAAATGCTTAGTGACGTGACTAATCCAATCACTTCAGCACTTTAACCATTTAGATTTTTAAATGATGATCGGATATGGGTTTTGAAATGGTGGAATAGAAGGAGTTTTATCCAAAGTTTTTGCGGGAGGTTTGTTAGGCATGATCAACAAAATTAATTAAAACAACTTTTTGAATAATATATAACTGAACTATGCTAAAAATTTTCATGATATGTCACCATAATAATTTCATACCTTTGCCTTTGCTTTGATTTTCTTGTGATCTTCATATGCTTTGTTCTCCCCTGAAAATCATTAATTTTTGAGTCTTCATAACCTTCTTGATTTTGCTTGTTCTTGGATATGTAGGATCATTTTGTTGTAGATCAAATGATTACTAGATAGTGCTTTCAGGCTCTCTGGCTGCAGAATGTCTGTCTGGCTGCAGAATGTCCGACTGGCTGCAGAATGTCTGATTGATTGCAGAATGTACCTGTAGAGAACTTGAAATATGGTTTGAAGCTGGAATGATGAAAGGTTGTATGAAATGAATAATGAAATATGGTAGGATGGAGTATGAATGAAATGAATAATGGAGTGGAATGGATCACAACTTATGAAATGGAGTGAAGTATGAGAAGTGGTCTGCAATTCATGATATGTATTATTTAATTGCAGAAAAACATCAAACTTTAAAAATCTGGAATGGAAATGAGGTGGATGAAGTATGGAATGAAATGAATGAAATATGGAATGAAGTGAAGTATGAATGAATGAAGTGAAATGGAGTATGGATGAATGAATGAATGAAATGAGATGGACCATAAGTGAAATGGATATGCACTTATGATTTTGTAACAACTGCTTGCAAAAAAAAAAACAAAATGGAAAAGTTAGTGTCAGAAAAATTCTGATTTTCACTCTATCTTTTCTGTATATTCATGCCAATCAGTGATTTTTTTTCATGTTTATACTTTTTTTTTTTTTCAATATATCTGACTTCAGAAAATTCAATTAAGTTGATGAAGAAGAAAGATTCTTCTTCATTAACTTCACATCACTGTTTTCCTGGAACTTCTTGACAAATTCTTCTCTTGAGAGTGGTTTGTGATACAACTTCAATCTATGACCATTCACAAGAAAAGTAACCTCTTCTTCATCTATTGTTCTGATTTTTATTGCTCCATTGTCAAAAATTCTCACAATTTCATATGGCCCAAGCCAATGTGTTTGAAATTTACCTTGAAAATCCTTGAAATTTGAATCAAACAAGAGAGCCCAGTCACCTTCTTTGAACTTCTTCTCCTTGATGTACTTTTCATGCCATCTAGTCCTTTGTTGTTGGACTATACTTGTTTTCTGAACTGCATCTTGTCTGATCTCATCCAATTCATTAATCTGCTCCAATCTGTGCTTTTGTGCCTCTGATAGATCAAGTCCTAGCTGAACTGCCATTTTGAAAGTTTGAATCTGGAACTCTATGGGAAACAAAACTTGCTTTCCATAAAAAAGTTCATAAGGAGTATGGCCTGTTGTGCTTCTCCATGTAGTTCTATAGGCCCACAAGGCTTTAGGAAGCCTATCTACCCAATCTCTTCTATGTAAATGAACAGTCTTTGTTAGGATCCCTTCAATGACCTTATTAGTAGATTCCACTTGACCATTTGCTTGTGGATGATAGGGAGTAGATTTTATGTGTCTAATTTTGTACCTCTCCATCATTTTTTCCACTAGCCTTGATGTGAATTGAGCTCCTTGATCTGTAACAATTTCCCTTGGGACACCAAAACGAGTAAAAGTATCCTCAAAAGAAAATTAACTACAGATGCTTCAGTAGCAAAAATTAATGGCTTGGCCTCTACCCATTTGGTAACATAATCAGTGCAAAATAATATATACTTCTTTTGTCTTGATGGAGGACTAATAGGTCCTACAAAATCCAAAGCCCATTTTTCAAAAGGTTCAATATGTACCTGAGGTTGTAATGGCATCTCACCTGAAGGAGAAGGTTTCCCTACCCTTTGGCAACTGTCACACCTTTTGACATACTCTTTAACATATTTAAATAAGGATGGCCAATAATATCCTAAATGAAGGATCTTATAGCTTGTCCTCTTATCAGAAAAGTGTCCGCCAGAAGGTTCATCGTGACATGCTTTGAGAATCTCAGGCATCTCATCTTCCCGAACACATCTCCTAATGATAAAATCTGGACCAGTCTTGTACAACTCATTAGCAACCCATGAATATTTTGCACTGTCATGAATGATTTTTCTTTTATCTCTTGCATTCATTATTGAAGGAAATTTTCCTGAAACTAAATAATTAGCAATGTCAACAAATCAAAGAGTTTGGGTAGAAATTGCAAAAAGATATTCATCGGGAAATTGATCTTCAACTGGGGTGTCATATTTGATGTTTTGGAGTCTAGATAGGAAATCAGCTATTGTGTTTTGTTTTCCAGGCCTATCTAGAATGGTAATGTTGAATTCTTGTAAAAGCAATAACCATCTTATGACTCTGCCATTAGTAATTGATTTGTTCATTAAGTATCTAATTGTAGAATGATCTGTGTGAACAAAAGTTTCATAGCCTGTTATATAGTGTCTGAATTTGTTTATGGCATGAACAACAGCTAAAAACTCTTTTTCAGTTACAGTATAGTTTAACTCTGAAGGAGTCAAATTTTTACTGGTATAGTAGATGGCATAAGGAATCAGGTCTTTTTGTCCCAATACTACTCCTAAAGCTGTATCTGAGGCATCTGTTGAAATATGAAAAGGTAACTTCTAGTTAGGTCCCCTTAAAATAGGTGCTTCAGAGATTTTTGTTTTCAGGGTCTCAAAGGCTAACTGGCAATCAGGATTCCACTTGAATTCACAGTCTTTGGTAAGTAATTTGAAAAGTGGAGATGCTATCTTAGTGAAGTTTTCTATAAACCTTCGATAATATCCTGTGAATCCTAGAGAACTCCTAACATCTTTTTGACAACTTGGAATAGATAAGTTAGAGATGACTTCAACTTTTGACTCATCAACTCTAATCCCATCCCCTGAAATGTGATGTCCTAAAACAATTCCTTCAGTAAACATCATAAAACACTTCTCATGACTAAGTGAAAGATTTGCTTCTTTACATATTTTTAAAAAAAATTCCAAGTTTGCTAAGGCTTCTTCAAATGTGTTTCCATAAACTGTGAAATCATCCATATATACCTCTACACAATCATGTATTAGATCTGAAAAAATTCCTAATACTACCCTTTGAAATGTTGCAGGTGCATTGCATAATCCAAATGGCAATACTCGGTAAGCATAAGTACCCTAAGGACAGGTAAATGTGGTTTTGTCTTGGTCCTCAAGTGCTACTTGAATTTGATTATAACCACTAAACCCATCTAAAAATGAGAAGTACTTTTTGCCAGCTAATGTATCTAACACTTGATCTATGAAAGGTAAGGGAAAATGGTCTTTAAGAGTAGCTTTGTTTAATTCCCGGTAGTCAATACATACCCTCCATTTACCATTTTTCTTTGGCACAATTACCAAGGGAGAAACCCACTGACTATCTGAAATGGGATAGATGAAGTTGACATTTAACAATTTTTGCAATTCTTCTTTAACAATCTCCCTAAGATTTGGATTCATCCATCTTTGAGGTTGTCTGATTGGTTTACAATTTTCCTCTATGTAGATGTGATGAGTGCAAGTCTTGGGGCTTATCCCTTTCATATTAGTGTACTCCCATGCATATGCAGAAGAATGTCTCTGTAAAATTTTGACTAGCTCTTCTTGTTGAGATTTTTCTAGGTTCTTGTTTATGTTTAAAGTTTTACCTGGAAATATCTCAATTGTAGAGCTACCAAATTTATCCATGGAATAGAGAGACATCTGCCTTGATGAAAAAAACTCAATGTTGGATTATTCTTGAAATTGTTCATGTTTATGTTCCGAAGAGGATTCAAAGTTTTCTAAAGTATTCAGAATTTGACTATCTTCACTAATTTCTGAAATTGTGAAGAGAGGTTGTAAGTCTTCTTCATCCTCTATCCATTGAGTTTCATCTAAATCTGTAATTGTCCTTGCTGGAGGATACAAAGTGAATTTCTTAGTTGAACTACCATCAGAGATGTACATATCACTGGATCTACAACTAATGAAAGCATCAGTTGTAGCTAACCAAGGTCTTCCTAATATAATAGGATGTCCTCCTAGATTATTCTTAGGAGTTAGGATCATGAAATCCATAGGGTACTCCCAGGAATCTAGGGACACTGGAATATCTTCTATTACCCCATCAGGTTTGATCACAGACCTGTCTGCTAATTGTAATAATGTGGGTGTAAAGAGAATATTAGGAAGTTTCAGTTTATCCATGATTTTTCTACTCATGATATTGATTGCTGCTCCTAAATCAATGAGTGTGTTTTGGATCTCAATTCCATTGATGTGAATTTTAACAACTGGATTTCCTGGGTCTAGATACTTTGGAATAGAAATCTTACCCATCATGATATCTGCTATTTTTCCTGCCAGTTGAATTTTCTTTGTCTCTCTTATTCTTCTTCTTGTTTTCTTCATGCTCAACTCCTTTATTGTCTTTGCTAAAATGGGAATTTCCTTGATAGCTTGTAATAATGGAATCTTAATACAGACATTTCTTAGCTCATCTAGGAAATCATAATTAGGCACCATAATTTGTTTTTCTACACCTCTATCAATTTGTAATCTTTCTGGAAAGGGAGGTGTAGGAGTGGATGTTGATGGCTGCTCTAATACGGGAGTTGAAATTATTGGTTCTTTTTGTTTTGATTTTTCAATGTTTGGGTCCTGAAAAGATGTGTCTTCTTCAAGACTTTTATTTTCCCGTAGAGAATCTTCCTCAGAGTTATCTTGTTCTTGTATGATCACAGAAGGTTTCCTTTTTTCAAGTATTCTTCCAAACCTAAGTTGAACATCACTAAGGTCTAGAGGAGTAATTAAATAAGTTGGAAACTTTTGGCCTTCTATCATGTATGTATTCTGAGGATATTTATTGTTGGGGTTTGGTATGGGTTGAGCAGGCAACTGATTTGATTTTTGAGGAAATGGTAATGGAAGTGGTTGATTTTGATGTTGTGGATTTTGAGGATTCTGTTGAGGATTTTGTTGAGGATTTTGAGGAGAAAAATGTGGGTATGGTGGATAGGATGGTGGATACTGATAGTACTGAGAGTATCTTCCATAGGGATTTTGTGCTCCTTGTGCCCAAGCTTGATATTGATTTTGAAATTGGGGCCAAGGTTGCTGCCAAGAATTCCAGTTTGGTGGGGGTTGATTATACATTTGATCATGAAATCCTTGTGTTTGAGGTCCTTGCCAAGGCCTTCTAGAGACAAAATTGAGAGATTCTATGGAACTTGTAGGAGTATCTTCTTGAAAGACAGCTTTAAGACCAGGAAGTGAAGGACAACTCTTGGTCTCATGTTTTTCTGAACAAATTACACAGGTCTCTACAACTTTTGCATCCAAAGGAAATTCTCTCAAGGCATGCTTCTTTCTACATTTGGGACAAAAGATTGCTAAAGCATCAGATTCAAATTTTTGCTTGTTTTGTAACTTAAGGGTGTCTATTTGTTCACTAAGACTCCCTAAGATGTCAGATTTGAATTCATCAAGCATATGCCCTATCTCTGCCCTACTTACTGTCCCAGAAGCAGACTTACTTACCCTTGCAAGAGCAGGGTCTCTTGGGCCTTTTATAGTTTTGGATTTCCCTCTTGAAAGGTTAATACATAACTCAGATATTTCAGGTAATGTGAGCTGAGATATATCCCCTTTTCCCATCATGTTAAGGATATCCAACCATTCATCCCTAATTTTTTTCAACAAGAGAGCTTTTAAGGTGTCTTGATCTAAGTTTTCCATTTTTGCTCTTTTGATGTTGTAATGAAATCTCTCCAACAAATCTTCCAAGTTTTCATCCTCTTTTTGTATCATCTTTAACACTTCCTCTTTATGATTAACTGGCATACAATAATCCAAATACCTCTCTAGAAATGCTTGTTTCATGTCTTCCCATGTCCTAATAGAACTGTTGATCAAACTCATAAACCACTTCAATGCTGCTCCTTTCAATGTTGAAGGAAATAGTTTAAGTTTTTGAGCATCTTGTAAGTAGTCATAAATTCTACATAGGACTTCAAATTCAAATAGGAAGGTTTCAGGATCTTCAGTTTTAATTCCATAGAAGTTTGGAAGGACAGAGGGTGAAATGTTTTTCATAGTTGTATTGGTTTCTTCATCTACTATAGGAAACCCAAAAGAGATTCCCATTTCTCTTCTACCTCTTCCTCTACCTCCTTCTCCTTCTACACCTCTACCTCCTTCTCCTCTACCTCTACCTCTACCCCCTCCAAATAATGTGTGTTCTCCATTAAAGACTCCTCCTCCCCCTTCTTCTGCCATAGTTGATTCTTCTGTGGAAGTGGAAAAGTTTGTGTCTCTAGCAGGGGTCCTTGAATCTTCTTCTAAGGCAGGTTCAGTGGATGAAATGGAAGGTCTTTCTAATGGAATATCTGATCTTAAGTCCTCTGGGAGTCTAGGATTAGTAAGGGATGGAATGTGGGTCTGAGTAGGAGGTGTGCTGGCTCTAGATCTTGATGAAACAAGTGGTGTTCTAGGAATCAAACTTCTGCTTCTACTTCTTATGAATCTACCCCTTGAGTCTCTCTCTCTACGCATATCATTGTTTTTGGGAGTTAAGAAACAAGGCTACCTAGTTACACTTCCCCGGCAACGGCGCCAAAATGTTTGTGCTCAACTTAGTGTTCCTAAATTGAGTTCATTAATTGTCAACCAGGGTTGGTAAACTGCTGAAGTGTGGTGCACTATATGTGCCTAGGTATTTGTTTCTCACTACGTTGTGTTTAGTGTTTTCTGATGTTTTTGGTTTTATTGTTTTATGTTTGAAAAGGGAAAGAACTAAATGATGGTGAAAAGAAGCTATTGGCCTAAACTATGGATGGCAAATAACAAATGCAAATACTAAAACAGAACAAAGCCTAAACTATGGCTAGCAAACAACAAATGCAAAGCTTGATAATGACTTCAAGGAAATAAATCACAACATGAGCTTAAACTTATCCAATTCATTCATTAAATATGTGTTGGAAGAGCTTGAGAAATGGACAAGTTAAGTGTGAATGAAGTTCTCCTAACTAAACAATCAAACAATCAACTTACAATGTTACAACATCTCATCCATGGTTTAAAGGTTTATTGGAACATATTTGGAAAAGAACATTTGTAGCATAATAAGATTTCTACTCTAAACTAGCTTCTAATTCTGTTCTGCAACTCAATCTAGCACCACTAGGCCTCACTCAAAAGTTATAGCTTTCTTTTTAAAATAGTCTTTGAGAAAAGGCTTATTTGTGAAATGGTAAAAAGGTTGCAAAATACTCCAGGTCTTAGACTGATACTAACTTCTGTCCAAATGATTATGTATTAATATGAGGTTGGAACAAAAGAAGTTTTGTAAATAATGAAGACCGTGGTATTTAAATTTAACAACTAATACAATTTAAAAAATGCAATGGATAACAACTAAACTAGAGTGCTAATACAGTGAGCTAAGACTAAACTAGAGTGCTACTAGTCTACTTGAAGTACAGTGAACAGTGTTAAATTAAAAAGCCATTATCAAACTTGAAATGAAATGACAGAGCTGAACTAAATGCATTCTACCTCTGGAGTGTTGTAACTAAATTAACATGCACTTAATCTATGGAATTCTACAGTCCATCTCGTTCAATATGAATGATATTTTGGAAGAGTTTGTAAAACAAGTATGGCTGTATTATTCAATGCAATTGAACATAAACATAAGACTGAAAGAAAATACAACTAGAATCTAAGACACCACAGCTGTTTCTTATTCATTGTTAATGATATTTTGGAAGAGTTTGTAAGAGTAAGACCGGCTGTGACACTTAGTGTAAACAAGAAACTAAAACCTACAATACCACAGCTATGCCTTATTCATCATGATGATATTTTGGAAGAGTTTATTAGAGTAAGTCTAACTGTGATAATTAACGAAAGGAAATGCAACTAAAACCTACAATACCACAGCTATGCCTTATTCATTGTAATGATATTTTGGAAGAGTTTATAAGAGTAAGTCTAGCTGTGATAATTAATGTAAACAAATATGAACATAAACTTCAAAAACTTGCCTAAGCTAGAAATGAAAACGAGACTAAAATACTTATATAAACCGTATAAACAAGGCTACTCCGGAGGCAGGGGCCCTCTACCACCGGAGTAGCACGAAATCTACTTCAAGGTTGACTCAACGCTTTCAAGGAAATGATACTTCTTGCATTAAAAGAGAAATTTCTTCAAAACAGAGTGTTTTCGTACTTCTGAAATCTAGCAGTAAAACACAAAATCTAACCTTGTCCCTCGGTTTCCCGAGCCATATTTATAATAAAAATTACATAACTGTCTTGAGATAACCTAGGGATAATTGTCTTTCCAAATAAAAACCAAACTAGGACTCTGATGGTGGTCACGTAATAGAATTAAGGACATCTGGACTGTCCTTGTCCTATTAGGAGTCTCTCTCCTAGTTTGAGTTCCCACGTACATAACCGCCTACAGAATTCCGTTCAAGCTTCGTGGAGAGAAAAAAATGATGAGGGCATGATGTGGAATACACCCATATGTGTTTTTCTCCAAGATGACACCTGGAACCTGCGTAGACATAGGAGCAACTCTGAGAATCGGCCCATAGCTACGAGGAATGTTTACGTGCAGCCCAGCTAGATCTGGATTGGCGATTGCTACAATAACAAAATCATAAAAACATAGAAATTTAGTCATGATATTCATTTCTTAAAAGAGAATTTTAACTAATTTCATTGATCATTTGAGCACAGCGATTAGTAATGAACAAAAGAAATGGGTGGAATGTGGTGGGAGAAAGAACAATCTTGGAGCTCACGGTGGTTGTTAGGATATTGATTGCTACTCCCAAATCAACTAAGGCATTTGGAAACAATTGCCCATGGATTTGCACTGTCACTATAGGATTTCCTGGGTCTTCATATTTTACAAGTGTTTCCATTCCTGATAATAAGTCAGACAAAGTACCGACTATTTGGACAGTTGGATTGGTGGTTGTTCTCCTCTTTGGATTTTTTATGCATAATTCCTTAATGGTTTTGCATATATAGGAATGTCTTGGATAGCTTGGAGGAGAGGAATTTTTATACACAAATTTTTTAATTCTCCCAGAAGATCAAAATTAGGATGTTCTAATAGGCACGGTATGATTAATCGTTCTGGGAATGGTAGAGAGGAAGTTGTTACTTGTTGTTGACTTTATTGTTGATTTTGTTGTTGAACTTCCTTCTCTTTCTGTAATGTTTGTTCTACAGGTAACGAATCTTCAATATGAACATTATTGTTTCTCTCTGTTTCTACTATGCGCCTAGACCTTAATTGAAGGTCATTGCACTCGCTCAATTCAGTTTCTAATTCTGGGGGTTCCATTATTTGGACAGACTGAACTGGCCTATTTTTTGGGTTTGGGTTGGGCTGGGCTGGGAGTTGTGGTCTTAAGTTGGTTTGGGGGTTTGTATAGGGAGCTGGAAGTGTAGGTTGAGAGAGAGGAATTGTTCCAGCTGGCTTATTTGTAGGTATTTGCCAGTTTGACTTCCAGGCCTGACTCTGGGAAGTAGAGGGGGACCATTGTGTAGGATAGTTATTATTTTGCCAAAACGGTGGGCAGAAAGGAAAGCTAGGCCAATTATTTTGGTTTGTTTGATTTGGCCAAGATGTTGGAGGAAATGGCTGTTGTGACCAATTGGGGAAGGTGGTTGATTTTTCCACATTCCACTATATTGCTGAGCATTGTATTGAGGAGGCCGAAAAGAAGAAAATGGATCATTTGGCATACCTGATTTTCGTGGCTTCCATTGTCGGCGTTGATTAAGCAGACATACCACTTCTGATTCTTCTTCTACCTCCTTATAAACTGCTTTCAGGCTAGGAAGCGAGGGACACCCTTCTGTAGGGTGATATTTTGTGCAAATGGCGCAGACTTTGATCACATCAAATGGGCACTCCTTGTGGCTGTGTTTCTTCCTACATCTAGGGTACAATATTGCCAAATTTTGTTTTGCTTCTGCTTGCTTTTGTTTGGCTTGCATAGTATCGAATTGCGTTGTTAGAGTCGCAAGTATGTCTGTCTTAAAATCTTCCAGCATATTTCCAATCTCTGCACGAGTCACACCTTCATTAGAGGTCTTATTTTCTCTTGTAATCATATCACGTTCTGCTGATTTTAGCCTTGTATTTCCCCTTGAACTCCTAATACACAAATCAATAATGTTAGGATAACTTTCCTAATATATATCACCTTTTCCCATAATATTCAATGTTTCAACCCATTGATCTTTCATTCCCCTAATTAATGTGGTTTTCAAAACATTATCAGGTAAGGGTAAAGATGCATAAGGGGATCTCTGAAGATTGTATTAAAACCGTTCCACATATTCTTCCAAGGTTTCATTTGGTTTTGTTGTCATTTGGAATATTTCATCTTTTGATTCCCGAGACCTGCAATAATCTTGATACTTCTTTAAAAATGCAGCTTTCATCTGATCCCAATCAGTTATGACACCCCCACCTAATCCCATAAACCATCGTAAGGCTTCCCCTTTTAATGTTGAAGGGAATAATTTTAATTTTTGGGGATCGATAGTATAATCATATCCCCTACATAGCACATCAAATTCAAACAAAAACGCGTCTAGATCTTCTGATGTTAAGCCATGAAATGTGGGAATATGTTGAAGGGGAATGGCCTTCATAGGCGCATTGAATGCAATATCTACTATAGGATATTGTAGCGTAGAGGTTTGTTGGGGTGTCTGCTGGTTCTGATTTTGGTTCTGGGCCATTTGGTAAAAAATGTGCCAATATCCTTCTAGGATCTCCAAGGAATTTCTAGGCTGACTAGCAGGGACAGGAATGGTTTTGACAACACTCCCCTTATCTGAAATAATGAGTATTCCTTGTTGACCTTCTGTTTGAGATGATTCAGGACCTTGGTTTTGAATAAGTTTAACAACACTTCCCTTATCTGGACTGCTTATTGTTTGGGCTATTTCAATAGGAGATTTTGGGTCTCCAGTTTCTCCTGTTTCCCCTTCTCCCTCTCGGAGATTGCTAGAGTTCCCTTCTTGAGGGGAACTTATGCAAAGATTCTCAATTTATTGGAAATCTTGCTCAATTCCCTCTATTTGACTGTGTATCTCAGCAAAGGCTTTAGATGGTGATTCTGTAGCCTGAAGGGAACTAGTAGGCTGTCTAGAGATAACTTTTCTAAATCCTACTGATGGCTGAGATTCATTTCTTTTAAGGATTTCGTCAATAAAAGTTGTCTGCCCAAGGGTCACCGGTCCCTTAGGTTTTTCAATTTTAGGAGGAATTTTGTTTTTCTTAGTTGGTCTATTCATTCAAGAAAACAAACCTTCATTCCTACCTAAAGAAATAAGCTTACATACTTCTGTTGTGAAGCGGGCTGCGAGCAAGTGTGTTTCTTGCCCAGTGCACAGGTTCTTACCTTCCGTCTTTAATACCCAATTCTTCGCAAGCAGAAGAAAATCAGTTGTGCATCACTCCTTTGAAATGGCATACACTCTCCCCGGCAATGGCGCCAAAATGTTGAGTCATAAAAAGGTATCTTTTGAACACCTAATTAGCCTACATTAACCATCAATCCGGGAGCAACTTTTTATTTCAAGAGTGTACTCTGTCTGAGGCTGCAATTAACTAAGAGTAATGCTATGAAGATGTAGTACAGAATATTAAATACAAGAGTAAATAGATGCTTGTAAAGAAATCTAATTACAGTGACATAAATGGAAATTCTCTGAAATCTTAACTACATCAATCTGCAAACCATCGATCAGGGATATAGTAGTAGTAACTCCTTCCCTTAGAAATTGATGCAAATGAAATCACACTAAGGCAAGATAACCAATCTGGGAACTTGGAAGCAGTAACCAGTGTCCTCTACAGTTGGTGGTCTTGTTCTTAAAGCAATAGAAATGAAAGAAAACTCAATCTTCTTGCTGATGAAAATCACTGAAAGGAACAAAATATGGAAAGGAACAACAGCTTGTAATTCCTATGCATAACAATCGTAACTCATCTATTTGCTAATCTGAAGCTATGAATCAAAAATAAACAATAAACAGAAATGGAACAGCAACATGAATTGAACAACAATTATAATTCTAACGCAATCAAGCAACTAATCTCCACACTCCAATCCTGTCAACAACCAATACTACACAACAGTTAATTATAAAAAATCATAAGCTAATAGAACAACAACTAGAATCAGATATAGAACAACAAAGATTTTATAACAATAGCAAGATAACTAAACAACGAATGTACTTCTTGCGAAGGATAAAATAGCAATGAAATTCATTAATGAATTTGTATTCAATCTCATAGCGGTCAATCAACTCCGTAATTGAAAGAAACGTTAAACACAACTTCACACAATAGTAAGCAAAGATTAAGAATACAAACAACGAAGTAATTCCACCAGAGTCGGGCCCTTAGCGCCAGTGAAATACTGCTGGGCTACTTCAGAATTTAAGAGATGAAATGAAACGTGTGTTAGTATTAATCAAACATAAAATATTACAGAGACTGTTCTCTCAAAGCCGAGAGTCAATAAAACATTGCAAAGGAAACGTTTGAGTATAAGGATTTTCGACCAACTGACTGACTGATTTCCCTCCATCACTAAAGGACATTGCTTTATATATCAAATCTGGGACGAACGAGGGCAAGATGATTTTGAACAAAGATCCTAGGGATCAAGGATTCGAAGGATTTTCTCCCTTATTTAATCATCATCTTCTTTACTTTGATCGAGCCGAAATTATCACCTTTTCTTGGCAATTTGTTGAATCTCCTTTGCTTTGGCTTGATGTAGTTCAACGTTGACGGTGTTGTCAAATCTCAGCCTTGCCTTTGTCTGTTGTTCACTTCTTCTAATTCATTTTATCATAAAAACCAGCCTTTAGTCATGTACACCATAAACATAAACCTTTCCAATTCTATCATAGTTCTTATAATAAATTACCTTCAGGAGTAAAAGGAGTGTGTCATTAGTAAATAATGAAGATATAATAATTTACAAAGCACCTTTCACGCCTTGAGACATCCTCATGCATAAGGACAAACATTCTCCTGAAGGAAATTTCCTCTGAAAAATGGTAAAAACTGATCTTTTAGCCTTGGCGGACGCAGTTCACCCTCGCGCCAATCGGAAAATCAATACAGAGGCATGCCCCATTAGCCTAAATCCCTGTGTTCATTAGGTACTGCATCTATTAAAATGTTTTTAAAAATAAATGGGAAAGTTTGATTCTAACAATCTCAGCCAGACTGAATAATCAAAAGAAGTTGAGTGGATTTTGGCTCAGGATCTCCATGATTAGGAAGTCGTTTTACACCTCTCATGGAACCTTCCCTAAGTGATAGGGCCCATTCCATGATTATAGAATCTGACTTCCTCTCCATCATAAAATCTTGCCCTCATACCTGCGGTGGCAATGACACAACGAGAAGGAAATGAAAAATTATGATGATGAAGACCAGTCAGGAAGACCCGTGAGAGAGAAAGAGAGTCATGTCAAATCCCCGATGAGCTTTGTTGAGACGTGCTCCGCTGCAAGCCCCATCAAAGGAAGATCATAGAGTCAAATAATTTGGTTGTAATCTCCCTTCTTGTCATTTATAATATAAACGACTGTAATTTTGGTTCCATTCATGTGTTTACTCTGTTATGTAATGCAAAATCCTCTCTGACTGATATATAGTTATATGCTTTGAATATTATGTTGTATGTCATCGTTTCTCTGCATGTGTACAGGTGTCCGAACGTGCCAAACAGAGGGATTGTGATCTGTCGAGCTAAGGGACGAGGAGCCCCGCTTCTTCCTTGACAACAGCAACGTGGGATTTGAGGTAGGATACTTATCACGATCTTTGTCTTTCTTATAACTAGGAGCCAACTTCAGTGCATGATTCGATTGTTTCTAGACCCAATCTAGGGCTAATGGGATCACCTCTGTCTACAAAGGGGATTTACCTCCACAACATATACTAGAATTTGTTCTCCAGTTCAAGATAGAAATATTAATCTTTCTATTCGAGATGTAGGTTCTTCTAATACAACTTTAGTAGAGTAAGTTGGTAAACATTTCAGTTCAATATCAGATCTAAGTACCTTATGAAGTCTATGTATACCTTTGAATGATGGAATATGAGTTTCGGTTAATGGTGTTATGATACGAGTACTTTTTGGGGTGAGTGGTGATTTTGGAATTGAACTCCTACATCTACTTATAAACCTACCCCTATAATATCTTTTCCTATTCATAAATATATTTTGACCATTTTTTTATTTTATTCAAATGAAAATAATCCTATACACACTTACCTAACAATCATGCCAAAATGTTTGGTAATATAATTGATCTTAAATTACTTCA
Source organism: Pinus albicaulis (assembly GCA_034641835.2). Lineage (NCBI taxonomy): Eukaryota > Viridiplantae > Streptophyta > Pinopsida > Pinales > Pinaceae > Pinus > Pinus albicaulis. The sequence goes on along the minus strand of JAXQQM020087427.1, from coordinate 200,820 downwards.
TAAATTATTGACGAAGACTTGTAAAATAATGAAGTATATGTGCAGCATTTGTGCTAGGATTCCTTATAATGTTAGTAATTTTAAAATTGAATTAGGATGTTTTTATTCACATGCTTTATCTAAGAATCAGTCAAAGTAAAAATATTTCCACTCTTGCAGAAAGGAAAATTATCACGCTAACAGAAATAAAGTTAATCTTAAATGAAAAAAAAAATATCACACAAACAAAGTCAAAACTAAATCTACTTCTCATTAATAGAAAGATAAAAATATTTTTAAGTAGATAAATAAGTGTCACTCTTGGAAAAATTAAATCTTCACACTTGAAGGAAAAGTAAACTAATCTTAAAGTGTAGAAAAAAAAGTATACTTATATTTCACACTTAACGAAAATAAAACCTTGAAGCTATAATTTCAAAATTTAAAATAGTATGATTCTACTTCCTATCTATCAATCAAAATCTACATGTGCATAATAAATCCCTTCGATTATTTTCTTTATCATTCCCACAACCACACTAAATCTATCAAAGTATTCACACAACAAAAATAAATATATGAAGAAATTGTGTAGCAAATTCTCTTAGAAATATATAACAAATTCTACACACTCTCTCTGAAAATTGAATTTATAATTACTATGATGACTAGACTATAAAACGAAAAAATTATCTAGAAATAAAATCAAAACCCTACAACTCCTAGGGGGTCCTCCCATGAGTGTAGGTAAACAAATATCAAAATAGGTTAACAATACATATCACACACAACATAGTGGAATAAAGAGCTTAATTAATCGATTTCAAAGAGTGTTTCAAACAATAACTAGTTACCATATATTTTTCATCGTGCTAAGAGGAAGGTTTTGTATTCTCCTTACTTAAAAAAATTAGATATTTTTAAGCCTATCTAATTCAACAAAATGTCATTAAATAATTATTATCCATTATTTTCTATCGAAAAATAAAATCATGAGAAAAAATATAAACTTCAATCCTTTTCTCACTTTCCCGATGTTTCTTCGGACTCCTTTTTCATTGGGTTGAATTCCATGTTGGCTTGCTTATACAAGCATCCTTATCACTTGCTAGACCAGAGGAACAAGTGGATATCATTATGTTATCTGCCAACTACATATTCATATGCTTCATTCCTCCATTGATTTCTGAGAACCTATATATCCTTCATGTAAGCTACAAAATTATTTATTAGCTATAGAATTGATGCAACTCGATAGCTTCTGAAAATATTAAATCAAATAATAAAGAGCATCGAAACTCTGAATAAAATATGAATAAATAATTTTGTTTTCCAATAACCTTACAAGGTGACACTTAATTAGGATTATTATGGTAAAAAAGGAGGAGAATGGAGTAATAGTAATAATATAATAGCATTAGCATCATATTTAATAATTTATTATTTTGTTCAATCTCCATTGAAACTTGAAAAACTGTTAATTATTATTTTACCCTTGTAAAACTTGGACAATGTAACAACCTCATGTTAAAAGTTCATGTAATAAATTTAATAAATGTTAAATAATACCAAGGTCATGGAACACGTATTCCAAGCTGAATTTTGGGAAAAATATCCTAGTGGGCATCACTTGTTGTGTTTATAGTGAAGGGGTAATTAGAAAAGGCAATGCAAAAGGAATTGGAAAGGAGAAAAGAGATTTTGGCATTTTATTTATGAAAATAAAGGAAATTAGGAGAAAAGGGAGGTGAAAGGTCACAAGTTTCATGTGAGATCTAAATTGAAGGAAAATAGAGGAAATTGAAGAAATTAGAGGAATCAATGATAAAAATTATTCTAAGTATTAGTCAATAACCTTTTGTGAGTTTTGTTTTGGAATTAGTCTCGGAGAGGAGAAGAGCACCAAGGGGAGTATTAAAGCAAGAAAAAAAATGAAGTACAAGGAAACAAAAGGAAGGACAATGAAATCAATGGAATGAAAGTATCAAGGAAGGAAAAGTTAGATCATGTGACTTCAGTCGAAATACTTGTGGGTAACAAGTTGCATGTATGAGTTCCTAGATGGTTTTGGCATGCATGGTATATGCACATGTCTATTTGGTTTATTTGTTGTCAGTTCCATTGATTTGTTTGGGTTTTGACAATAGTTCTAGCCTTCCCTTTCCATTTCCTGATAGTCGTGGTTTGATAAGGTTCATTCTTGGTTAAGATTTGGATTGACGAAAGGTTTTGGATAAAGGATAGCTGGTCTCAAGAAAATTCAAAGGGCAGGGGGTGGATATGGTTTTCTCCAAGTAACCCTCAATAGGTGGGTGTAGATAAGAAAATTCATCAAGGTATGGTGAAGGACTTCTTAGGCATCCAAGATAATTTTGGTTTTGTGATCTCGGGACCGGTTTAGGTGAGATCGTGATATGGTGAGGATGGAGGTGGTTTAAACTCTAGATTCCATTGGTTTTTTTTGGATTGGTTTATCCCATGATATCCCACATTAATGCTTGTAATATGGCACAGGGGTGATTGGCCAAAATAAATATTTGGTTCAACCCAATCTATGGTCGGGTGGCATGTGGAAGTCTCAGACCTCGTTGAATTTTTCATATTTTAAAAATACATAATTTTTTGTTGCTTTTGATGAGTAAATGTGCTTATAATTATGTGGCTTTAAAGGTTTTTCTATCATTATTATTTATCTGGCTATATGTTGGTTATAAGAATGGTTATTTGACATGTCTTTGTCATGGATCTCTTCAAGATTTTACTTCTAACTAAATGAATAATGAATGCATGAACTAATTAGTGTTAGGAAAACTATTATGAGAAGGAATTGGTCCTTCTTTTTAAACCTCAAATAAGATTCTAGATCCTTATGTTCATATATGCATTCATGACTTGTAGGTTTCATGCTCACCAAGTGTTTGATGAAATGTTAGTCTCAGTTGGGAGACTTCATGTCAAGTCTTGCCTCGATATTAGGTTTATAAGCTTTCTTTCTATGTCGTTGATTATTTCTTAAAGTTTCATTGAGTTCTGGGCAGAGGCCTGAGACCTAGCCCTAAAAAACTGGGTCGTAATTCGAGGTCGCTGGCATATAAATGACTGGAAAAGTCCACATTCACTAGAAGGAAGGCCTATGTGAAAGTGGGTAAATGCAGGAGGAGCATTTTATTGAGTGGTATCAAAGCATGTTCCAAACAATTGAACCAGATTAGATCAATGCATGTTGTTATGGATGCATTGTCATGGTTAATTTTATCATGCATGAGGTTATGGTATGAGGGTTATGTCATTATGATGCTATGAATATGTTAGGATGTGTTGGCCTTAAATTTTAACCCATTTTCACGATGCATATTCCACCTTTATATCATCCATTACCATCATATTAGGATCATATTTCTCATATGTTTCTTCTTTTTTCACTTTAATGTAAAATAATTATGTCTTTTAACTTTTAGAATTTTTAGTAAAAATTGGATATTAAAAAATATTTTTAGTAGAAACATAATTTCTCGTAATGGCTCCATTGAAGTCGTATGTGTAGAAAACCTAAGCACAAACTGAGGATAGATTCGGGAAGTAGATAAAATAGGCATGGACATACTCCTATTGGCACACTCCAAATGAGTCAAAACAAACCTAGTCAAAACTGGTCAAACTTGACTAGTCACTCAAAAAAATCCCCTGATTTAGGGGCAGTTTTGTGGTTTTGTGGAACCTTGCCAATTTTTTTCCAAAAAAGGGTTGAGTTAAACCCTACTAAGTGGATTAGGAATCGTTCTCTTGGTTAAAACCATTATAATTTATTTTTTTATACTTTAAGTACATTTAATCTCAGTTATTCAGCAACTATGAAAACAATATTATTATCACTGTGATTACTCTCTTTCTGAAAATGTTTGAAGACTTTCTCTATATTTCGTATGATTCATTATTGTGGGATTTGAATGGTGAATTCCTGTATTTGATTTTTTTAAATGTGTACCATGCAAAGGTGGAGGGCCTCCATTGTAGCTAAGTACACTATTTTTTTCATTGATGTGCATAATTATGACTAAGTAGTATTTTATTTTTCTGTATATTTCCATTACAATTTCTTATGAATATTTTTTGCGTAAGCTCGTTAGTATGTCATGACCATTCAGATTTTGGAATTAATCTAATTTCAGTGACTATTTTGGATAAGGAAGGACAATCTAGGTCTCCAAGTTGGAGCATATTTCTTTTCAACTAAGAATTGAACTGGGATTTCTATCTATGCATTCATCCTTTGTTTCTTTTTAAAATCAATTGCTTTCTTAAAATAGGTTTTATTCTTTATGGTGAACTTGGTTTTGTTAAAAAATAAATCAATAGGAAGGACAACCATGATCTGTAAGTCAATACCCTCTTCCCTATTGATTATGTTTCAATCATTCACTCGTTCATGTTTATAGAATAGAATTTCTATGCTTTTCAATATTTTTATATTTGTAATTTTCATTTCAATTATTTTAATCTAAACAAATAATTCCTACACTAGCTTACTCTAAGATTCATATACCTTGGTGTGCTAAGTTTACCAATCGAGATTAATAATTAAAACAAATGCTCTAATTCAAATCCATAAATTATATTGACATTTTTGGCATCATTTCTGGGGAAGCACACTTAAATATAGCTAATTAGGAAGTTTGTTAAGAAAATCATCAAGAAAAAAAAAAACAAAATCATCAAAAATAAATTTTTTGTAGGATTTCTTTTCATTATGGTTATTTATGCCTAGACAAAGAGACGATAAGGGTAGATATACAAAAAAAAACCCAACCAATAAACCATTTGTGGGAGCTCGACCATCCACATTCTAAATAACACCAATTCTTAGGAAACCAAATTTATAAGATAAGAGGAAAAACAACGTTTAGGACAAACGTTAACTTTGGTTGAAAGACAACCTTTATTAGCTTATGAGGTAAGGAGAAAAAATGACAAGAAGAATCACCTTATATAGGAAAACATACAAAGAAACGAATTGATGAACAAATTGAAAATTTCAAGGATATACAATCTCAAATTTCAACGGAAACCTTTGAAAAAGCTGAGAAATAGATGATGGAAGAAGGACAACAATTCACTATTCTAGGATTAACTCTATAACAAAGGATACAATATGAGAGACAACGGAGAGAATGGGAAAGAAAGAGAAAATAATAGAGGAAAATAAAAGAAGTCACTAAAAAGTAAAATGAAAACAAGAGGGAAGATGAAAGAGGAGATAAAGACCAAGAAAACTACTTTTTGATTCCCAATCTTAGATACTAGAACAATTTTGGAAGAAGAGGTAAGAATGAAAAACTTTCCACCTTCCATTTTGTCAAATTTTTATGGTATTCCTTCTAAATATCCTAACTCATTATTATTTGATTTTGATATCTTATGTTAAACCTATGGGTATACCGATGATGCCCATAAGCTTCTTCTTTTCCCTGCAACTCTTAAAGCATATGCATTAAAGTGGTTTATCAAATTAGGTCAACATACTATTACCAGTTGGAAAGAAATGAGAAATATTTTTCTTAAGAAATATCAAGAATAATGTATGCCTAGAGATTAAAAATATTTCATTTTTAGAATGACTCAACAAGAAGATGCAAGTTTAGATGAATATTTGGAAATATTTCTCTATAACTTACGAAAATCTAAACATCATTTTTTTAATTTAGAGACTATTCGAACAATATTTTTAGAGGGCATATGAGATGAATATGTTGATATAATTTATGTTATGGGTAAAGGAGATATTTCATATTTACCATTTTATGAGACTGTTAAGTTATGCCAAAAATACTCAAGACGAAGAGCAAAAACTCAGAAGAGAGATGAAAATTCCAAAGCTACTAAATCAACAACAACGAGTATTACAAGAGCTGATTATGAAACTTGTTTGAATATTTCAAAATAGATATCTTAAGAACATTATGGACACAAGTTGATATACTTAAAACATTAAAGAAACAAGATAAGTAAGATCAAGTATTATCAATTTTTTGTCCTAAATGTAGGAAGAAGCATCCATTAAGAGAATGCCATTTAGACAATATTCATGTTTGTGGAATTTGCACTGAAAATCGTGCAACTGATAATTTTCCAAGGCTAAAGGAATTGCAGGAAAATCCGAGGGATGGAATCTCTTTATTATGAATTGCAGGAAAATTAAATAGAGGAAATCTAAGGGATGGAATCTCTTTATTATTTAGAACCAAGAATACCTTGGCAGCCTTGATTTGCAAGTATGTCTCAAAATCCTCAACATTTTACTCAAAAATTTCCTCAAGGCTATGAATATCCTATTCAAAGCCCATGGAATGATCCTACGCCTTGGAATCCTTGGCCTCCTCAACAAACTCAAAATCAACCTTCTCAAGGTTGGAGAGGGTATGCCTATGGAGCCCAACCTTCTCAACAATAATATCCCCAGTAATTTCAATCATATCCTCAACAACCATATCAATCATTTCCTCAACAATCCTTTCCATATCAAAACTTTCAACAACCCCAATAACCAAATCCATCATCATTACCTACACCATAGTTAACCCAACGAAAATAGCTTCATCTTCCATCTAATGAACCACCACCTTGACTAGCTAAATTACCAGCCCAAACAGTGGAAAATCCGAGTAATAAGTCAATATATAATGGAGAATAAGGAACTCCATTTCCTGTATATTCAATTATTCTTGTTCAAGATGTTCATTTAAGGTTTGGGAAAGTACTACAGAAATACTCCCCCATCATTATAGAAGAAAAAATAGAAGAAAAATGGAGTCCTGAAAAATCCAAAAACAAGCATGTAATAGAAGAGAATCAAATTAAAAAAGGTAAGGCAATAATGACTCAAACATCTCCTTTTTTTGAAATAATTGTTGAGAAAAAATATATTATTACTCTTCTTGAATTTGATATCTTAGATGAATTAAAGAATGCTTATCTAAAACTTCCTTTATTGAAAGCAATAATATATGTCCCAAGATATACGAAGACAATTAAGGAATTATGCATAAAAACTAATGGAAAAAGAAAAAAGACCCACCACAATCCATGTAATTAGAAGATTAGCTAGCCTCATGTCAAAATGTAATGTAATTGAAAAATATGTTGATCTAGGAATCCTAATGGTTACAATTTCAATTAACAATTTTTCAGTTTCTAAAACCTTTATTGACTTTTGGGATTCTATAATGTCATGATGACAGAAATGTTGAAATACGTGAATTTGTCAAATATTCAACCAACCACTACAATTTTAGAACTAGCTGATAGATTTAAACTAGTGCCAGAGGGTGTACATGAAGATATCATAGTTTCATTAGACTCTTGGAAATATCTAGTAGACAATTTAGCTTTAAATTTAAAGACAAATCTTGGAGGGAACCCATTAATTCTTGGTAGACCTTGAATAGCCACAACTAATGTCTTCATTGGTTGTAGATTGAGAAGTATGATTATCTCACATGGGAATGAATGAATAAACATAACAGTCTATCATCCTTCTTAATCTCCTTATTTTTTATCACGACCTCATGAAATAGAGCACAAAAATGAAGAAATTAAATATATTATAAGAATTAATCAAGTTTTTATTTTATCGAAGAGGATAATGATGATTTAATAGATTTCTTCATTTTGAAACAAAATATTTTAGAACAGTTGAAAACTATGCAATATCATGCTGCAAGTCAAATATTAGAACAACACTTTCAAGAAAATTTCACAATCGATTCCTTGCAAACATAATTTGATGACATTTTTCCTGCTAATTCAATTACACATTCATAAAGAAAAACAATTGAACTTAGCCCTGAAAAATCTCTTAATATTGGAAGTCATTTGCAACCAACACAAGAAAAGAAACTAATTGAATTATTAAGGAAATATTCAAAATAATTTTCTTGGAATTACACTGATGTGAATGGAATTCATCCTGAAACATGTATTCATTATATACACACAGATGAAAATGTTAAACCTATAATGGAACCACAATTAAGAATGAACCCAAAGATGAAAGTGACAGTCAAGGATAAATTGCATAAATTACTATAGGTAGGATTTATCTACCCTGTCTCAAATATCCAATGGGTTTTGTCCTTTAGTGGTTGTTCCAAATAAAAATTGGAAATGGAGAGTACGTGCATATTATATGGAGTTACTCAAAGTTCATTTTCCCTTACCATTCATTGATCAAGTCCTAAATTCACTAGCTAAGAAAACGTTTTTCTCCTTTTTAGATGGACTTAGTGACTATAATAAAATTAAAATAGCATTGGAGGATCAAGACAAAACTACTTTTACATGTCCGTGGGGTGCATATGCTTACAATGTGTTACCATTTGGATTATGTGATGCACCAAATACTTTTCAAAGAGCAGTTTTGGTCATCTTTGTTGATTTAATACATGAGTGTGTAGAAGTTTACATGGATGATTTCACTATATATGAGAATAATTTTGATGATTTCTTGAAAAACTTAGAAAAGGTTCTACAATGATGCATCAAGAAAAATTTAGCTCTCAGTAATTACATTTTTTTTATGATGCTAACTGAAGGGATAGTATTGGGACACAATAATTCTTCTTCAGGAATAGATGTAGATCTAATAAAAATTAAAATCATTGTGAATTTTTTACCACCAATGAATCAAAAAGAGGTAATAATTTTTCTAGGATATTCAGGCTATTATCAAAGTTTTATTGAAAAATTTAGTAAAATGGCCTTACCCTTATTTAAACTGCTTAAAAAGGACATAGAATTTCAACGGAATACTGATCGCCTAAATACAATTGAGAAAATAAATAAAATTGGTCATTTCCCTTTCACATATCCACAGATGCATTAGATACTAATTTAGGGGCATCATTAGGCCAAAAAGAGAATCAAATACACTATGCTATCTATTTCATTAGAAATAATTTAACTCCATATGAGTTGAGTTACACAATATCTCAAAAAGAGATGGTTGTTGTAGTACATGCAGTAAATAAATTCAGACATTAGATAACAAGATATGAAGCATAAATTTATAGTGATCATTCAACCATTAAGTATTTAATGAATAAAACCATCAATAATGGCTATATTATTAGATGTTTTCTATTAATTCATGAATTTAAGACACTATAGTTAAAACTCCATGGTTTGTTGACATAGCTAATTATTTATCATCTTCAAAGTTTCCTTCTCATTTCATAAATAAATAGAAAAAGAAAATAATAATAGATAGTGCTAGATATAGTTGGGTTAATGGAGACCTTTTATATATTAGACCTAATCTGTTAATTAGAAAATGTGTAAGATAAGATGAAATTTTGGATATTTTGAAGGGATATCATGATGAACCATGCGGTGTTCATTTTTTATACAAAAGGACAACATACAAGGTGTTAAATCTAGGATATTATTGGCCATCCATATTCAAAGATTCAAAGACCAATGTCAAGAAATGTGATAGCTATCGAATAATAGGGAGACTTTTACCTTATGATGAAATTAATTTAAAGACGCAATCACTTGTATATCCATTTGAACAATGGGCTCTTGACTTTGTGGGTCCTATTAAGCCACCATCCAATGGAAAAAGGTACATCTTAGTATGTATTGATTATGTGACAAAATGGGTGGAGGAAAAGGAAATGGCACAAGAAACAAAAAATGCAATGGTATATCTTATTTTTGAAAAGATACTTGTCAAATTTGGACTACCAAGACATATCATCACTTGCCAAGAAGAAAAATTCACTTCAAATATGGTTAAATATCTTACAGAAAAATATAAAATCAAGAATAAAAATTCAACTCCATACCACCCGCAAGCAAATGGACAAGTGGAATCAATAAACAAAGTTCTTGAAAACATTATGAAAAAGACAATAAATATGCACAGAAATTACTGGTCATAAAAATTGAATGAAGCATTATGGACATATAAAATAACATGGAAGAATACTACCAGGTTCAATCCTTATCAACTCGTATATGGAAAAGAAGTTATTTTACCAATTGAATTTCAAATACACATATATAGACTTGTAGCTGAACTTGGGCTAGACCTATTAGATGAAACACAACAAAGGATCATACAGCTAAATCAATTGGATTAAATTAGAAAATAAGCAGTGGAACATACATCATTTGTACAATAACAAAGAACAAAATCACATGGCATATTCATTAAAAAGAAAATATTTAATATACGAGAATGGGCACTTCTATTTGATTAAAAGTAGAAGGACTTCAAAGAAAATTTCACCAATCACTTCTTGGGGCCTTATAAGATTGAAGAATTCTAAGATAATGGACCAGTGAAAATTGATACAATATATGAGGAAGCAACATCATTTCTATTCAATGTGTATAGATTAAAAATATATAACAAGTCTGTAAATAAAGAAGATTTCCTCAAGAAAATATAAGCAGAAGAAGACATGAAAGTTTTGGAAAATAATAGTCATGTTCCTTCATGAATTTCAGAATAAGAAAATGAAAATTAAATGAAATGAAAAGTAAAAAAAAAAATAGAAAAAGATAAAAAATAAAAATAAAAAATAAAATAAAAAATAAAAAATAAAAAATAAAAAATAAAAAATATTTGGTCGATTTCTAGCACAGTACAAATCTGAATTCATATTACAAAACCAAGTAACTTGGCTAATATGAATTCCTTTTAAAATTTTTGTTTTTAATTCATTTTATGTTTCATGTTGGCACTAAGCTAGGACATTATATCCTCGAATTTCCAGACTTGAGGACAAGTCTCAAAATAAGCAAGGGGGAAGACAAAATAAAAAAAGTGCATTTGTTTTTTGTTTTTCTTTCCTTGTTAAAAATCTTAGCAACTCAACATGGAGTAACAACTTAGCATATTTTTCAACTCAATATGGACTTAATTCAGAATGCAAATTAATTTAAGTGTAATCAACAGATTCATAAGTGACCTAAACATAAGAAAAATTTACTTCAGTAGGGACGTGAAAATTCAACATCAAAATCTATCACAAAGGGACCTAAAATCAACATCAAAATCTGCCAAAAGGGACCTGCATACAAAGATCTATTTGAAGATCAATGGACCTGCATACAAAGGTCAACCAATTAGAAGAGTTATTTGAATATCATTTCATTGGAAAGACATTTGTTTTCAAGCATCAACTTAGGAAAGTAATAGAAATATTGTAAGTTATAGATTTATTTTTAATGTTTTTCTATTTTGAAATAAATTCTTAAATTAGGAATAATGAAATAATGGTGCATAATAGTGTCAAATTCCATCCCCTACAAATACCTAAGACATTTCTCTTTTCATAAAACCTTTATCCTACCATCCATTGAAATCAAAGATTCTTCTCCCACAAAGATAGGTCATTTTGTTTTACAAAAACTCACATGTCTCTTTGCCTACCACACAAAATATTTACTGCATGGTCTAGTGTCAAAAAAAGGGAACAAGATATGTTGAAATAAGGAGTTATAATGCTATGAAGGACTATGGAATCATGATGCATTTACATGATCTGAAAATAAAAAATTAATCTATTTTATTTTTGTTTTGAAATGACCTTGAAATGGTCATTTCAAAATCCATTTCAAGAGTAATTGTTAAAAGGAGCATATGGATAATTAGTAGTATTGCATCATAAATATGTTGAGAGCATATCATTTCAAAATGAATTTGGAAATATCATTGTAATCAATATGAAGACAACGAGAATGATACATCATAAGAGGCTCATTTTAGTATGCAAAAATTCATTCTGTGAACTAGAGGAAATATGAACTTATAATGAAGTTTGTACAAACAAAAGTCATGCAAATGGCATGAAAAACTCATATAGGACCTATGCAATTACAGTGAGGTCTGTAGACATAAAAAATCATCATGACAATTCTTATAAAAGACCTCCACTAAAGATATTGAGGAAATAAGGAAAATGAGGTCATATTTCTTAAAATACTTGGAAAAAAGCCTTCAAAAAACACCTACAAGAAAAAAAGAAATCAGTTTAAAAAAAAAAATTTATAACTCAGTTCACAAGCACATGACACCCAACTCAAAAGCTCAAAGATAAGAGCAAAGGCTTAGAAGTGGAGAATGAAGCCCGTGATCATGGCCAAGAAACTAGGTAAGAAACGCAACCCAAAAATTTAGAAATTGGTTTTATAATGAAGTTTGAGATAAAATTTATTAAGGAAACGAGTTTTTAAAATTAGAGGGTTTTCATGGCTTCTAGTGCTAAGGAGATCTCAAAAAAAGTCATGGAAAACGTTGATTTTTCATTCAACACAACTCCATAAACTTGAAGTTGAAGCCTTCAAAATAAATCTTGTGAATTGCATGGAGTTCACAAATTTTAGTTCAATTAGGAGTTAATGACAAAGAGTTCATTTTTTTGGGCTGAATCCTAATTCTGAGTTAGCAGTTGAATGGATGCAGTGTAGGCTTAAATATAAATATTCCAGTTATAATATTTGAAACATAGGCTCAAGTATGATTTAGCGATTCAATGGTGGTAGCGTAGGCTCAAGTATGGGTTAAAAATTATATGGTGGTAGCGTAGGCTCAAGTTCGAGCTCCAAGTATATGGTTGGCATAATAAACTCTAAGTCCAAGATCCAGTTATGTTATTGTATAAAAAAACCTCCAAACAGAACTTGAACTACATGTTCGTGTCAGGTTGTGATAAAAAATAGAGCTCAAGTGCTTGTAAGGGCATCATAGTGATAAAATTGCAGCTAGAATTTCGAAAGCAAAGTGTTATTTTCCAAAGAAGAAAAATGTGCCAAAAGACTGTAAGATTGCATAGATTTTTTTTTTTCAGAGGTTGATTATTGGAGGAAGTACAACAAAAATATTGCTTCTTATTTCCAAAAAATCAATTTTTGAAGGTGTTAAAACACATATATTTCTTCTTATTCTCATGGATATTCAATAATGAATTTGACATTACAAGTTTAGAAATTTCTCCTTATTTTTAGTAACCAAGAATTTCCATATCATTCCATAATTTGACATTTCAATTCATAAATTTATCCTCATCTTCATGGGTATTCAATATTCATAGATTTATCTTTGTTACTATAAACAACATTCAGATTAGAGCCTTGGTAAGTAACACCTCTATGTTATTAATTCTTCCAATACATCTACATGTTGAATCTCTATTTGCACCACAAAATTAATTTCTTTATTTATTTAATATTAAAGCTAAATTATCCTCTTAAAAATAGAGTCATTACATTTTCCATGTTATTCACTATTGAAGTTTATTTAGAATTGGTACAAAGACCAAAACAAGAAAAATCAAAATATCCAGGACTTCAATATGGGAAGCAAAATTGGGCAATGATTTAAATCAAGAATTGGAACAAAGGAGACTATAGAACAATTCTATCAGGAGAATTATTATTATAGTTTCTAATGAAATTTAATGGGTATAAATAAAAATTTACAGAGATGTTTGTTTCTAACTATGATAAGGAGAAACCATTGTAGGATGCATTATTGTTTCAATCACACCAATGTACCTTTCTCAAGCCACAAATCTATCGATGACAAAGGAAGAATATTATAAGGGAACATTTAAAGAGAAGGGATGGAATTACATTTTAGAAAAGAAAAGAAAAGGAATGTTTGACAAAACCAAATGGATTCCAAGGGAATGGTTGGAAAACCATGGGTAGAGCTGGTTCTTATTATTCATAAATACTTCACTTGTGATGGGAGGTACATCATAATACATCTATATCATATAAGATTCCTCCAACATATAAAATGTGACTATAAATTAAACCTCCTTGTTTCTTTTCTTGAAGTTTTTTGAAAATGGTTGAAGGAGTGAAAATAAAAAACTAAAATCAAAGAAACTACCTACTTATATTAAGGAATAATAAAAATCATATTAAATATCGATTTGAAAAAAGAAAGGTGAGACATGGAAAACCTTCTTTGACAAGAATAATTTTGTAGAATTTCAAAGGGACAAAGAAAAAATTTGAAATGAAGAAGCACTTGCATAATTACATATTTCTAGGGATGTTGTGAAATGACAATTATACCCAAGAAACATCTCCAATAAGAAGCAGAGGGAATAACCATTGAGGAGGGAGAGATGGAGAATATTTTGTATCTTTTAAAGAATTCAAGGGAGAATAAGGTGATAGAAAGAGCCTTCTAAGGGATACAAAGGCATTGTGTATAAATACTAAGAAATAGCTCTTAGTACACCTCAACCATCACATCATGATATCATTGAAAAAATAGAAAAGAATACCAATAAAAAGCTTATAGAGTTAGATCTTATTTTGAAGATTCTTAGATTGAAGAATTATCATCCTATTCATATATATCAATGAAGTTTCTCATGAGGTTCATGGTGAACCATGACTCACAAAGAATAAAATGAAAATAAAATCAAGGGGTTTCCGAAGATTCATGATGGGGAGCTTGCCAAAAAACATGAAAGAATAACCACAGAAAGCTCCAGGTAAATAAAATCATGGAAAGACATATAAAGAAGGAAAGTGAAATGTACAAGGAGAAAAATAATAAGGTTGTTAAAGAAAAAAAGAGGTTGAAGAAGTAAATGAATAAACTAGAAATGTAGAACATCCTCATTTCAAAACAAGCATACCGGTTAGTTAAAGAGAAGAAACAATGGCGATTACAAAATATGAGAAACATATGGTAAAGAGTGTAATATGCAAGGGTGAAGAAAAAGGGCAAGAAGGCACTTTGATATAATTTTGCAAGTAGCTCGGGTTAGAAGCTTCTACACATCAAGGGGGTAGATCCACGAGCGGAAAGCAAGAGAGTCAACATGCCCAGGACTCGGAAGATCCAAGAGATAAACACAAGAATGAGGACATGCATGTGGATCGGTGGGGAAGATGCTCGCTCAATTTTGACCATTTTTCACCATGCATATTCCACCTTTATATCTCCCTTACCACCATATCATAGTCACATTTGTCATATTTTTCCCTCATTTTTCAATTGGGTAAAATAATTATGTCTTTTAATTTTAGATTGTTGGTGAAAATTGGGTATTAAAAAGTGGTTTTAGTGAAAACGAAATTTCGATATTGGCTCCATTAAATACGTATGTGAAGGACACCTACACACAAAATAAAGAATGAATTCGAGAAGTACGTGAAGCATGGAAAAAATCTATTCTCACACTCCAAATGAGTCGGGAACATGCTTGGTCAAAAGCTAGTCAAAGTTCCGGTCACTCAAAAAATCCCCTTATTTAGGGGCAGTTTTGTGATTTTGTGGAATCTTCCAAAAAAATTTGCAACAAAGGGATGAGTTCGACCCTAATAAGTGGAATAAGACTCTTGCTAGTGGTTACAACCATATATTTTATTTTATTATACTTTTATCCTATTTAAGCTCAATTATTCAACAATTGTGAACACACTAATATTATCATTGCGATTACTCTATTTCTAAATAAATTTGAATACTTTCTATAACATTTCTTATGTTTCATTATTGTGAGATTTAAATGGTGAATTGTTATAGCTAATTTTTTTAAAGGTGTACGAAGCAAAGGTATAGGACCCCCATTCTAGCTAAGTACACTATTTTGTTCATTGATGTGAATAATTATGAATAAGTAGTATTTTAGTATTTAAATTATAATTTCTTGTGAAATTATTTTGTATAAACATGTTATTATTTCATCACCATTCATATTTTGGAAGTGATCTCATTTCATTGACTAGTTTGGATAAGGAAGGACAATCTGGGTCTCCAACTTGAAACCTCTTTCTTATGAACTAATAATTCTAACTAGAATTTCTATCCTTGTTAATCCTTTATTATTTTCTTAAATCACTTGCTTTCTTACAAAAAGAATTGTACTTTTATGGTGAGTTTGAACTTTTTTATTTCAAAGGGAAAATCAATAGGAAGAGAAGCAGGATCTCTAAGTCAAGATCCTCTTCCTTGTGACTATTATTCAACCATTCACTTGTTCGGAGGTCTATAGATTAGAATTTATATGTTTTTTCAATATTTTTTATATTTGTAATATGCATTTCCATTACCTTCTAAACAACTACTTCCTACACTAGCATAATGTAAGATCCATATACCTTGGTGTGCTTATAATTTCACCAACACATATTTATAATTAAAACATATGCTCTAATTGAACTCCATAAATTAGACTGATAAGATATTGATGTGTCTCCTGAGATAGAGAATAAGATGTAGATCAATAGAGAGAGGTTGAAACATTTGACACATTGGTAGCAATGAATCATCATACAAGTTTGTATGTTGGGTATGTAAGTATGTTGTTTAATGATTGTTATAAGCATTATAGCTGTGTACATCTCTTTCATTCTATTTTTCTTATGGTTATATACATGATAGATGCTAGTTGATTAGTGTCGGTGTATGTAATGCATCGGATAGTCATGAATGGAATTAACTTGATGTTATATGAATTGCATCCATACACATGATGATTATGGTTATTGTGTACAAGTTCTTTATGTTATATGTATCCATGCTAATCCGGTTAGTCCTATGCATATGATTATGGCTTGTTCAGTATGAGTTGATATATTTTTTGATATTTTTTCATACTAATTTGGGCCCGACTTGTGAAAAATGTGATAGCCTCCCTTGAGATACATTGGTATCATTTTTATTATGTCAACTATTGGTCTATCTAACATAGTATTGTTATACATTGGTTTAATGCTGATTAATTACATAGGTATGAGTATGTGTATCTAAGATTTCATGCCCAAGAAGTAATGATCTTGTTTTAAGATTGTTATACTAACACATTATGTGTTGGAATGGTACGATATGTACTTGTGTGTATGTGGGTGCTAGTTTTAGTATCACAAATTATGTTGTGAGTTGATTATGACATGGCTATCGGTCTTGCTAAAGATCAATTTAAAACTAATATATATGATTTCTTGATATATGGAACATGTGGTGACTACATGTGTGAAGAGTTGTGGGAGTAACATGCTTGCTATTAGCATGACAAGGTAGCAGTTGATTTTTTTATATAATTAATGGTTAGAAGATGTAATAGTGTAATAAGACTAAATTACGGCAGAGGTAAAAAGTAAAAGAAAAGGAATTGGGTGAAAATTACTACAGCTATGTTGGAAACCATAGTTCTAAGTAGACAGTTCTTTGCATGAATACAAGAGAAGCTTCTTAACCTTGATTTCATCTGCCCATTTATGTGAATATACATGTATATTCTTGAACATGTGTTAAAGCATGTATAATAGTTGAGGTTTGATTTCTATGGATTATTAGAAATTGGAATCCCTTGAGGATGATATATGCAAGTGTTCGATTGCTAGGCGACATTGCTTGGAACAACAGTCAGGTAACTAATATATTATTACATTTATTTATGCAGGTAATTATGTTGCTTACTGGTAGTATATTAACTGGCAAAGATACTTCCATGAATCTTGAAGAAGGCTCGAGGTTTAGCTTTTCTTGGAAACATGGGAAACCCATGGGGATTAGTCATGGTGTGTTTATTGTTATTTTTTATTTCAATGCTTTGTGATTTGTTTGAGCTTGATTTTTCATTTTTTATTATGTACGGTGCATGGCCATGCCACTTTTTTGTGGTGTCATATTTTTATTGGTTTCATGGTATTATTCTTGTTAGTTTGTTTTTCTTTCCTTTTATGTTTAGGGTATTTGGAATTGGTTGGGGAAAGAGAATTTTGATGGAGCTCAAGGATAAAAATTTCTGCTGGTACTCCCAAAAGGTAATATAAGACCTGGATGAATCTCGATGCATGTATAAGAAAGTTGAAGGCAATTGTATGAAATTTTTATTATATTTGGCATCCATTGGGGGTGAACTGGATAGAGTAATGAGATGACCATGAGAAAGGTAACAAGAAAGGTGAAGAAAATGGATAAAGTTTTTAGATGCCTTGCTATATTGGGAATGGTTTCTCTCAATGTTGTGCATGTTTATGACGAGTTCTCTTAACCTTGACCTTATGATATACATTAATTATGTGGTGAGCATGATTATGTTGATGATTACATGTATATGTATGTATGGATGTCATTCTTTGATAGGGTCATCAGAGATGTGATTGTTTTATGTTGATGTTTATATGTATATATGTATGCATATATGTTGTTGTACGACGGAGGTCATTAGGGATTGTTCTTATGGAGAAGTGTTTATTTCTCACAGATTGTGTATGTGAATAGGTTCCTAGTTTCATGAAGAATCAAGTGGGAAGAGTATCCCTCACAAATATATGAGGTTAGTATCACATGGAATGTAGTTTATATTATGTTCTTATGCTTATGCTTATGTTATACCAGGGCAATTTCAAGGAGCATTAGCGGAATGAGAAAGATGTGTGGTATGTGACATGATGGGACAAGCACGGATAGTGGAGACACACTAAAAGCAAGGTTGCTTGGTAGAGATGGTGTGGGTCTCTAGATGTGTAGTACTAGCATTATGTACATGTTGTATATGAATTTTTTTGTATATATGGTGCTATGTACATACTATGTATATGATTTTGTGTACATATGGTACTATGTGCACTTTTGTGTATATGTGTTGTTGTGTACATATGGTGTTAAATGTACACGTTATACATGTGGTGTCATATTCTTGTGGTGTTGTGTACATGTGGTGTTATTGTGTGGATGTGGTGTTGTGTAGATGTTGTGCGGGTGGTGTTGTGTACATTTTTTGTAGGAGGTGTTCTGTACATGTCATACATGTTGTGTTGTGTATATGTAGTATTGTGTTATAGGTATTGTGTAGTCATTTTTTTGTGACATACCTATTCAATATATTGTACATTTTTTGTATATATATATGAAACCAGGTCCAAAAATAGAAGAAAAGACAGATAAACGCCATAGAAATTAGCCACTTCGAGGGGGAAACCTCTAATACATTACATAAATGAACAATTCTTGGATAATATAAATGACAAAACCTCCTCTCTATATATAGGAGTCCATGGGGCCACAATGTAATCCTAACCGACCTAACAATAATAATGTAAGGGCACAATAATAACAATATGGGGGTTACAAGGGTACAAAAATAACAATAAGGGGGTTACAGTAACAACAATAAGGGACTATAATAATAATATAAGGATCTAACATGCTAATCTCTTTCAAAAAAATGTTGTCCTCAACGCTTGAGTAGCTCTGGGTGTTTCTGTATAAAATTCTCATCCTCCCATGTAGAATCTTCAGTGGGTAAGTTCTTCCATTTCATGAGATACTCTGAAATTGAGAAATTTTGTAGCTGTCAAGTTCTTGTTTCCATGACTGCATTAGGTTCCAATATGGTTTTTCCTTCCTCATCAAGTTCTGGCAATATTGTTTGAACTGGAAGTTTGTCCCCTATATCATTTTTTAAGCATGAAACATGGAAAACTAGATGCACTCGCGAAGAAGTAGGAAGCTCCAATTTTTACGCCATAGTACCAATCTTTTGCAACACCTTGTAAGGACCATAGTACTTTGGCGATAATTTTTTATCCTTCTTAGCTTGCTTGAGGGACATTTGTTTGTATGGTTGTAGCCGTAAAAATACCCAGTATCCCACATCAAAACTTCTCTCACTATGATGTTGATATGCATGTTGTTTCATTCGATATTGTGCCAAATTTAGGTTATCCTTTAAGAGTTGGAGAAATTCTTGTTGATGCTCGATGTGATCCTCCACTACTTGAACCCTATAATTTTCCCTTAAAGAATATGTGATGGATGGTGGATGATATCCATAAAGTGCCATAAATGGGGTCATTTTTGCTACAATATGGAAGGAAGTGTTATACCACCATTCAGCGAGAGGTAACCACTTGACCCATTTTGCTTGCTTATCAGATACAAAACAACAAAGATATCCTTCCAAAAACTATTCACTATATTATTTTGACCATCAGATTGAGGGTGATAAGATGAGCTATGAGCTAGTTGAGTACCCAAACAAGAAAATAATTTTGTCCAAAAATTTCCTGTAAAAATTGGATCTCTGTCACTTACAATAATCTTCAGGTTTCCATGTAGCTTTTGAATTGTTTCCATAAATGTAGTAGCAACTATAATTGCTTTAAATGGATGATATAATGCACAAAAGTGTTCATACTTAGTAATTCTATCAACTACCACCATGATGACACGCCTTCCTTCAGACTTAGGTAAACCTGTGATAAAATCCATTGAAATCTCCTCCCAATGTTGACTTGGAATGGATAAAGGTTGTAGAAGACCTGAGGTCTTAATTGTCTCAAATTTATTTTGCTGGAAAACCAAACATTCCATCACAAAATTTTGAATATCAGATTTAACGCCATCCCAAAAAAATTCTTCCTTCACCCTGTGGTAAGTTTTTAAAAATCTCGAGTGTCCTCGTAAAGGAGAAGTGTGCAATTCCAAAAGCATCTTTGTTTTAGTTGGGGATTATTGCAAATATATAAGTGATCTTTGTAACATAAGGAATCATTTTTCCAACTAAATGTATCATATGTAATCAGATATTGCTGCAACTTTTGAATGAGTGTCCAAACTTCTTTGTCCTTCCTCCATTCATCCCTTGCTTCGATTATCCAATCTGGTTGGATAATACAAATGGCACAAAACAATGCTTCCACCTCTTCATCCTTTCTTGAGAGTGCATCTGCAACAACATTTAGCTTCCATTTTTGTAGATGATTTCAAAGTCATTACCCAACATCTTTGTGACCCATTTTTGCTGCTCTTCCTACGATAGTCTTTGTTCCAAAAAGTGTTGCAGACTATCATGATTATTTTTTATCTTGAAGTGTCTTCCCATTAGGTAAGGTCTCCATTTCTTTAGTGCATGTAGTATTGCCCACATTTCCTTCTCATAAATAGCCTTTTGTAAATACTTTCCTTTGATTGAACGAATTTCAAAAGCAATGGGTCTTTCTTCTTGCATTAAAACAACACCAATTCCATTTCTTGAGGCATCAAATTCCACAATAAAGGTTTTTGTGAAGTCTGGCATAGCTAAGACTGGTGCTAGTTACATTGCCTCTTTAAGATGTTTAAATTACTTAGTTGCTTCAGGAGTCCATGAAAATGCATCTTTCTTCAATAATGTTGTTAGAGGTGCTGCTATTCTCCCATAATTCTTAACAAACTTGTGATAATACTCTGTTAACCCAAGAAATCCATGCAATTGCTTTATGGTTGTGGGGAATTTCCATTCCTTAATGGCTTTAATTTTGTTAGGGTATACCTTAACACCCTCATCAGATACAATATGATCCAGATATTCCACCTCTTGTACTCCAAAGAAAAATTTGGATGTTTTTTCATATAATTGTTTCTCCTCCAATAGTTTGAGCACCCTGTCAACATGTTGAAAATGATCCTTCCAAGACCTGCTGTAGATTAGTATATCATCAAAAAATACTAGAAAAAATTTTCTAAGGAAGGGTTTGAAAATGGAATTCATTAACCCTTTAAATGTAGAAGGTGCATTGGTAAGCCCAAAAGGCATGACCAAAAATTCATAATGACCCTCATGATTTCAAAATGATGTTTTCAGAATATCTTCAGTCTTCATTCTATTTTGATGATATCCTGAATTAAGATCCAACTTGGTAAAATAAATTTCTCCATGTAATTCATCAAATAATTTATCAATCACAGGAATGGGAAATTTATATTTAATGGTGAGCTTCTTGAGCTCCCTATAATCTGGACACATGCGCCATGATCCATCCTTCTTGTGCACCAATACTACTGGAGCATAGAAATAACTTTGACTAGGTTGAATTATACTAGCCTCTAACATTTCTATAATCATACGTTCAATTTCACTTTTTTGGAAATAAGGATATCTGTAAGGGAAGATGTTTGGAGGAACACTTCCTGGAATCAAATTAATAACATGATAATGATCACAAATAGGTGGGAGTCCTTTGGGAGTATCAAACACCTTGGAATGATTATCCAAGACTCTTTGGAGATCTGGAGAAATATATCATTTTGATGTTGGAACTTCTAGTGAGAAAAATTGTGCAATTACACCTCATTTTTATTTCTTTAAAAGCTTTGTCATGACATTAGAGATTATTATCTTTCCTGGCTTCCCTATG
This sequence comes from Pinus albicaulis, assembly GCA_034641835.2. Lineage (NCBI taxonomy): Eukaryota > Viridiplantae > Streptophyta > Pinopsida > Pinales > Pinaceae > Pinus > Pinus albicaulis. The sequence goes on along the minus strand of JAXQQM020087427.1, from coordinate 178,680 downwards.
ATACCTCATAATTCGATTTACTTTCCTTCCGAAAAAAAATTCAAGAAAATTTCTTGAAAATTAAAAGCTACCATCCCCAAAGATTGTAACCATTGTACTCCTAGTACAACATCATCACCTCCCATTGGGATGGAAAGCATTGTACTATTCAATACATATTCCCCCATGGATATCTTGATATTATGGCATTTTCCAGAGAAATTTATAGTTCCTCCATTTGCAGCCATCACATGACAATCTCGTGCTGGGTATAGGAAACAACTCAATTCCTTGGCTACCTTACAATGAATAAAACTATGGGTACTATCTAAATCAATTAACACTATTACCTTTTTATTCTTGATATTTCCTTCTATCTTGAGAGTTTGAGAAGTGGTAATTCCTGCCAATGCATTACATGATATGGTCAGACTCGTTTCTTCTTCTTCTAGGGTTTCTTCCTGGTGTATATCCTCTTCTTTTGAAGTTTCTTGTTCATTTTATTCCTCCTCTTCACAATCTATGTAAAATAATTTCTTCTTAGCACACTTATGACCTTTAGTGTATTTTCTATCACAACTGTAGCAAATCCCTTTTTCTATTTTTTCTTCCAATTATTGTGGTGTCAGTCTTGTAGGTTTTCGAAGTATAAGAGTAGCAACACTTCCATCTTTATATATGTGAATGGTAGGCCTCCTTGTCGCCATAATTTTACATTCAATTTTTCTTTCCAACCTGAATGCCTTCTCTAATGTATCCGGTTCCCAAACATGAACTTCATGTTGGATGTTATCCTTTAAAGTGTTGATCAACGGTTGCCATTGATGTCAACCCAAGCAGCACCGGGGGCTAACCCAATATTTCATGGAAATTTTTACCTACCAAATTACTATATTCTGGTTCAAGAATTATTTTGATGGTTTCTACTTGTCGATATCTTTTCATTGATATATGGAACGCCACATAATTCTTCACGGTTTGAGAGATATTCATGTTTGAATTTTGTACCCCCAGTTAGTCAGCTAAAACCACTTGGAGTTGTGTCATGGGTCATTGAAAAAGTCATAATTAATATTTTTTAAGCTCCTAAAATCCCTTCCAAATTCACTTGTTTAAGCCCCTCTCAACCTAAGAATTTATATAAATTGTGATCCTCATATCCTCCTCATGTAAGGGATTTCGTTATCTGAAACAGGTCATCGTGGAATTTTCACTCTAAATTTTTTTCTATGAAGGTGCATAAGCTGAAATATTTATGAGGAGAAGTAGAAATCTTGAGGAAGCTGCTGTGAAACTTTCAGATCAAGGTGCACAATATTTTCGGAGATATGATCTGTGGAAGTCAGTGTTTTTACAGGCTCTTGAAATTTATCTCAAAGAAGTGACCTTGGGAAAATATTCATAACTCTCTCTCTGAGTATAGGATTGGAATTCCATGAAAATTGGTAGATGTTGCATAGTCTTTGCTTTTCTCTCTATCAATTTCAGAGCCAAATGAAGAAACAGTGACATATGGAACGTCATACAAGTTTGCTCTGCTGAAACAATCCATAATTAGGGCATTGTGAGAGGTCTGGTATAAGTCTCCTTTGAAGAATCCAAATTGGGTTAGACCTATGGCATTGGAAAGACAACTCAAAGGACTACTATAGTAGTGAAAATAAGATATTTGGGATCTGAAATAACAGATATACACCAGATTCAATATCGAGCTCCTAGAAGGCAAAGAAAAATCTAGATCATGTGTTTTCAAGGGCTAAAAAGGACTATACTTTCTAGGGAAGCAAAGAAAAACAAGGTGCAGCAGAGGCTAGCATGACAAGAGCAGAAAGAAAGGTGCATAATAGCAGCAAGAAGTTCATCACATGAAGTATTCAAGTGGGCAGCACTGCATAAAATCATTGTAAAGGTATCATTGTACTAAGTCATTGTAAATACATTATTTTAAAAATTGTGCTAGTGTCTATATGCCAATAGTTGAAGAGGTAGTGTTGGGAGGTCTAGGATCGTCAGTAGTGGTTGTGTCAAATTCGGGGTTATGGTCTACTGTATCTTCTTCTTCTACATCATTATATATCATTGTAAAGTGGACCATTTTCCCTGGTATAGGAGTCCATTCTTCTTTTATTCTTCTACAGGATGGTAGGGTGGTGCTAGGGTGAGTTTTTTAAAATACTTCCCAGATTACCCACATTGCTAGGGTGAGTTGTAGCTCATTGGGTGTTGGGGCATCTGTTCAGTTGACTACTGAAAAATCTCGGATGTTGGAGCATCCATCCACTAGGAGATGGAGAAGAATGCTTTTCTAGATTCTAGGAATTTGGATCTTTATTTTCGATTGGAGTTGAATATTAAATAATTATTAGAAAATAATTAGGTTGTTTTTTTTCCCAGAGTGGGTTTCCACCTTAAAAACCGTGTGCATTTTTGTTCCTCTTTTTTTTTTTATCATTGTACAAACAATGATAATAATTGAATATTAACTATGCTCTAATTGAAAGGACTACTGATTCACCCCCCGCTCTCAGTATTTCCAACAATTGGTATCAGAGCTTGGTTCCTTCAATAGCAGTTCAATAGCTAGAAGGAGGTCATGGAGCATACCAAGAATGGTGTACCTCTGTTCAATGAAAATAATTATGCACTCTGGAAAGGAAGCATGGAGGTCTATCTCTTGGCGCAAGGTTACGAAGTATGGGACACTGTTGAAAATGGATTTACATCAACCACATATGAACAAGGTAAGAATAATTTGGTAAATGATGCAAAAGCAAAGAATATTATTATCAACGGACTTATTGAATCTGCTTATCATAAGGTGTTGGGTTGTAAAACTGCAAAAATTTATGGGACAATCTTGAGAATATATATGCAGGTGACTCAAATGTCAAAGAAGCAAAGCTTCAAATCTATAGAGAAAAATTTGAGCAATTCAAAATGAAAGAAGATTGCAACATTGTTGCATACTTCCAATACGTCGATGAAATAACAAATACTCTGGAAGGATTGGGAGAGCCATTGACGAGAAGACTATTATATGGAAGATTCTTAGAATGTTACTAGGGAGATTCAAACCAAAGGTATAGGTCTTAGAATACACTGAAAATCTGGACAAACTCAGCAAAGAGTAATTACATGGAGTTCTCATAGCATATGAAATGAGACTTGATGACGAAGAGGGTACTTCAAATCTAGAAACTGCATCCGTTGCATATAAGAAAACCAATAAGGAAAAAAAACCTTCAATTGAAATGACATACACCTGTAAGTGTGAAGAAAAGGGAGATGATAGAGAAGGTCTTTCAGATGAAGAATATGCTTACTTTACGAGAAAACTAAAAACTGGTAGGGGAAAATTCAAAGGTAAACTTCCATTGATATGTTTCAGTTGTGGTGAGGTTGGGTATTTCGTAGCAAAATTCCTGAATAAAAGTGATGGAAAATCACAAGGAAAGAAAGTATTTAAGAAATTCAACAAGCAAAGAAAATAGAAAGGATCCAAATGGAACTTTCTCTCTAAAGAAGATAGCTCATCATCCAATGAAGAAAGTGACAGCAAAGAAGAAGCTAATGAGAGAGTATTGTTTATGGCCAAGCACAATAAACAAGAGGTATCAAACAATGAAGAAGAATTTTATAAGGAAGCAATCAGGCTTATAAAAGATCTCAAGGCAGAGAAGCTCCATTCCAATACTCTTGAAGATCAAGTTCAAGGTCTCAAAATTTAAGTTGAAGAACACAAATGCATTGAAGAGCTGATTGGTGGTGTATCCATCTATCTTAGGTGTTCTCCCCTTCATGAAGAATGTAGGTGTACTCATAGGTGTACTCACTTGAAAATAAGTTGGAATAAAGCAAACAATAAAGGGAAGAATTAGAAGCCGAAGTAGTCTCGCTGCGTGAGGAAGTGAAGAAAGGAAAAACTATCCAAAACTATGCCAACAGCTCAAGGGCATTGGAAGAACTCATCAAAATTCAATGATCTTACAATGACAGAACTGGCATTGGTTACAAAGAAGAAGAAGAGGGACCTTCTACAACAAAATAAAATGAACCTATGAGATCTGAAATGCATGTAGACTTCATTGGAAAAGATTCACAAGAAGAACCTTGGAAGACAATTCCTCGACGGAAATTTCCATCCAAGTACCAACATGTTTTTTATGGCTATTGTTATTCATGTGGAAAATTTGGTCGTAATGCTGTAGAATGTCACATGTACCCTAGGAACGAATACAATTCCAGGAGATCTGTCAAATATGATCCTCCCAGGGCTTAGCGAAACATCAATAGATTTGAACATTTAAAAAATAATATTGAATGTTACAAATTTCGAAACTTTGGACACATAGCCAAAGATTGCAGACTTGAAAATCCTCCAAAAGAATCTTTGAAGCCACAGAATGAATGAACATGGAAGAAGAATAAGATAGATAATTGTGCTCTCGCTCTCAAGGCTCAAAACAAAAAATATGTGTGGTATGTTGATAGCGGTTTCTCAACGCATATGACTAGAGATACAAATAAATTTGTATCTCTGAAAGAGAAGAGGGATCGAATCTTGTCCCTTGGAAATGATGGATCTTCAAATGTTATAGGATCAGGTACTGTCACTCTCGGAAGAAAAGATGCTCTAGCCAAGAATGTTCTATTGGTTGAAAACATGAATCAGAATCTGCTAAGTGTTGGACAAATGTGTGATCAATGACACACAATACTATTCAACTCCATAAAATGTGAAATCAAGAAAGGTGTGTATGGTGAAATTGTGGCTACAGCAAGTCGAGCTCCAAACAACATATATGTTCTGGATAAAGCAACTAAAGCATGTCTAATAGCTAAAGAGAATGATATAATATTTGGTAGCAATGACGATCGACTAAGTAAGAAGTTTGCTACAAATATGCAAAGTGAATTTGACATGTCTTTACTTGGTGAGCTGACATACTTCTTAGGGCTTCAAATATCTCAGCAAGAGAAAGGAATATTTATACGTCAAGCCAAGTACTCCAATGGTAACAGGTTGCAAATTGAGCATAGACGACTCATCTAAGGATGTTTATCAAAGGTTGTAAAGATCTGTGATTGGTAGTATTCTATATGTAACAACCTCCTGACCAGATGTTATGCAAGTAGATGGACAAGTAGCAAGATTCCAAGTAGCACCAAAAGAATCACATATTATTGCCATCAAAAGAATTCTTCGATATCTAAAGGGAACAAGAGAATATGGCTTGTGGTATCCAAAGGGTGACAATCTCATTATTTATTCCTTTACATATGCAGATTGGGCAGGAAGTGTTGATGATCGTGAGAGTACTCGTGAAGCATTGGAATATCTTCACCAAAAACTTGGGATTCTCTCAAGTTCTCATTAGATTTTCCTTATTTAGAATATAAAGGGGGAGTGGAAGTGTGTACAGGTCTGCAGGATGGATGTGTGTCGAGGGGAGTTACCCTTTTCCATTAATATCAAAGGGGGAGAGAATGTTGTAGGAAGAGGTTTCATGATCGCAGGGGGAGTACTTGTGTTGCCATCAATGCCAAAGGGGGAGATTGTTGATTAGCGGTTGTCATTGATGTCAACCAAAGTAGCACTAGGGGTTAACCCAATATTGCATGGAAATTTTAACCTACCAAATTCCTATATTCTGGTTCTAGAACTATTTTTATGGTTTCTACTTGTCAAGATGTTTCCGTTGATCTATGGAACGCAATGTAATTCTTCATGGTTTGAGACATATTCATGTTTGAAGTTGGTACCCCCAGTTATTGGGCTAAAACCTCATGGGGTTGTGGCATGGGTCATTGAAAATTCATACTTAATATTTTTTAAGCTCCTAAAATCCCTCCCACATTCACTTGTTGAAGCCCCTCTCAACCTAAGAATTTATATAAATTGTGATCCTCATATCCTCCTCATGTAAGGGATTTTGTTATCTGAAACAGGTGATCGTGGAATTTTTTCTCTAACGTTTTTTCTACGAAGGTATAGAGGCTGAAATTTTGATGAGAAGAATTTGAAATCCTAGGGAAGCTGTAGTGAAAATTTCAAATCGAGGTGTGCAATATTTTCGGAGATATGATCTATGGAAGTCAGTGTTTTTGCAAGTTCCTAAAATTTATCTCAAAGAAGTGACCTTGGGAAAATCATCATAACTCTCTCTTTGAGTATCGGATTGGAATTCCATAAAATTTTATAGATAGTGCACAATTGGTACTTTTTTCTCTATCAATTTCAGAGCCAAATGAAAAAACATTGAGACGTCGAATGCTGTAAAAGTTCACTTTGCTGAAACAGTCCATAATTAGGGCATTGTGAGAGAATGGGTATAGCTCTCTCTTGAAGAATCCAAATTGGGTCAGACCTGTGGCATTGGAAAGATGACTCAGAGGAATAATACAGCACTAAATATCAGATATTAATGATCTGAGATAACAGAGATACACCAGATTCAATATCAAGCTCCTAGAAGGCAAAAAAAAAGCTAGATCATGTGTTGTCAAGGGTTGCAAAGGACCAGACTTTCTATGGAAGCAAAGCAAAGCAAGTTGTAGCAAAGGGTAGCATGACAAGAGAAGCAACCAAGGTGCATAACAGCAGCAAGAATTTCATCACATGAAGTCTTCAAGTGGGCAACACTGCATACAATCATTGTAAAGGTATAATTGTATTAAGTCATTGTAAATGCATTATTGTAAAAATTGTACTAGTGTCTATCTGCTAAGAGCTAAAGAGACAGTGTTGGGAGGTTTAGGATCATCATTAGGTGGTTGTGTCAAAGTCGGGGTTATGGTCTAGTGTATCTTCTTCTTCTACATCATTCTATATCATTGTAAAGTGGACCATTTTCCCTCATACGGGAGTCCATTCTTCTTTTATTCTTCTATAGGGTGGTTGGGTGGTGCTAGGGTGAGTTGTATCTCATTGGGTGTTGGGGCATCTGTTCAGTTGACTACTGAAGAATCTCAGGTGTTGGAGCATCGATCCAGTGGGAGCTGGAGAAGAATTCTTTTCTAAATTCTAGGAAGTTGGAGCTTCATTTTTCAATTGGAGTTGAATATTAAAGAATTATTAGAAAAGAATTAGGTGGTTTTTGTCCCGGAGTGGGTTTCCACCTTAAAAACTGTGTGCATTTGTGTTCCTCTTGTTTGCTGCTATCATTTTACAAACACTGATAATAATTAAAGATTAAATAATGCTCTAATTGAAAGGAATATTGATTCACCCCCCCTCTCAGTATTGCCAACAAAATGTACCTATGAAGACATCAATCTTGTGTTCCTATGGAATATCAGTTACCCTTATATTCAATTTTTGGAAGTCCTCAATGTGCTCCGCTAGTAAACCCTTTTTTTGAGATTTATCAATTGGCTAAAGAAGGTGTTTCTCCTTGTATCCTCATAATGTGTTATCATTTCCTCTGTAAAATTGACCAAGTGACAATTTGTTTACAGGAGCAAAGCCATTGATAACATACAAATGTATTTTTTTCTAAACGTAAAGTTGCAATGCATACCTTTTGTTTGTTTTTCACAATATTGAGGTCAAAATATTGCTCCATCTGTAGTATCCATGTTACAGGATCCTTGCCATCAAGCTTCCTCATATCCATCTTTGGAATATGGTGGTTCCTTAATCCAACATTAGATTTTATGAAATCACGATTAACATTTATTTTGTTCTCATCATGAGTTTCCTCTACTATATTTTCACCATTAGGAAACATTTATTGCATCAAATTTTCCAAACCTTTGATGTCTACTTTTAGATCATTCTTCATGTTTTCCATTTTTCATCAATCTTAGCTTCCATATCATGCATCTTAGCTTCCATGCCAACTTCCATGCCATCCATCTTAGCTTTAAAACCATTCATATTAGCTTCCACACCTTTCTTCAAACCATCCATCTTAGTTTCCATGCCTTTATTCAAAAATTCCATTTCATTTTTTTGTTGCTCTTTGTGATAGCGAAATTTGGTGCACTTGCTCTTGGAATTTTGATATCTTATGTTGCATTTCTTCGTCTTCATGAGTCATAGTAGAGCCTTCTGAAGGCTTGATGAGTACTAAATTATTTTAGGAGGTATTTTAGAACCAAATACTGATATCTATGCTCAATAGGCCTTTGGAATCACCTAGAACTGATTTTTGGAGCAAGACTTATTTAATTTGAAAAAAATTAACACCTTTTTCTTGATTTTGAGGAGCTCGATATTCAAACTGAATTATCTCTGTGATTTCATATTTTCAATATCTAAAATATGGCTCTGAATTAGCCCTCTGAATCTTCCTTCAAATGCCACAGGTGTGACCTGATTTAGATTATTTAAGACAAAGTTATGCCCAATCTCCTATGATGACCTAATTATGGACTAGTTCAGTAGAGAAAACTTGTACGACTTCCCACGTGCCACTGTTTCCTCCTTCGGCTCTGAAATTGATATAAAAAAAACTGCAGACCATGTACTTGTGGACACTTTTTATAGAATCCAAATCCGTTGCTCAGAGAGATAACTATGATGTTTTTCCCATGGTTACCTCTTTGAGATGAAATTCGAGAGCCTGAAACAATCCTAACTTCCACAGATCATATCTCCAAAAAAATTGCGAACCAAGATCTGAAATTTTTACAAGAAGTTCCTTAGGCTTTTATCTCCTCCCTGTGAAAATTTAAACTTCTAAACCCTTGTATAAAACTAAGTTATAGTGAAAATTCCGTGATGACCTGTTTAGGGTTAAATTAAGGAGCGTGAAAAAATCCCTAACTTCCACAGATCATATCTCTGAAAGTATTGCGAACTAAGCTCTGAAACTATGTGAAGATGTTCCTCAAGATTTTTTCTTCGCACTATAAAAATTTCAGCTTCTGAACCTTTGTAAAAAAATGTTATAGCGAAAATGCCACAATGACCTTTTTGGAGCAATGAAACCCTAGAATACAAAGCTCTAATACCAAATGTTATAAAACCAGCTCCAATAATAGAAGAAAATAGAGGTCAACACCTTAGAAATTAGCCACTTTGAGTGGGCAACCTCCAATACATTACATAAATCATAAAATTCTTGGATGATACAAATGACAAAACCTCCTCTCTACATATAGGCATCCATGGGTCCACAATTTAATCCTAGCTGACCTAACAATAATAATCTAAGGGTACAATAATAACAATATGGGGGTTACAGGGGTAAAAAAATAACAATAAGGTGGTTACACTAACAACAATAAGGGACTATACTAGTAATATAAGGACCTAACATATATATATATATATATATATATATATATATACACCATGTGTAGGTGTATGTGTTGTGTTGTACACCAGGTGTAGGTGTATGTGTGGTGTTGTACACCAGGTTTAGGTGTATGTTTTTTGTTGTACATCACGTGTAGGTGTATGTTTTTTGTTGTACATAACGTGTAGGTGTATGTGTGGTGTTGTACATCACGTGTAGGTGTATGTGTGGTGTTGTAGATCAAATATAGGTGTTAGTATGAATCCTTTGTCGATGTGTAAGAAAAAATACCACTTTAGCTACGCATAACTAATAGCCCTAACATCAAAAGTGGCTGCCAATATCTTCAAATCTGCAGTTAGTTGATCAAGACAAGAGCTGCAAAAAACCAGATCTATACATAGAAAGACATTAAGCAGTAAAAAGAAGGGTTTGCTCCATATATCCAATAGACAAGACAAGAACAATTTTTGAAAGAATTTTTGTATTAAGGGCACCTGAGAGGAAAACAAGAAGATGTTTCCAATTATCCTCAATGGGATGGGTTCTTAGAAGTCCTCAGCACTTCAGATCTAGCATTTCTCTCTCATGTTGGTGTAGAAAACCCAGACAAAGATAGAACTCAAAGGGAGCTCACACAGCAAATAATGGAAAATATGACAATGATAATGGCTCAAAGTCAGACCAAGAGTTTAGATCCAGAGTGATCCAATAGGCAACAAAAGGTGAAGAATGGTAGGGAAAACCCTCCTATTTATAGCAAAATATTGGGTCATTCTAGATCTTGGTGCATGATTAAAATAATGTTAACCAAATCTAGATCCACCTTTTATGGAATATTTTATTATATTTGTTGGAGGGAAAAAGTATTTGACTTGGGTCAAATCGCTTTATTTGTTAATAATAAATAAATAAATTATTTATTTATCTTTTTAAGGAAGTGGTTGAAGGATAATCAAATAAATAATGATTTATTTAATTATTTGTGGGTGATTTGGTCATATTTAACAAGGAATATTATCTAAATAAGATTTAAATAATTATTCCTAGAAATTAATAACATAAATAAAGGTTTATCTAATTAATTTCTTTGTTTTGGGTTAAATATGACTAGGAATAATAATTAAATTATGATTTAATTAATTATTCCATAAGGAAAATCAAACAAATATAGGTTTGTTTAATATTTCCTTTTGGGGTTTCCTGTGTAGACCATAAACAACCTAATAAATGTGGTTTACTAAGTTATTTAACATAGTGAAGGCAATTTTACTTAGGGTAAAATTGGTCTTACATGGTGTACTTGGGTCCATCTAATGATAATAGGTTAGATGACCAAAAAATGGTGTAACAGATTGCCCCCCATCATGCGAGTGTTAGGAGCAAATCGTATGACCGAAGTACGTTGTAAGAACTCAATCACCAGACATCAAAAGGGAAGTCAGAGAGAGAAATGTGAGGTAGACTAATGTGCTGAAGAACTAGACCCTGAGGAGACGAGACTTGCAAGTGCAACAAGTCGCTTTTTATGAGAGGGTACCTGTGCTAAAGGCGGCGGGGGAGGCATACCTATGCCCGCCGAGACAAAGTACAAAAGAATAGTGTGTCCAGTAAACAAGGGACCGAACCATAAAGTACAGCCGGCATAAACATGAGCCAGATAAAAATACAATGAGGGATCCCACATACATGTTGTTCCTGGGATAACAGCGAGGACTTATAAAATAATATCTAAGTACATGAGATACAAATACAACCCAAATGCCCCCTGTAAATGGGGAAGGGCTCGCAAACTTTGACTGATACATGCAAATCAAAGAGGCGCTACAAGTGGCTAAGGCCAACATCATCAAATATTTGGAGCTGCATCGAAGGCTACAAGGAGGAGGTCATCCGGGCATGTGGGGGGGTACCTGCAGGGTCACCCCCTCATGAGGGCTGAGATATCTCACACACACCCGGGAATCATCAAGAGTTGTTGCTGCATCACTGAACCATGAAGTATACAGATCTCGATCATGCTGAAAGGAGCTGGAATGGAGAAACAATCATGTCAAAGGGAAATGAGAGATCCCTGTGCCTGATCCGAGGCACTGAACAAAAGTGGAAGCTAGAACCAAGGTACACCGCCCTCTATACCTGTCTTCTGGAATGAAAGAGCTGATGTCGACAGAAGGAGGTCCGCCATAGGTGAGGCAATGAGAGATCCTCAACTAAGGCACGAGAGAAAATAGTAGAGTGACGAACAGACTAATACCAATGATGATGGTGGAATGGAGGGGACTGAGTAGCGAATGGACGACTTCCCTTGCTAGAGCATAAAGGGCATGAATGACATGGCAGCGACTGACACAATATCATCAGGGATAAGGGATAGTGGGACTGAAGGTCATAATGTGCAACACAAGAGAGAAACCAAGAAATGAGGGATGGAGGACTATAACGGGGTACAAAGGGACTCGGGATAGACTCCATGAATGCGATGATGACTCCACTTGGATGCTCTAAACAAGGGCGACTCGATGGTGCTGCCACACAGTAAATGTCCAATGGGGGACCATGAAAACATGAGTACAAGATGGTAACTCACGACGAACATCAACACGAGCATGGATAAGTATGGAGGCCAAATGGTGCCCCTAGTATGAGTGTTGAAATTGAAGAAATTCGATTTTGAGGAGGGTTATGGTTGAGTGGCATAGGTGCCCCCAAGCATGGTGTGGTCATGCCAAAATGTATTTAGAAAAGGGGGAATCTAAACAAACTTTAATGATGTGGTGCGCCATTTGTTTTCGTTATGCTTATGCAGTTTGAGAAAGGGAATGGAGGATTACCAATCTCTTTTGGTACTGCATATAGGAAGCAAATTGACTTTAAGTTTCTGGGGTGGCATACCTGGTGTCACTATCCCAAAGAGAGGAGTTGGAGATAATGAACTGATGCTCTCATAGAAAAGCTATAGGCTAGTCAACAACAATGTCTAAGAGACGAAGTTGCTGATGTAAGATGAAGGAATGATAAGGGGTATCATCCTTAGAGTGATCTAAAGTGATATGGGACTCTAGAGGTTCTTCTAAATGTGGAAGAATAATGGTCCTAAAGTCAGCATGACCAGATACACTAGGAGAGTTGTGGAGAATTGTTTCTCTTGGTCTCTCAAATGTGGGTGCCCCCTTACCCAAACATTGGGTTTTAATGTAATGTGCATAAGGTGTATGTGGTGTGAACGCATGGGTTTGATGTAAGGGGGAATAGAGAAAGTCAGCGGTGGGGATTTTTTCCATAATGTCGTCATCATGATAGAATATGGGGTGACTGGTGGAAGAAAGACCACCTAACGTGGCGAAGCTACCTGAATCATCATCATGAGAAGAGAGGGTCCCATGCGCGTCGTCACAAGGGGTGACAGAAGAGTAAGAAGATAAAGGATCTACTGATGTTAAGGCCAAGGTGATCGCTGAAGGAAGGTCAAGCGAAACAACAGGGGAAGATTGAGATGGAATGTTCCCCGAGGGTCTCATGGATGATGATAGGTAGAAAATGCTGGATGAAGGCTTCATCATCTCGACATCAGGAGGGGGAATGTCAATGGGAGCAGTCATGTCTGGTAGTTTTTCCAAAGAAAAATGCACAAATAGGGGAGAGGTGGACTTATTGCGCTTGGTCTCGAATTGGCGGACCGCGGCTAGAGAGGTGCGGAAGTCCTCGAGGCGGGGACAAAGGTGGGTGTAATGGCCATGGAGATCACACAAAGCACAGGGGTGGTTGGTGTGAATAGTCTTGGGGTTCTCAGCCACGGTCGCGGAAGGAACAGAGGCTTCTGGGACCGTGGACTCAGGGAATGCGACATTAACCATGGGCTTGAGATGAAGCAATTCAGGACAGGTATGGGTGGCGTGACCAAAAACATCACACAAAGCACACTGGATGGCATGATTTGGAGGCTGAGGAGGGGTAGGGTGTGTCAGGACATCCTTGTCCTTTCATGCCCCCTTGCAAGCTTTTCCCTTCTTACCCGAAGCGGTCGCAACAGGAGGTGGTTCCTGTTGAGGTGACTGAGGCACTGTTGCAGCGGGAGAAGTCATGGGGACCGGTTGAACCGGGGTCAAAGAAATATAAGGTTTGGGTTGACCATGCAAAGTGGGGACTGGAGGATCAAGGTACCAGACGGGAATCCCAAGGGTCAGGTTAGGAAGAGAGAGGGTGGCCATGACAGGTATCGTGGTCACTCCTGGTGGGGGAGCTAGGAACGATATCTGACCAGAGGGGTAATGGCCAGGTGGGATGACTCCTACATGGCTAAGGCTTGGAGGAACCATGCCAGGAGGATAAAGAGGCTCATGACTACCAGTTGTAGGTGAAGGGCTAGGAGCAGGTTGCGGAGAGCGTGGCTGCTGACTAGCCGAAGCAGGTTGCTTGAGAGCAGTTTGAGACGATTGCATCATGCAAACATTCGATGAGCTGGGGTCAGAGATAGGAGGAGGAGGAAGACCAGGGAAGGTTCTGAGCAAAGAGGAGTCTTTGTAGATGCCGGGAGAGACACTGGTCAAGGAATCGATGGTTTTCTTATTGGCTACAGAAGAGATGGTCGTCTCCGGAGAGGTCTGAGACGGTGGCTCATGGTAATTCAACTGGTCAATGGTGACTATCTTTCCATTGTGAGGGAAAGACATCTTGCGAAAAACCACGGATGGGACAGTAGACATGGCATAGGTGTAGCTTCGCCCCAATAGAATATTGTAGTCGAGAGCGGCATCGATGACTTCCACGTCAATGCAAACAGTCTTACCGGCAAGGGTGATAGGAAAATTACAGAAAAGGCCAATGGGCTGGGAGGCGTGGCCATCCCACGCTCGAAGGGTGATCGTGGAAGGGACCAAATCAGGAGATCCGAGCTGCTTCCAAACCGAAGCAGACATCACACAGGTGGATGCCCCCTCATCAATTATACACCGAGAAACGTTGGCGTTCCAGATTTTGACTGGGATTTGGAAGGCGACGGAAGCAGGAAGAGGAGGATGTTCTGATTGATGGGCGTCGAAAATAATCATTTGGTCATCAGTAGGATCTACAGCGCCCATGGCATATAGCAGAGCCTTCTTTTGGGAAGGGCACGACTGGAGGAGTTCCAATGTGGAAATGGCAGTAGGAGACTGCGCCAAATCATCTACTATGTTATACGAATGAGCAGCTCGACCAGAAGCAGCATTTCGGCGTAATGGTCCCTTAGGAATCTTGGTATGAACCTCAACTTTGGGCTGAGGGATATGCAAGGGACCATTGGATGTCGAAAGAGGCTCTGTAGAACCTAAAGAAGGGGACTCGGGGGCAGACTGAACGGAAGGCGTGGGGTACTGGCAAGACCGAGTTTTAAGGTTAAGGTCGACGGTTAGAGGTGGATCAGAGTTCATCTTGAGGATCCGGTAATTGGAGGAACCATAAAGGGAAGGTTGAGTGGCCATCTGTCCATCAGGTGTTTGGGTAGCCACGAATCCCTGTTGTGCATCCACCTGTGCTTGAGGGGGCGGTGACTACTGTTGCAGGGGTTGAGAAGGCAAGGGAGGCGGAGGTGTTGATGCTGGAGGAGCTGGAGCACCAAACTGCAGATACAAAAAATAAGGGGGTTGGGTAACAGTATGGTGAGTAGGAGGTATGTTGTATCCTGGATACGTGCTACCAGGAGGGGGACAAGTGCGAGAGGTGCTACCCCCTCCCCCAGGAAAACCATAACCCATGGGAGGTTGGGCATATGGATGAGAGAGAGCTCCAACGATACCGTCGGCGGCATGAGGTGCCCCCTGTGCGTTGACACCACCGGGTCTGGGGAGATCAGGTAGAACGGTATAAACATAACCTGTCTGAGTGTAGATCAAGTCATATTTTAACGCCAGTTGGAGGGCGGCTTCTTCAGTTTGGGGAAAATGAGATGCGACATCTTTCCCAATAGGGGGCAAGAGAGATCTAAGGAACCAGTCCATGTAGACATGGTCTTCGAAAGTAGGGGATTGGCATAGGCTCTTTTGTCTCCGCCATTCCTGGACATGATCGGGTAGGCGAGTCGCAGATGATTGACAGAAAGAAGTCAAAATTTTGATACCAGTGTCATAACGAAGGGGAAGCTGGAAGTAAGATAAAAAAGCCCAGGCAAGCGTCACAAAGGTGGTATGAGAGGAAGTGGGCTGATCAACATACCACTTAGAAGCCGCGCCTGTAAGCATTCGTTGGAACAACCGAAGACGGACAGAGTCATCAATAATGGAGGTAGATGAACACCACATGTTGAAAGATCGAACATGATTTGAAGGATCTTCTCCAACAAGGCCTTCAAACTTGGGGATGTCAGAAGGGAGCTTTGTCGACATAGCAGGCCAACTAGCGTCATGGTGTATAGGGTCATTTTTCAACCGGTCCAAATCAGGGAGGCTGAGGCCTACCATGAAGGGGAGCAAGGGCGCAGCCGAGGTAGTTCCTATGGCGGCTCCGCTAGTAGCAGTCCCGGCATTAGGGCCGGGATTACCGCTAGCATTAGGCCCTGGACCAGACATAGTGAAGGTGACAGGGGGAGAACCGGAAGTAAAAGAAGAACCCAATGAATCAGAAGAGGAGTCGGAGTGTAGACTCAGAGGAGGAATAACTTGTCGACGACGAGAAGGAGTAGGTCGACCGACCAAAAACTGAGGGTGAAGGCCAAGAAGTCTCCGGGATGTGCGCCTTGGGGGCGCAATGATGACAACACAAACACAGCACAAGGGGAAGAAGAACGACCAACAAAGGCAGGGAGGTGCGGAATCAAGTGATTACAATGTCGAAATAAGGGCAGAAAGGTGCAATGTCAATTTATTTTAAAGTCTTTGCCTGGTAGTGTGAACCACGCTCTTCTTCGCTTAGGGTGAGTGTGTGGCGTGTGTTAATTTTAATTTTTAAACCCTTTTCGTTTTGAGAGCAAGAGAAAAAGTGTGCTACGTAACTGAAAATAATGCTGCAGAGAACAGTATATAATGCTGAAATAACAGAAAATTAACAGCTAATCAATGCATCGATCTAACCCAAAAAGGCGGGGCTCTCAAAACTAGTCTAGCAGCGGGAAAAATCTAGTCAAAACACACTAAAAAGAGGCCAGTATATCTAGGGTCGAAAGGGACAGGGATCTAAAGGAGAAATCTACTGAAAGGAGGTGCAGATCACAGCCAAGAGGCAAAGGCAAGGTGGCTGGAAAAAAGGAGGAAATCAGAAAAAAGCGGAAGGGGAAAGGAGGAGGCCCTAAAGGTAGATCCAAAAAAATCTTTAGGAGGTGATTTGAAAGGGGGAAGAGCTGATTTAAAGGGATCTGAAAAGGAGGGATCAGATCTGAAAAAGAAATGTCTGAAAACTCTGAAAACTTAGACACTTACAGCAGCTAAAACTCTTCCACAAAAAGTGGAGGGTACTGAGGCCCTAGGGGGCTAGATTCCCACTTAGTTGAGTAAAACAGAGCAATAATAGGTCTAAATGGGTGGAGATGGAGGTCATACAACCCTGACAAAGGTTCAGACAAAACCCAGAAAAATTTCAGAAAAATTCCAGAAAAAAGTCCAGATCGCAGTTTTTGACCTGTTTCGCTCAAGTAGCATTTTTTGGGTTGTTTTCCGCTTCCCAAGTCACATTTAATGGGCTAAAAAGTGCGACCTGGAGTCCAGGTCACAGTTTCTGGGCTGAAAAGTGTGACCTGAAGCTCCGGGTGTCCCGGCGGCAGATTTCCGAAAAAGTTTCCGTCTCAGTTGCGGCTGATGTCTGTCACCTGTGCAATAGGGCCAGAAACACGCGGAAGTTAGAAATTTTAATGTTTTAGGGTTTTATAAGTGAAAAACCACATGAAAATAGGAAAAAAAAAGCTGAAAAGAAACCCTAGGGTCTGAAGTAGCTGGCTATGCAAGAATATGAAAAACGACAGCGGTCGTAATTGAAAACCCGTGTGGAGTCGCCAATTGTTAGTATGAATCCTTTGTTGATGTGTACGAAAAAAGACCACTTTAGCTACACATAACTAATAGCCATAACATCAAAAGTGGCTGCCAATATCTTCAGATCTACAGTTAGTTGATCAAGACAAGAGCTGCAAAAAACCAGATCTATACATAGAAAGACATTAAGCAGTACAAAGAAGGGTTTGCTCCATATATCCAATAGACAAGACAAGAACAATTTTTGAAAGAATTTTTGTATTAAGGGCACCTGGGAGGAAAACAAGAAGATGTTTCCAATTCTTCTCAATGGGATGGGTTCTTGGAAGTCCTCAGCACTTCAGATCTAGCATTTCTCTCTCCTGTTGGTGTAGAAAACCCAGACAAAGATAGAACTCAAAGGGAGCTCACACAGCAAATAATGGAAAATATGACAATGATAATGGCTCAAAGTCAGACCAAGAGTTTAGATCCAGAGTGATCCAATAGGCAACAAAAGGTGAAGAATGGTAGGAAAAAACCTCCTATTTATAACAAAATATTGGGTCATTCTAGATCTTGGTGCATGATTAAAATAACATTAACCAAATCTAGATCCACCTTTTATGGAATATTTTATTATATTTGTTGGAGGGAAAAAGTATTTGACTTGGGTAAAATCCCTTTATTTGTTAATAATAAATAAATAAATGATTTATTTATCTTTTTAAGGAAGTGGTTGAAGGATAATCAAATAAATAATGATTTATTTAATTATTTGTGGGTGATTTGGTCATATTTAACAAGGAATATTATCTAAATAAGATTTAAATAATTATTCCTAGAAATTAATAAGATAAATAAAGGTTTATCTAATTAATTTCTTTTTTTTGGGTTAAATATGACTAGGAATAATAATTAAATTATGATTTAATTAATTATTCCATAAGGAAAATCAAACAAATATAGGTTTGTTTAATATTTTCGTTTGGGGTTTCCTGTTTAGACCATAAACAACCTAATAAATGTGGTTTATTAAGTTATTTAACATAGTGAAGGCAATTTTACTTAGGGTAAAATTGGTCTTACATGGTGTACTTGGGTCCATCTAATGATAATAGGTTAGATGACCAAAAAATGGTGTAACAATAGGTATATTTGTTTCATTGTACACTGTGTATGTGTTCTACAATGTGATCAGACACACATGTATGGAACTTTCTAGGCCCTTTTTTATATTCATGATTGAGTTATTTTAGCTCTGGATGCCCTCATTGTTGATATTGAGTATTGAGTCAGTTTAGTCTGAGGATACCCTTGTTTCTATTGAGGGTTGATGAAGCTTAATGTTACACAACATTTTGTCACCATCCCTTCAATCCCTCGTCCCTTACATTGGAGGACTATTACCATGACCTGTGAACAGTAAAATTTCCTAAAAACACCTTGATGTTATCCTTATGCGTAAGGACAAGAATTCTCCTGAAGAACATCTCCTCTGGAAAACCCTAAAAATCCATGTTTTGGCATTGACTTGGGTAGACAGTTCATCCCTTGTGCCAATGGGGAAAATATACACTAGTGGGTGCGCCAGATGGTGCTTTGTCCCTGTCACTGCCCTCGCAAAGCCTATTAAGGAATGGTTTTTTAACAATAGAAGGCGGAAGCTTCATTCTAAAAACATCAGAATGGATCATCAAAAGAGGTTGGTTTTTTTGGCTCTGGATCTCCCTGTTTAGGAAGTGGTTTTCCAGCTCTCATGGAACATTCCTAAGAGATAAGACTCTCCCCCATGATTATAGGGAGCCTAACCTCTCCTTATCCCTATATAAAAGCCTTCCCTCTCCATTTTCTAGGTAGCGGAACTTTTGGTAAGGAAATTATAGCTGAGTCACAATCAAGAGTAGAGCTAAGGACAACCCTGTGAGAGAGAGAGTTTTGTCAAATCCCTGATGAGCTTTGTGAGACATGTCCCACTGCAACCCTGTCGAAGGAAGATCACGACGTCAGAGCAATGGTTGTACTCATTTCTCTCATATCTTAATATACATGACTATGCTATTGGTTCCATTATTGTGTTTTTCCATTACATAATGCAATTTCATTCGTTCCTCTCCAACTGATCGATAGTTATAAAGTCTGGAATATTATGTTTCATGTTGTCTCTCTTCTTCGCATGTGTATAGGTATCTAGATTTAGCGAGCTCACGGATCGTGACCTATCCAGCTAGGAATAGAAGCACCACTTCTTCTTCGATAACAGCAGTGAAGGAATCACGGTAAGCGATCTATCATGATTCTATATTTTGTAACTAGGAACCGATAGCTTTTCGTGTTTCGATCGTTTCTAGACCCACTCTAGGGCTAGTGGGATCACCTCTGTCCACAGAGGGGACTTACCTCCACAACATTTAGTCTCTAGATACCCTCGTTGTTGATATTAAGGGAGGAGGTGGTTTCATCTCTAGATTCCCTTGCTTCTTAAAAAGAAGGTATTAAGTGCTTGTTGAGTTTGGAAACCAATTTAGTGTGTCTATGGAAAGGATAAAGAGAAAATTCAGAATCAAGGAACCCTTTCAAAGATAAGTATCAGTAATTTATTTCATTTTTTATTATGCATGTGATATATGATTCTTATCTATGATGATTACATGTGATTTATGATCTATGATGGTTGTGTCTTGAGCTAACTAGATGTGATACGTTATACATGATGATTTGATCGAAGAGATAGTTTGAATTGTTACGAGAGGACGTAAATAGGATTGAAAGTATATCTTGTTGATGAGCTACTAGTGAGGTACAAATAGATTTTATTTTAATGTACTTTTAATCTAATGGAAACCATGTACTTGGTACATGAAAGCATGAAAAATATCAAGTTGGGGTGATTAAAACTCACAAAAATAATTAGTAGCAGAAAAAGGAATTGCAACAGGAACCAATATGTTGGTAAAGCACTTCAGAGGTAAGGCCATTCTGGGACACTGGTAACCATTAGTGTCCATTGATTTCAATGAGCATTTTATGACTTGTATAATGGTTTTTGGGTAGATATATGCCTTATTATTTGGACCTTTCAATGTGATTAAACCTTGCTAGTGGATGGATTGCCTAGGATAGGGGATTCTGTGATCTTTGAAGGTGAGTGAATACAGAGAAGGGGGTGCCGAATTTCCCGAGGGACATTGTAGTGGAGAAGGGAAGTTTGGGGAATGGATTTTTTTTCATTACCATTTCCAAATGAAATCAGATTCACATGGGGAGTGTTCCCTAAAACAATGTGTCAACAACTTTTCACTAAGGGAAGATGTCATGCAAGGATCATAGCACTGGACATTTGATGTAGTTTTGACTTTGATAGTGGATTCTAGACTTCCCGAGAAATATGTGAATCCTAGTATTACTTTGAGGGTGGATTTTTGAGCCTATGGACTCCCTTGTTGGAGATGAGGTAGTTGTATCCTTTTATTTTATGGTTGAGAAAATGTGCATATGTGTATATTATTGTAAATACTATATCGATTTAGATTTATAAATCTCCATAAATAGTATGGTTATTTGTTGGTTGAAGAAAATGTGCATAAGTATATGTGGTTTTTATTGTAAATACTGTAATGGGTTGTGTTATAAAGCTCTAGTTAATGGTATGTTTGTCATGTTTTTATTAGGATGTTCATTGTAAATATTGCATCGAATTGGGTTATAAATATCCAAAACTAGTCTGTTTTATATTTTTAGCTATTTTTTTGGTCATATGTGCCATTGAACAGTTAGGATGGTATTCCCCTAAGGGGAGGTGTTTACAAAAACCCCTCATTAAAATTTCATGCAATCAAGCTAATAAAGGAAAAATAAGACCAAGGTCATGGGACACATATTTCAAGCTTAATGTTGGGAAAAATATCCTAGTAGGAATCACTTTTTTGTTTATGGCTAAGGGGAAATTGACAAAGCCAATTGAAAAAGCTTTGGAAAGGAAAAAATGTATTTGAGCATTTTATTTATGAAAATAAAGGAAATTAGGATCAAAGGGGGGTGAAGGGTCACAACTTACATCTAAAGAGGAAATTGAAGGAAAATAGAGGAAACTGTAGAAATTAGAGGCATCAATGATAAAAAGGATTTTGAGTATCATTTTATTATGTTTTTTCAATTTTTTTTTGGAATTAGTCTCAGAGAGGAGAAGAGAAAAAAGAGGAGAAGGAAATAAATCAAGCAAAGGAAACGCAAGGAAAACAAATGAAATAAAGGATCAAGAAAAGAAAGGTTGGATCAAGTGGATTCAATAGGAATAATTTCAAGTAACAAGCCGCATGCATGATTTGTAGAAGGTTTTTGCATGCATGATATATGAAAGTGTATATTTGGTTAATTTTTGTTGGTGGCATGGATTTTTCTAGGTTTTGACAAGGGTTTTTGCCTTGCCTTTCCATTTTTTTATAGCCATGGTGTGATGGGATTCATTCTTCGTTTAGATTTGCATTTTTGAAAGGTTTTTTTATCTTGGTGAGGTGGTCTTAGGAAAATAAAAAGGGTTGTGGGAAGCCCTCAATATGTTGGTGGAGACAAGAAAATTTCTCAAGGGATGGTGAAGGAATTCTGAGGCATCCAATCTCGATTTGGTTTTCTTATCTCACGACTAGTTTTGGTGAGATCAGGGTATGGTGAGGGTGGAGGTGGTTTAATGTAATCTAAGCCCAATCTCTTACAATGACCTAAATATGGATTGGTTTAGTAGAGAAAACTTGTACTACTTCCCACGTGTCTTTGTTTCCTCCTTCAGCTCTGAAATTGATATAAAAAACCTACAATCTATGTACGCACGACCACTTTTTATAGAATCTCAATCCGATGCTCAGAGAGAGAACTATGATTTTTTTTCCCACGCTCACTTCTTTGAGATGAAATTTGGGAGCCTGAAACAATCCTAACTTCCACTGATCATATCTCTAAAAATATTGCGAACGAAGATCTGAAATTTTTACAAGAAGTTCCTCAAGCTTTCAGCTCCTCTCTATGATAATTTTAGCTTATGAACCCTCGTAGAAAAAAATTTAATAGTGAAAATTTAACGATGACCTTCTTAGGGTTAAATTGAGGAGCCTACAAAAATCCCTAACTTCCACCAATCATATCTCCAAAATTATTGCGAACCAAGCTCTGAAATTTTGCGAAGATGTTCCTCTGGATTTCGGCTACGCACTCTAAAATTTTTAGCTTCTGAACCTTCATATAAAAATTTTATAGAAAAAATTCCACAATGACCTGTTTGGAGCAGTGAAACCCTAGAATCGAAAGCTTTGATACCAAATTTTATGAAACCAACTCCAAAAATAGAAGAAAAGAGAGATCAACACCTTAGAAATTAGCCACTTCTAGGGGGCAACCTCCAATACATTACATAAATAAAAAATTCTTGGATGATACAAATAACAAAACCTCCTCTCTATATATAGGCATCCATTGGTCCATAATGTAATCATAGTGGGGCCACAATGTAATCCTAGCTGACCTAACAATAATAATGTAAGGGCAGAATAATAACAATATGGGGGTTACAAGGGTACAACAATAACAATAAGGGGGCTACACTAACAAAAATAAGGGACTATACTAGTAATATAAGGACCTATCATATATATATATATATATATATATATATATATATACACCGCGTGTAGGTCTATGTGTTGTGTTGTACACGGGGTGTAGGTGTATGTGTGGTGTTGTACATCAAATATAGGTATATGTGTTTCATTGTACACTATGTACGTGTATGTGTTCTACAATGTGATCGAACACACATGTATGGAATTGTCTAGGCCCTTTTTGATATTCATGTTTGAGGCAGTTTAGCTCTAGGTGCCCTCATTGTTCGTATTGAGGATTGAGTCAGTTTAGTATTAGGATACACTTGTTTCTATTGAGGGTTGAGGCAGTCTAATATCTAGATTCCCTTGATGTTGTTCTTGAGGGTTGAGGAATTTTATTCTCTATATGCCCTTGTTGTTTCTATTGAGGGTTGAGGAAGCTTAGTCTCTAGAAAACCTCTTTGTTGATATTGAGGGAGGAGGTGGTTTGGTCTCCAGATCCCCTTGTTTCTTAAAAATAAGGTATTGAGTGCTTTCTGGGTTTGGAAACTGATTTAGTGTTTGTATGGAAAGGATAAAGAGAAAATTCAGAAGCAAGGAACCATTTGAAAGATAAGTATCAGTATTTTATTTGAGTTTTGATTATGGATGTGATATATGATTCTAATCTATGATGATTACATGTGATTTATGATTTTGATCTATGATGGTTGCGTCTTGATTTAACCAGATGTCATATGTTATACATGATGATTTGATTGAAGAGCTAATTTGAATTGTTATGACAGGACGTAAATAGGATTGAAAGTATATCTTGTTGATGAGCTACTAGTGAGGTACGATTAGATTTTATTTTAATGTATTTTTAATCTAATGGAAACCATGTACTTGGTACATGAAAGCATGAAAAATATTATTTTGGGGTGATTAAAACTCACTAAAATAATTATTAGTGGAAAAAGGAATTGCAACAAGAACCAATTGTTGCTAAAGCACTTGAGGAGTAAGGCCATTCTGGGACACTGGTAACCAATAGTGTCCATTGATTTCAATGATCATTCTATGACTTGTATAATGGTTTTGGGGCAAATATATGCCTTATTATTTGGACCTTTCAATGTGATTAAACCTTTCCAATGGATGGATTGCTTGGGATAGGGGATACTGGGGAACTTGGAAGGTGAGTGACTACACAGAAGGGGGTGATCAGATTTCCCGAGGGAATTTGTAGTAGAGAAGGGAAGTTTAGTGAATCGATTTTTTTTCATTACCATTTCCAAATGGATTCAGATGCACATGGGGAGTGTTCCCTAAAACAATGTGTCAACAACTGTTCACTAAGGGAAGATGTCATGCAAGGATCATAGCACTAGACATTCGATCTAGTTTTGACTTTGACAGTGGATTCTAGACTTCTCGAGAAAGATGTGAATCCTAGTATTACTTTGAGGGTGGATTTTTGAGCCTATGGACTCCCTTGTTGTAGATGTAGTAGTTGTATGCTTTTATTTCCTGGTTGAGAAAATGTGCATATGTGTATATTATTTTAAATACTATATTGATTTGGATTTATAAATATCCATAAATAGTATGGTTATTTGTTGGTTGAAGAAAATGTGCATAAGTATATGTGGTTTTTATTGTAAATATTGTAATGAGTTGTGTTATAAAGCTCTAGTTAACGGTACGTTTGTCATGTTTTTAGTAGGATGTTCATTGTAAATATTGCATCAAACTGGGTTATAAATCTCCAAAACTAGTATGTTTTTATTTTTAACTGTTTTGTTGGTCATATGTGTCATTGAATGATGAGGATGGTGTTCCCCTACGAAGGAGGGGTTTATAAAAATCTCTTATTAAAATTTCATGTAATCAAGTCAATAAAGGAAAACTAATACCAAGGTCATGGGACACATATTTCAAGATTAATGTTGGGAAAAATATCCTAGTAGGCTCGCTTTTTTGTTTATGGCTAAGGGGAATTTGACAAAGCCAATTGCAAATGTTTTGGAAAGGAAAAAATGTATTTGAGAATTTTAATTATGAAAATAAAGGAAATTAGGAGCAAAGGGGGGTGAAAGGTCACAACTTGCATCTGAAGAGGAAATTGAAGGAAAATAGAGGAAAATGTGGAGATTAGAGGCATCAATGATAAAAGGGATTTTGAGCATCATTTGACTATGTTTTTTCATTTATTTTTTTTGGAATTAGTCTCGGAAAGGAGAAGAGCACCAAGAGGATAAAGAAATAAATCAATAAAAGGAAAGGCAAGGAAAACAAATGAAAGAAATGATCAAGAAAAGAAAGGTTGGATCAAGTGGCTTTAATAGGAATACTTGCAAGGAATAAGCCACATGTATGATTTGTAGACGTTTTTTGCATGCATGATATATGAAAGTGTATTTTTGGTTAATTTTTTTTGGTGGCATGGATTTTTCTAGGTTTTGACAATGGTTTTAGCCCTGCCTTTCCATTTTTGGATATCCATGGTGTGACAAGATTCATTATTCGTTTAGATTTGGATTTTTAGAAGGTTTTTGATCTTAGTGAGGTGGTCTTAGGAAAATCAAAAGGGTTGCAGGAAGTCGTTAGTAGGTGGGTGGAGACAAGAAAATTTTTCAAGGGATGGTGAAGGAATTCTGGGACATCCAAGCCCGATTTGGTTTTCTGATCTCACGACTAGTTTTGGTGAGATCAAGGTATGGTCAGAGTGGAGGTGGTTTAACCTTGGGATTCCATTGGTTCTTTTGGATTGGTTTATGCCATGAGATATCACAGTCATGATTGGAATATGACACGGTGCTGGTTGGATGAAATAAATATTTTGTTTAGCCTAATCTATGGTCGTGAGGTACATGAATGTCCTAGACTTGGTTGGATTTTGCATATGTTTACTAATAGGTAATTTTATATTACTTTTCATGTGTAAATGTACTTGTTATTATGTGGCTTTAAAGGTTGTTTTATAATTTTTATTTATCTATTTATATTTTATTTATATGCATGATTATTTGACAGATCTTAGCCATGGGTCTCTTCATGTTTTTACTTGTAATGGAAAAAATAATGAATGCATGACCTAATTGGTGTTATGACATATATTGTGATAAGGTATTAGTCCTTCTTTTTAAGCGTTAAATAATTTTCCATATCCTTATGTTCGAAGATGCATTCATTACCTGTAGCTTGCATGTTTACCAATTGTTTGATGGAATTCCATTCCCAGTTGGGAGAGGTTAGGTCAAGTCCTGGTTCCAGATTTGGTTTATAATATTTTTTTCTATGTCATCCATCACTTCTAGAAGTTTCACTAAGTTCTCAGCAGAGGTATGAGTCCTAGCCCTACAAAAAATGGCTTTGAATTCGAGGTCATTGGAATAGAAATGATTGTAAAATTTCATAGTCACTGGTAGATAGGCCTATGTGAGATAATTCAAGCTTATAATCACTTCCATACCTTGGAAATATTATGACTGAGGCTTTAGTTCAATGAAAAAGAGAGTTATCTCAGGGGTTGGACACCTGGAGGGGTTGGGTTTCTCCTAGAGGTACTGTAACACCTGAGGGATGTTAGTAAGATCTTAAGTTGTCAACTCCATTTCCTTAAGGTATTATAGGAGGTTTAATCTTATCATAGTGACCCTCAGCTCATGTTTTACTTGGGAAAGTTGGTGAAATTGGTAAATTCTAGAGGAGTGAGTTACACATAGATCAACAATTTTGAATACACAATATAATTACAAAAACGTAAATTACCATGCTTATTGCATTTCAAAGTATTTGCACAATGATTTGAAATAATTTGAAATTTATTTTAAAATAAATAAAGTTAGTGATAACATAAAATATTTTATATTTATTTAATCTATGATTTGTAATAGTAAATTCACTACTTACAATTGTAAATTATTAATTATTGTTTTTTCAAGGTTCAAAGGTGATTGACCAAAATAATAATTTTTAAAATATAATTCTAATGTTATTATATTATTACCATTATTGTGTTATATATTACGTACCATATTTTGAAGTGATCATAGGAAAATATTATGGAATGAGGTTTATATGTAGTTCACCAATATAAAACAAAAAATATGACACATAATCATCTATGACTTCTATAGTTTCAACTCAATTATCAT
Organism: Pinus albicaulis; assembly: GCA_034641835.2. NCBI lineage: Eukaryota > Viridiplantae > Streptophyta > Pinopsida > Pinales > Pinaceae > Pinus > Pinus albicaulis. Next base: position 151,801 of record JAXQQM020087427.1, on the reverse strand, counting down.
CGTTAATCCAATATTTTGAAATTCTATTATCTTTTATTGTGCCATATTTTTCTTATCGGACCCATTTTAGATCATATTTTCTCTAACACTTATTTTGGAATACTCGTGCACCATATGGGGATATAGAAGGCCTACTAAATTCAACATTGATGAGCTTCATTAATTATCACCTCAGCTCTTCCAATTTGAGTCTAGAAAGTTGGTAGGGAACTCTAGCTAGTGGCTACAACCCTAGTTCAATCTCAACAGAGTGGTCAAATTTATGCATACATGAGTGAACCTAAGGAAAATAGTCACCAACCAATCTACAAATTCATCCAACACATTGGCAAGTGGTGGGAAAATAAGTGTACGCACATTACCCTGTTAGGTTACTATAATACTAGTGTAGCCCACTATTGTTATTTTTGGGCCAACATAAGTCCATTATTGTTAATTTTGTTCCCTTACATTATTAGTTTTATGTAGGCCCTAATTATATTGTTACCTTTAGAGTGCTATATATACCAAGGAGTTATTTCATTTGTATCATCCAAGAATTATTCATTTATGTGATATAAAAGGAGGTTTCCCTCTCAAAGAGGCTTCTTTTCATGTCGTTCATCTATCTTTTCTTCTATTATCTAATATTTTTACATAAAATTTGGTATAATATCTTTGTATCCTAGGGTTTCACTGCTTCAAATATGTATTCTTGGATTTTTAACTATCTCTTTTTCTACAAGGATTCTTGATTAATATATTGCAAAATTTGTTGGGAAAAATACTGGGCGGGGCATGAATTATATTTTAAACTCACTTTAACCTATCAATTTTTTCTTCATATTTTTGTATTCTATTATCATTCAGGAAACCAACGTATGTACGCAACTGTGATGAAATAAGACTTTGTATATCTAGATAACTATTTTATCATGTATTTCATTAATTTTTCAACTGTAAGAAATGTATTATTACTTCATTGGCCTTTAATTAAATAGTCACCATGAGAAATAAGAACATAATAATCAACACAACAACACATGGGAACACCATGATTTTTAGGTGGAAACCCAAAGTGGGAAAAAACCATTGTTGCCATCATCTTTGTCCTGTTATTTTATTATAATGGAAAAAAATCTTATAATATTGTACTTGCACATACTCATACCACTACATAGAAAACCACCTACAAAAGACTACAACCTTCTCTCATTTTCTTGCGCCCACTAGAAGCGAGCACAAAACCCCTGATCTCATTTTCTAGAACCCACCAGAAGGGAGGTCCTACCCCCCGAAAAAATATACGAGCTACAATTGGAGCAAATCTTTGAATCCCTCTCTAAATACTCAAACCCTCAACACCTATGTGAACCATGTTTCATAATATTTCATACTAGATCCACGTGACTCAAAAAATCAAACCTGTAGGCCACTTTTCAGCATACTTTCAGACTAGAGCCACTTCCATTATTTAAGCCCAATATCAAATAAAAATTTTGAAACCAATCATTGAATAAAACAAATCAATCACTGAACCAATAGAATCAACAAATTAATCACTAAATAAAAATAAATGCAACTAGATAAAACCAGTTCATATCAGATCATATTAATGTACAACCACTCATAGGTATACCAGACCATATATTGGTCATCACATAAAACAAAATTTTGTTACTGCAAACCATGATCAAACATATGTTAGAATGTTTATGCTACTTCCCTGCGACATACCCACGTATGTACACACTTTCACTGAAGAAGGGTTGTGTATCGATAAAAAATCACCGACACCCTAATCTGAATTACTGTCACATTGAACAGACCATTGAATCACATACTAAATCAATCATATAATATTAAAGAAAATACATATCACCATACATTGGAATCATCACTAACCAAATCATCCCAATCAGAATTGTCAAACATAGATTATTATGAGAGATACATCATCGAAAAACAACATCAAACATAACAGAATTGATCAAATATCATTAACAACCCATACTGCAAAACCAAAGCTCGTATACATGACTTTTACAAAGCACATATGTGTATTTACGTGACATCCATGCATAGTAACCAATGTACAAAAATTGAACATAACAAAAATACTTCACATACTATATATGTGACTACCCATAAGAAGATTCGCATATGTACATGACAAACATGAGACAGATATGTGTACAAATTTGAATATTTTCACTATAAACATAGTTTTCAAAATTAAAAACCCTTACTGTTAAAATTACTTACTCTATTTAGATCACAACATCATCAAAACCACAGATCTATCATTGTTATAAATTTCCAATAAGAAAATCAAATAAGGACATATATCACCATACTTTAGATATTTCATATATTTGTCTTCTCCTTACTCCTTGGTGCACCCATTTTTCGATAAAATAATTTATAATAAATCCATCACTTGCACACTCATCACCTTGATCTCCATCTCTTTATATAGTATTTTCCTTAGTCAATACCTTAGGTAAATACCATTTTTATGTTGTAAGTATTCTTTGGTGGGATCAAATATCCATTTTCGCTCCAAATAATATGGGCAAATACCATAGTAAAGACCCCTAGTATTCATAATACCATGGTGCAGATTTTGTACGCTACTTTTCTTCACCATACACACATATGTATGCAATCTTTCTTTACAGGACCTGCATATAATTTCTCACAATTTTTCTTTACCATCCATTTATCTCTATACTGGTGTTCCTTTGTTCATATCTTAGCATTTGCATAACCATTATGTTGACATATTTATCAAGTATTTTTTTATCAAGGACAACACATTAGCCATATGCCAACAAAATTTTCAGAAATTAGTTCCCTATATTCTCGGAGATATCTTTCATTAAAGATAGGGTTTTTGTATGCTCGAAAATTATTTCTCAAATACGTGACTCACATAAAATGGTATTATCTTTAATTTTTTGCATATAAATTGAATTTTGTAAAAAGAGACTAAAATTGCACTGACTTTAGTTTCTAGGGTACCATTTTCAAGGCTGAAGGTTGAAACATGGACACATGGCATTCCTTACAAGTCTGCTCTACTGAACAAATCCATAAGGAGGTCATCTTGTGATATTTGGTCTAACCTTACCTTCGAGAATACATTCTCTATCAAACTGGTAAGCTTGGAATGAGGACACAAAGGGCTATGACACGAACCAATTTCAAACTTTGGGAGGCTAAAATAATAGAGATACAACAGTTTCAAGTTCAACATTATCAACAAGCTCAAAATCAAGCTCTAAAAGGTGTGTATTTTTCGATTTGCATAATTTTTGTTTGAAATAAAAAATTGAAGTGATTCAAAGGAAATAGTGACCCATAGATATCATTGATTTTTTCAAAAATTCCTCCCAAATAAAAATATTCTACACCCATTAGGCCTCCAGAAATCTCTATATTACACATGAAGAGGAAGAAATGCAACAAGATATATACAAAATACAGGATGATGTCCAACAAATTTGACTCTCGCAAAGAGAAAAGAAAGATGAAATAGAAGGGTTTATGGATGGTTTAAAAATATAAATGAAAGGTATCGTGAACGACATAAAAGAAAAAATGAAAGCATGGTATTTTTGAAGGATTTATTATTTTTCCTATATATAGTATTCTAGGTGATTATTCTAGTTTGAGAATTCATAGATATAGAATGTAGGTTAACATTCAATAAAAAACATGTAATTAACTATTAAAATCAATAATTTTTTGGCAAGTATCACCCATTTAATCATATATATATGTAGAAAATAGGCAAATTTTCAATGCAATTGGTGAATATTTTTTTGAGAAAAATGTCCAAAAAAAGCCAATTTGTAAAATTTTGCCCCAAAATTTTTCCCTAAATGAAAGGTGACATGGAAGTTTTAAAAACAGAAATAAATTGTGACATAAATGGTTTAAAATAATACATGTAAGATTTGAAGGAAGGTTTGACAAGGTTTCTAGAAGAAATTCTCCCTAATAGTGACAAGGAATTCCATGAAAATAAGGATGAGGACAAAAGGAAAATGAATTATGATTTTAGAGACTCTTAGTCATGAAGATGAACAATATTCCAAAGATCGATATGGGTAAGTTTGATGGAAGGGATATAATAACATAGATAATATAAATGGAGAAATTCTTTGATCTGCATGATGTGCCACACACACAAAAGGTACACATTGTATCTTTATATTTACAACCCAATCAGTTTGCATCGTATTGATATATTATTTTCTCATAAATAAATTATCACTTAGAAATTTTTTATGGAGTAACTAATTGCAAATTATTAGGATATAAAGAACAATACCTTTGTTATCCAATTGATCAATCTCATGAAAAAGGCTTTTATGTAGAAGAATGTTGAGGGCTTCTGAAGATTTAATATCAAGGTACCTAATATTATCGAGTAGAATATGATTGATTTATTCATAGGGATTTAAAGGATAATAGCCAAAATGGAAGTTCACCTTTGGGAACCTAATTCATTGGAAAATGCATTTAAGGTGGCAAGAAAATTTGAAAGAAAATTTATAGCAACAAGGAGGTCTACCATTTACAACTATAAATATGGAAGTGTTGCTACTCCTAGCCTCCCACAACCTACAAGGTTGAAACCATAAAAATTGGATGAAAAGAGAGAAAGAGGGCTTTGTTACAGTTTTGATAGAAAATATACTATAGTTCATAAGTGTGTTGAGAATAAATTATTTTACATAGATTGTGAAGAGGTGGAAGAAAAGGAAGAAGAAATATCAAAAGAAGAGGATATACATAGGAAACAACCCTAGAGAAAGAGGAAATGCATCGGAAAATATCTTGTAATGTATTGGAAAGAATTACCACTCCTCAAACTCTCAATATATAAGGATATGTCAAGAGGAAATATGTAATTGTGCTCATTGACTCAGGTAGTACCCATAATTTTATTCATGTAAGATATCCAAGGAATCAAATTTCTTTTTTTATCGAGCTCAAAAGTGTTAAGTGATGGTTGCAAATCGAGGAACTAAAAATTTCTTAGGTGATCTAGGTATATATTGGTGGTGAACTAGCTATTTCACTTTGACCCCCACCATTGTTTCTTTTGGTTTCCTTAACTATAGAACAATTTACTATTCTTGGCAGTTTTTTAGGTCCTCAACTTCTCGGGTCATTTTCAAGCCCTAAATGACATTTTTTTTTTTAAACAAGAAAATAAGAACGTTTGGCTCATGTTTATTATTGAAAATTATATCCCTTGGATAGATATTTCTAACTAGGTATCATATATGCCAAAAAAATGTCGTATTCCAAAGCTACGACCGTGAAAAGTTGATGTACTAATTTACCCCAACGAAGCACATAGACTTTTAGAATTTCATCTCCTAGGGTTATGTTTTTGGATTTTTATGGTTTTAAATTGTTTCTCAATAATAAATAGGCCTTTGATCCTCATTTTAAAACATTTCATAAGGCATGAGCCATCACATCTCTTCTAAGAGATAATATACCATCAATTGAGCTAGTTTGTTTCCATTATGCATGTAAATAGTTTTCAGTACTTTTTTATTAATCAATTGAAGGTATGTTTTCATTTTATATTTATGTTTCTATTTATATATGTATTTAATTTTGTTCCTTCATAACTTTGAATCATTGGTATCAAAGCGGTCTTCTCTTTCTCTATTTTTTGTGCATATCCCTAATGTGGTTGGGATATAAAGAGTTAGGGCTTGAATAGGTTGAATCTTTGAAAGACCAAACTCACCGAACATGATGTAATCCCATGGAAGAAAAAAATAAATATGATGGAGGAGGAGATCTTTCTAAAATATTTTTCGAGGAATCCCTCGAGTTACAAAGGAACACGGTGATGGACATTTTTTCCTAGATCCTTCGGCGGCTTCCCACAAGTGACACATCTTCATCCAATAGCCACCCTAGAGGCAGCAATCCCTTTAAGGTACAATTAAACTTTGAAAGTCCCATATTTAAAGGCCATATAGATGAAAATTTCATAAATAAATGGTTAAATCTATTGGAAGGATATTTTTCGGTTGATGATTTTTCCAATATGGAAAATATTCATTTTTCACTCCTCAAAGTCACCCCCTACGTCAAGGACTGATGGGAAACCTATTGTGATAAGAAGGACGAGAGGGAACCCTCTCTATTTTCAGTTGAAACCACTTGTAATTCCTTCCAAGATTCCATCAAAGAACTGTATCACCCTTTTGGCAGCTATGAGGATAAGTACATAAAGTGGACCACACTGCAACAGGGAAGCGATCAAAATGTGTTAGAGTACACAAATATTTTTCCTTCCCTCCACAAAAATTTGTGTGTCGAGGATTCTGAGAGGAATCTAGAACTCAAGTACCATGAATATATACACAAATAAATCTAGTATGATATAGATATCCTCCACATCTCCTCGATTGGCATCCCCTATCTATATATTGTAAATATCTAGAAAAAATATAAACAGAAGAAGTGAGACTTTGGATCTACAAATCTGAAGCAAGGGAAAGGCACCCCCAAATCCCAACATAAAGGAAAAATCCAAGGTGGGATAACCGAGGACAACCCGTCGAATTTGCAAGAAAATAACAACACCATGAATATGAAGAAGGACACAAGAAAGTGGTGTGAGTTCCATAAGAGCCCCACTCACAACACAAGTGACTGTTGATCCAGACAGTCACTAGTGGTCGAGCTTAAGGATTCAGAGTTATATGCATGTTCCAACCCTGAGTTATAACTTAATAAGGGGAATGACAAAGCGAAGAAAATTATTAACGTGGAGCCTATAATCCATATTTCCACCACCAATATCTAAAATATTGAGCCTGAATATCCATGGGACATGGAGCATCTCCTCCACTCACATATGTGAGTGAAGGTGTATCCTCTACAGTTCGTTATTGAAAGTGGGAGCCAAAACAACCTTACCTAAGAATATTTCATTAGGAATTTGGGCCTACCAACCACGCCACACATGTAGCCATACACTATCAGGTGGCCTCACCAAGGACGAGATCTCCATGTCAGCCATCAATGTCGCCCTCCCTATAACATCAAGCCCTTCACAAATTAGGTACTATGTGATGTTACTCCTATTGAAGTTTGTGATTTATTAATAGGCCATCCATTATTTTGGAAATGTCATGCTATGTATGAGTATAGGAATTGAAATTATACTATATCTTTGGGAAACAAGTTATACAGGATACCAAAGGTAGCCCCACTTGCTCCCATATCTTTGATCTCTACTAAGAAATGTTGTAAGATCATCTCTGAGACTAGGAAATTTTTATTCCTTTTTATTTTAGATCAAATTAAGGGGAAGACCATGGCCACATCCATGGCCCTGGGGAAAGTTTCCTACACACAACAAAATTAGGGTGATAAAGTTGTGGAAGAATACAAGGACATTTTCTCCTCACCCACAAGGGTACCCTTACACTTTTAGGTCAACAATTTGATCGATATGAATATTAGAGCACCTCTAACCAATGGTACAATATATCATCAATCCATTCTAAAAAGTGGAGAGATCAAGTGGCAGATTGAGGAGCCACTACAAAAAGGGCACATATAACCAAGGTCTTCACCTTGTGAGAGCTCAATTATACTTGTACAAAAGAAGCACAATACCTGGAGGCTCTACATTGATTATCGATATCTGAAAAAAATCACTTTCAAGAATAGGCATCCAATCACATGGATTGATGAACTTCTTCACCTACTCAAGGGGGATATTTATTTCAACAAGATTGTTTTAAAGTCTACCTATCACCATGTTCCTTTACAAACAATAGATGTATGGAATTCAGCCTTCATATCCATGGAAGGACTTTTTGAATGGTTATTCATGCCCTTAAGGTTGAAAAATGCCCCTGCTATTTTTATGAGGTTGATGGATGACATCTTATGGCCCTTCACTAACTTGTTTTTGGTTTTTTATCTCAATGACATTCTCATCTTTAGCAAGAGCTGGGAAGGGCACTTGAAACACATTCCCTACATCCTTTAAACCTTTCATTAGAAAAAACTGTGTGCCAACTTAGATAAATTCACCTTTGGCATGATGTAGGTCCAATATTTGGATTACATCATAGATGAGAAAGGAATGCATGTGGATCTAGCAAAGTTCCAAGTAATTCATGATTGGCCAACCCCATCCACTCTAACAGAGCTTTGCAACATTTTGGGCTTTGAATTTTTTTACCGGAGGTTCATGTTGGGATTCTCCCATACCACTTGTTATTTGAGTCATATTACCAAGGTCAGAGTGAAAGAAAAAATTTCTTGGTCTGAGTCCCAATAAAAGGCATACATTTAGATGAAGCAGCACCTCTGCTCTGCACGTTTACCCACATTTCCATTCCTACAACAACCATTTGAAAATTGAGATCCTATGGCTATGATATTGGTGCATTCCTCACCCAACACGAGCATCCGATGGCCTATCATAGTGACACACTTTAGGATACAATCTGGAAGTATCCCACAAATGATAAAGATATGTACTCTATCATGCAGGTTTTTCGACAATAGAAACATTGCATTCTTGAGAAGGAGATGGTCATCCACACTGATCATCGACCTATTTAGTTTATAAAAACACAAGGGAAGTTTTGAAACAATCATCATTGGAAGTGGTATACATATTTTTAGTATGAATCTTATTTGCAAGTGTATGAAAAAAGACCCCTTTAGTTGTGCATAACAAATAGCCCTAATAGCAAAGATGGATGCCAATATCTTTAGATCTACAATTAGGTGACTGAGATAAATGCTGAAAAAATATAGATCTATGCATTAAAAGATATTAAGTAGTAAATAAAAACATGAGTTGCTTCATGCATCCAATAGACAAGACAAAAATATGTTTAAAGAGATTTGTATTAATGGCACCTGGGAGGAGAACATAGAAGGATGTTACCATTCCTCCTCAATGGGATGGGTTCTTATAAGTCCTAAACACTTCAGATCTAAAATCCCTCTCTCTTGATGGTGTAGAAAACCCAGGAAAAAAAAATGGAACTCAAAGGGAGCTCACAAGAAAAATGGTAGCAAAATATGACAGTGATGGTAGATCAAAGTCAGACCAAAAGTATAGATCCAAAGTGGTCTTTAGGCAACAAAAGGTAGTGAATGAATGGAAAAACCATCCTATTTATAACGAGTTAGTCTAGATATTGGTGCATAGTTAGAATATTATTAAATAAATCAAGATCCAACTTTTATGGAATATTTTATTATATTTGTTGGAGGGAAAAATAATTTGACTTGGATCAAATATCTTTATTTGTAATAAATAAATAAATAAATAAATGATTTATTTACTATTTTAAGGATATGGTTGAGCAATAATAAAATAAATAATGATTTATTTAATTATTTATAAATGATTTAGTCATATCTAACAAGGAATATTATTTAAATAAGGTTTAAATAATTATTCCTAGAAAATAATAAGATAAATAATGATTTATCTAATTAATTTTCCTGTTTTGGGTTAAATATAACTAGGAATATTAATTAAATTGTTTTGATGCTTGACAATAATTAGGTTTAGCTCTATATATAAAATATAATTTTTAATTAAATATATTAATTACCATACCTTTTTATGTGTTATATTTGGTACGAAAATTAGAATAAAAAATGACATAATCTAACTTATTTACTAAATATAAATTTTCACATATAGAATGTAACTTTTTAGCTTTTACAACACTTCTAAATGCATATATGGATTTAACACCTTAAAACCTTCTTGGGGAACTCTAATTTTTAAAAAAATGTGTAAGAAAAAAAGTCATTTCTTATAAAGTAAAACTATTCCAAAAAAAAACTCCTTGTCAATCTAGTTTCTCTCTCATTCATATTTTAATATTCAAACAAGATTAATATAATAATCTCAATTGGTAATTTATTTATAGATCTAGTGAGCAATGAAACCCAAGATGAATCATTCACACAATTAGGGTGGTTGTGCCCAAGGGAAGGGCTTATGTGGCCATGGGAGGACTTATTTTTTATAAAAATTTAAAAAAATTTAAAATAACTTTATATAATAATTAATTAAATAAATATACTCTTTCATTTAAGTATTTTCAATTAAAAATGATAAAGGTTAAATTAAATAAAAAAAGAAAAAAGAAAAAAAAAATCATATTAACAAAAAATTCATCCCCAAAACAAATTTACATAAAGAAATGACTTATTATTAATAATATACCTATGTTAATATAGGCAATATTAACTATCAATTAATTTATATATATATATATATATATATATATATATATATATATATATATATATATATATATATATATAGGCAATATTAACTATCAATTAATTTCCCCTTTTTAAATAGGCTACATTTAACCATCAGTCAATACCATGGGTTCTAGATAGGATGAGAAATTTGTATTTTTATAAAGTTAGTTTTATTTTATTTATTTTCAGCTAGTTAAAATGTTTATATTACATCACAATAAATTTTTTATTTAATTTTATTTATTTATTGTTATTTACTTTTATTTATTTTTATGCTTTTTGACTTTGTTTATCAATTAATTTCCCCTTTTTAAATAGGCTACATTTAACCATCAGTCAATACCATGGGTTCTAGATAGGATGAGAACTTTGTATTTTTATAAAGTTAGTTTTATTTTATTTATTTTCAGCTAGTTAAAATGTTTATATTACATCACAATAAATTTTTTATTTAATTTTATTTATTTATTGTTATTTACTTTTATTTATTTTTATGCTATTTGACTTTGTCAAAATGTTAAACATTACATTACAACATCTTTATGCTTGAGAATAATTAAGTTTAGCTCTATATATAAAATATAATTTTTAATTAAATATATTTATTATCATATCTTTCTATATGTTATATTTGGTATGAAAATTAGAATAAAAAAATGGCATAATCTAACTTATATACTAAATATAAATTTTCACATATAGAATGTAAATTTTTGGTTTTTGCAACACTTTTAAATGCATATATGGACTCAACACCTTAAAACCCTCTTGGGGCACTCTAATGTTGTAAAAAATGTAGCAACAGAATCTTTGGACATCTTGAACAACTGCAAAGGCCAATTTCTCCAAATGCGTATACTTGATCTCGAACGATGTAAGAATCCAAGTTTACTAATAAATCACATTTTCATTGTCTCATTCATCCTCTTGAAGTAATACCATTCCAATGGTGGAATCAGACGCATCTAAATACAAAAATTAATCTCGGTTATAATCAGATGGATGCAACAATGGTGCATGGATCAACGCGTTTTTAAGTGAATCAAATGCTTTATCTTCAAGTTTGTCCATAATAAAAGGAACATCATTTTTTAATAACCGAGTGAACCCTTAGTTAACTCCGCATATTTATGGATAAACTAATCTAAAAAGTTTTCTTTCCCATGCAAAATATGAAGGTGACGAAGAGTAGAACAAGGAGGTAAATTGACAATAGCCTCAGCCTTCAAAGGGTTGATGCGAATACCTCCCATAGAAAAAATTAAATCAAGAAATCATCCTGATTGTACACAAAATGCACATTTGGGTGGATTCAAATGAATATTTTAATGCCTATATCACATAAAAATGGTGCGTAAATGTGTAGGATGATCTTGCTGCACATAGAATGAGCAAGCAAGTCATCCAACTATGGTTGTACAATATGTTTGAAGTCATGAAAAGTGTAATACATGGCAGTTTGAAAACTATCACCAACGTTCTTCAATCCAAAAGGAAATTTACAATGGGAAAATGTGCCACATGGATAGATAAATGTTGTTTTCGGGTAATCGGCAAGGAGTGTGTTTATTTGATTGTAAACAAAGAATCCATCCATGAATGAAAATATTTCATTTCATGCACAATCATCAAAAATTTGGTCGATGTAGGGGGTGGGATAATTGAATTTGGGAAAATATTTATTAATATCCCTCTAATCGACACATACTCTGATAGTTCCCTATTTCTTGGTCACTGGAACTATGGTGGATACCCAATACATCAACGGAATAGGATAAACGAAACCTACGCGAACTAGTTCTTCAACCTTAGCTTTAATAGAAAAAAAATTTGCAGATGTATTGGATGTATTCTTTGTCTAATAGCTTTGGCATCCAGGTATGTCTTAATTTCGTGAGCTACAATGTTAGGATCAATTCCACACATTTATTTGTAACACAAGGCAAAGATGTCGCAGAATTCCTGAAATAGGGCTTAGTACACGTTAATTTCATCAATTGAGCATGAAGTACCTATATGATTGTTTTCAGTTATTCTTGGTTTGATTGATATGTCAATTGGAATTGTAGTTGAAATGTTTGCTAAATTCGTCTTAGAATCCGAAAGAAGGATTGGCATTGGATTTTGAAGTTCTTTAACATATTCAGTTGTAAATATTGTTTAAATTTCATTTTCAAATCTATCAAGGTCTCGTAGAAAAGAGGAGAGATGGTGAAGATTGTCCCAAGGTAATTCATCTAATGACAAAATTTCTGAATATTTTCATCACTTGAAAATATGTGTTGAAAAGGATGAGAAACATTTGTTGTGGTTAAACCAAGTAGAGAATAAGACTCACCATTTATGAAATTCACTTGATCAGTATCATTTGATGAAAGGTGAGAAAGTGATTGTACCACTACATATGCCAATTCGTATCGACTCAAAGGGATTTCATTGCCATATAATTCTAACTCAAATTCTGAAGGAATAATCCATGGATCATCAAATGGTATTATGCTTGATGTAATCATGTCTATATTGGAAATAATATGAGGCACACTAGGAGGAGTTATGGAAAAATTTCCTATAATAGAAAAATCCTTAAGTATTCTTACTCCAACGTCTTCGTAAGGGACAACTAAGTTTCTAATGGAAGGGATAGTATCCATAGATGCACAATGTGAAGTGTAGTAAGAAAACTATTCAAGTTTGACCATCTTTCCTTTAAGAGGGAACATGATTAACCGAAATAATGATGAGACTACAATTGTCATAGCATAAGACCAACTCCGACGTAAAATAAGGTTGTAATTGAGATGGGCATCAATGAATTCCACCTCAAGCGTAAGGGTTTTTCCTTATACCTCTACGAGTCAATCCTAGAGTATTAAAAATGGACGGCAACCTCTTCCATCAAAGGCTTTCAAAATCATGGGCGATTGATTGATTGGTGGAGAACCAAGAGTTTTTAAACAAGCCAATGACATAATGCACATAGACGATCCCTCATCAATTACTATGCAGAGAATAAGCCAATATTTGACTAAAACAGGTATTTGAAAATCCATTTGGCGTGGGATTCTAGGTACAAATTCTCGAGATCAAAGATGATAAGGTTAGAGTCTTGAGGGAAAATCGCTCGAATAGCTGACAATAGTAACAAGTGAGCCCTGGTATTACACCGAGAATGTTGCAACTCCCAGAGGCTACTCTACTTTACTTTATCAAACCTGGTTCATACAAAGTTGGAGGTGACAATGCTATATACACAACAGACGCATTCTACTCATATCGTCCTATTCTCAGTCCTATGAAGGGGTGTTATTTCTAGGGTTTATAAGTGAAGTTTACCCCACTTCCAAATTTCGATCTAGAGCTACAAGTTATTCAAATCCATTAATATATCAGCAATCAAATAAATATTCTACAACAAGAAAATATATTTAGCTACTCCGCAAGGAAAGAAATCAACAAATTAAGCTATGGAAATAAATGGAAGGAAACTAGCCATATTCATGAAGTAAATTGTTGAATTGAAATTACAGAAAGAAGACTAACCTTATCACACATTTCTTGCCAAATGGCTAAACACACTCTCCCTAATTCATGCTTTAACTATCATGCTTTTACTCATGAATCAAATCATGACCTAATTATTCTTCTAAATGCATTGTTTTGCAGTAAGGAGAAGAAGGTGTTAAGGTGGCTTAGGATGGTTTTGAACACATGGATGAAGGGCTGAAAGTGTCTTTATGGTTTTTTCAGGTCTATATGAGGTTTATGATGGTTTCTAGGCTTAAGGATAGGCCCATTGTGCTGCTACTGGTTCTGCTACAAGTTTCCGAAATTACTACATGAAAGTACTGAATTGGTACAGAAAAAATTCTTAGGGAAATTAGAGGCCAAAAATTAAGGAGAAAAGTGTAGGGGAGGTGGAGTGAAGGCGTACTTGGAAGAATTTAAGGTGGCCAACCCATTTTCCAAGCTCAAAACCTCTAGAGAATCCTATCTTGAACTTCTAGGATTGCTCACGGTGTGAAGGTGAAAATCATAAAAAAATGGGTTGAAGGAGATTTGATGAAATTAAGATTTTTGATAGGTGATAAACGAAGCTAAGGGTGCTGGTAAAGTCATCCTTTATAGTGCTACTTGAACCTGCAACAAAACTACATGTTCGTGCAACAAACATTAGCATATATATGATGAAAGTAATGGAAAATATGAGTTGAATTTGGAAAGAAAACCTACTTAAGCATTCAAACAGAAATCGAACTCGGTATTCTAGACATGTTCATGACACTACAAAAACCTAACTATTCTTTCCAAAAAATCATAAAATAAAGATAAAATTTTGCATGTGGTGAGGATCTGCCCTTGTCAAGCTCCAATGAAAGAGATGAGAGAGGTAGCCTTGATAGAAAACTTTCCGAGTTTAAAATCTATTCTACCAACATTTATCCAAGCTTAACTACAACAAAGACAAATGGAAGCAAACTAAAAACAATTAATTGAAATGTAAGAAAACTAACTACAATGACATAAAATAAGTGTGAATAGAGAAGAGAGACTAAGGCCAATGGATTTGGCCCTAACCCACATACCTATCCCTCTGAAACTAAATCAGAGAAGGACAATTTGAATACTCATCTCATTGCTGAAAATAGTCTCATTACATAATCATAAAATTCTCAAAAACCTATTACAAGAGCTAAGAGTCTATTAACTTCCTTCAAAATTTGAATCATAATGATCTCTTGCTCATCTCTATTTAACCTAGAGTGTAGCTACCAACAACTCCCCAAAAATTAGGTCATGTGTCCTCTTTGAATATAAGAGAATTGGAGCTTTGGTGCCCTTAATCTCCCACTTGCTTGGTTTCCTTTGATTTCGAGCTATTGGAGAGAATCTTGAGGATCCCTTGGCTGCCTTTGGGAATTAAGGAGGTCTAAAATCCCCCTATAATATTTCCTTGGTGTCTACTTCAAGCTTTAATTGTAAAATCTTCATCAAAATTGCGATATCTTCATGATTATCCCGCATTTAACCCATATTAGGCATTCTAAGTATAACAAGCCTTAATTACCATGTACATTAGCAACATAAGACCATAATATAATTTAAATGTGATAAAGAGAGACTTAATAAGGATAAAGGTGACAATTAACCCCTCCAATTATACCTAATGATGGAGCTTATCATCATCACCCTAACAAATGGTTTCTTGTTCTCTCAGAAGCTTAGTCCTCCTTATGCATCTCTTTCAAAGTTTTAATGGACCCTCTGAATTCCTGAGGAAGCGGTGTGGGAGTCCCTTCAGGAGGGTAAAAGCCATCATTATTTTCTACTTCCTCCGATTCTCTTTTCTTCTCATCTTGGTTTTTCCCATCACTTAGTCCCAACAGCAAGGGCAGGCTGAGTTTCAAACCAAGCCACTAAATCTTCCTATCCTTCATGGCCCTCTTGTATAGTGGTGCACTTTCTATAGATCTTGTCAATCTTTCTAGTGTGTGGTATTCCATGTTTTTGAGATTGTGAGGGACATTATTCCATCTCCTTTGACTATCCATTATGCATTCATCTCCCAAAAACCTAGAAACATCATCAAAATGGGTCATGGCTTGTGCTTGTGTGTTAAGCTACTTTTCTACAAGTGCATCATTGTTTTCTATCTTGAGATGGTTGTTGATGGCTCCTCTAGGGAAGAAAAATTCTACCCTAATTTGTAGAGGCTCCCTATTTTCTCTCTTCATGACCATCCTTACTTCTTGTGCTCTAGTTTCCTCGTTAACCATCCAAGCGGCCAATACCATTAATTGTATGTCTCCCATTGTAGAATTAGCATCCCAAATGTTCAAGTATGTCAACACAACATTGTGCATGTTCAATTATTCCATTTTTTCCTTTTCTTCCATACTTTATTGGTAGCAAAAGTCAAAGAATTTTCTACATTTTTGAAAATGTAAGGATCCATGAGAGGCTAGTGTCCTGATTTGAAACAGGAGCCACTATTATTTTAGGTATACTGCATAGGAGTCTCATGGGTATCTATTTTGAATGAACTCCATGCAACAATCTACCATGGTGGTCATTTGTTTGTGTTTTTTCTGAAGCCACTATTTCAATCTTGTATTCTCTGCTTGGGCTTCTTGAAACTTCTCTTCCAACATGGATTATCTGAGCCTAACATCAGAAAAATCCCTTCCCAACTCAATCACTTTTTCCTCCATGACCCCTATGTCATGCACACCATTGGTTGTAGTAATATTCATCCAATAATGACTACATGCCCTCTCCTCTTCCAACTGATAGAATAAAGGTACTGTAAAATTTTGAGGAATCAATATGCCCCCTTCAATAAATGTATAGTAGGTTTGAGATTTGGCTGAGGGATAGGGTGTGATACTATTGATACATCTTTGGGTATAGGTTTTGGTGAGGTAGGATCCTCCTTGTCATCCTTCTCTTCCTCCCCTTTGGAATCTTTCCCTTCATCTTGTGATATTTCCTCAACTTATTGGGCCTATTTCCCATCCATGGGTGTCTTTTATCCTTCATCCCTCATCCAAGGTTTCTTTCTTTGATTATGGGCATGCTGGGGTTTCATCTGTAGCAAAATCTATTTTTCCTGTGGAATACACTCTCTTTCTTTCTTTTCCCTTTTCTTGTCTTTTGAGTGTTTATGGGGGTTCAAATATGTGTAGGGGATGTCAACCTTGTTGAATGTATTCTTAAGTAGGTAACACAGGTCCTCATAGGTGAGGTGACCTCTTAAACCTTTCCTTCTTCTACCCTTATTTCATCATCCTTCTTGGGTGACTCCTCAATGGTAATAGGGCTTTTAGTTAGAGTCTATGGTCTCCCCTGTCTCACCCTTTGGATCTTCCTAATCATGAAATACATGGCTGTTTATCTCTTCCTCTTTGTTTTCACTAGTGTGATCAAAGTGGCTAGGGTAGCACCCAATTACTGATCTGTTATCTAGGGTGATATGTTGGCGTGTTGAGGAGAGGTATCAGTGCCTAGAATAGGGTCCAATATTTCCTTATCCTCTGTCTTCTCTTATTTTTTCCCCTGTCTCTTCCTTCTCTGTTTCATTTCCCTATTTTTCTTTTTCTCTCTCAGATTCAAATATCCCTATGTTTTATGTTTCAACCTCGATCTATTCTTCTTATTCCTCCTCTTCTTCTTCTTCTTCTACCTCCCTCTCTCTAAGACTAGAGGCAGAGGTTTGTGTTGTTTGGGTGGATATGGAGGCTTCCCTATCCATGTCTATAAATGAGGACCAAGACAAAGGGAGGTTTAATCTACTTAGAGCATCACTCACTATGAGTTTGATAAGGCCATGATGAGCCAAATTTTTTTATTTCCTTTCCCTCACCATTTTTCTCATTTCTGTTATTGAGTTCAACAAGAAATTGGGGATGCTAATTCTTTGTTCTAGAGGGACTTCTCCTTCAAATATAAGTTCATTCAACAACCTGAAATGTTATTCATAGACTAAACTAAGTTTTCCTTCATAGGAAATGAATTTCATGATATCGAAGGCTACTTTATCCTGGGGGTATAGAAGGATTTCTCTCCTCACTCTGTGTTTTTCCCCAATGAACTCTTCTCTTGAAAAAAAGAAACTTTTCTTGGCTGAAGTGCTTGGCATATTTTCCTTATTCCACTTGATTCTTAAGGGAAAAGTGGTGATTTTGCTAATTATTTCAAGTGAAAGTGTGAATTCTAGGCCGCTAATCAAAATGGTAGCTCTATCCTTTGAGTGTGATTGAAAATTTAGTGCAAAATATCAAGATATCTCCTCATCAAAACCCTTCAGAAGCTCGAACAAACCTAGTCATTGGTGGTTCCTGAAAATCTCCATCATTTTAGGATGTAGTATTATTATTTTAATATCAGTGGGCTCCCTTCTATGAAATCAACCTCCCATTTTTATTGCTGTGTTAAGAAGGTGGTAAGATGGTTTTTATTTGAGAGTTACTTATGAATAGGTCTTAGAGATTATGGTCTCAAAGAAATTCATATTTCACCATTCAATTATCAAATTATAACTGACTATGTGTAAATTTCATGGAGAAATTGCAATTTTCGAGGTTGGAAACCACTTACCTATGTCCTCTTGTGTTTTTTCTTTGGAGATGGTAGCCTTAGGAAGTAATTTCACCCAAAGATTACTCTGTTTTTCTCTCCTTATCCATGTTGATATTCATGTGTAGTTTCTTGTAGCATTTCACTATTTCTTGTAGCACGAGGGTGCATGCAAGCACGGACTTAGCCTTCAATAATACTCTTTTCTATCATGGATCCTCTGATTTCTTATGCTCCTACTACTCTCAAAATGATCAACGAAGTGGGTATAATGAGCTGGATCTTACATTTATGGTATTTTTAACCAAATTTGGAGCGGGCTGCTCACTTGTCTATGGCACACATTTTCCTCTTTGGGATCATTGGTCACACTCCAGTTAATCAATACCCCCGACCTTGGAAACACCTCCTTTTCCTTGTTCACTCCCCCTTTACCAATTTTACTTGCCTAGGTGGCATCTACACTTAAATTTTTTATTAAGTTTAACTTTACGAAGGTGGACAAGTTAATTGGCCACCTTTTTTCCTTTTATGTCTCTAAACTTCAACATTAAAGTATTTTGATCATTATGAGTGCATAGCAAGAGGTGAAGGGTCATATTTGAGCCTACCTTGTGTTGGGGCATTGCAAACATGATCTAGTGTAGGGAGCTGGAGTTTCATGTTTCAGCCTTGATCTTTCTCTTGGTGTTATTTTTCTTTCCTTTCTTCCTTCTGAGTGAGTAGCTTGCTTTCTAAGTGAGCTTCTTAACCTTTTGTTTGTATTTTCTTCTTGCAGGTGTTACATAGAGGTCCTCAATTTCCTTGGATGGTGTGTTCACTTTCCTAGAGTATGCTAGTAGTCCTCTGAAGCCATCTTCCTCAACTTATCTTCATATTTTTGTCCTTGTTGTGCCATACATACTATTGCTACAAGAAACTTCCAACTTCGTGTAGAAACCTTTATTTTTTCTTATTAGGGCTTCAAATTGCTTACGGATGAAGTGAAATATTTTATGGAGGTCAAGTATGGAGTAATGGAATGATTGGATTTATGGAGAGGTAAGGAGAGAGGTCTCATGCCAAGGCATAAAGGATTTAGCTGCTAGTGGAGAAACATAGGGTTTAGAGAGTGAATCCTTGTGCATGGAGTGAAGTGAGGGTTAGGAGGGGTAGCTATAAGAAAAAAATAAATTATCACACCCTTCTTAAAGTTTAGAAACCTTTGAGAGATCTTATTCCCTGGTAAATAAGTTTTTTGTAGCATTTAGAGGGTTTCCTGAAGTGCTACAACAATCATGTAGTTATACTTTCCTGTAGCAATTGCAGTTAAGGAAAAAAAAGTGGAATTTTCTGCCTACCTTTGAGCTGAAATGAATGAATGGGTGCATGTTTCAATGGTTCATGGAGTGTGTAAGCATAGGAGAGGGAGAAGTGAAAAAAAACTACTCCTCCAGATCCAAAAACTGTCTTTGATGAATAACTTGCAAAACAAAAAAATGGGATCACATAGGTATCATCTCTCTCTCTTTCTTTTTGTTTCCTTTCTCCTTTCTTCTTTTTTCTCTTTTTTTTTTTTTGAAGGTGGGTGAGGTGCCTCCACATAGATTTTCAACCCACAAGCCTACCTTTGGTGCCTCAAGTAGGTTTTCACCCAAGGATCTTTTATTATTTCTTCTTTCATCCCCTTTTTTTCTCCAGCATTGCCTCATGGAGGTTTTCAACCTTAGAGTTCACCTTGGGTGCCTCACAGAGGTTTTCACCCATGCCTCTTTATTTTTTATTTTTCTATCTTTATTCTAGGAGGGGGATGCATTGGAAACTATGGAGTCTCCAAAGACATACACCTCCATGTTTATGGAATTTATAAATTCAGCCCTAGACAGGGAATTTTTGTAACCTTTGAGTTTGTAAGCATTAAAAAGCAGGGGCATCCACTCATCATCTATGGTACTGATCTAAACTGTGCCATTATCATAACATTTGTCCTCTTTGTAGCATCCCAAAAATCTTTTCATGATTTTTACTTTGAAATCCTTGAACATGGAAGCATTCAACAACGCCCAATCTCCTTCTCAAAAGGTCTTCTCCTTAACGTGATTTTCATGCCATGCCTTCCTTTGCAGGTTAATCAATTACGTGTGAAGGAGTACTTGCATCCTGAACTCATCCAACCCATTTAATTGTAGCAACCTTTCTTGTTGGTCCTTTGTTATATCTAGTTCTAACTCAACTGCCATCCTTAAGGTGTTCAACTCAAACACAATTGAAAGAAGAGATTTCCTCCCATAGACCAAGTCATAAAGAGTGAAGTTACCCTATTGTTGTTTTTCAAGTAGTGTTGTAGGCACAAGTAGCTTATACCAATCTATTCACCCAACATTTTTTGTTGTTGCTCGTAACCTTGTTGAGTATATTCTCCAAGGCTCTATTGGTCACTTCCACTTGGCAATTTTATTGACAGTGGTAGGAAGTGGAAGTATTATGCTTTATCTTGTGCCCCTTCAGAAGATTCTCAATGAGATGAGATGTGAATTATGCCCCTTGACCAGTGACTGACTCTCTGGGGTATCCAAATTTGTAGAACACATTCTCTCTTAGAAATTTTGCTACGTTCTCCTTGGTTACTACCTTCACATATTTTGTTTCAGCCCACTTTTTCAAGTAGTTAGTGAAAACTATGACATAATTTTTCTAGCCAGATGTTGGATCAATGGATCCAATGAAGTCTATGACCCACTTTTAAAATGGCTCTAGAGCCACCTTAGGGTGCAAGTTCATATCATCCCTTTGTGTAGGTTTCCCCATCCTTTGGCACCGGTCACACCTTCTAGTGTATCTTATCGCATCATGGTGAAGGGTAGGCCAATAGTAACATGCCTAGCTTTGAAGGCTCTCCTTTTTAAATCAAAGTGGCCTCCACAAGGGCTATCATGACATGCAAAGAGGATTTCAAAAAATCCTTCCTCCCTCACACATCTCCTGAGAACTTTGTGAGGGCCCAATTTGAAGAGATTTCCCCCGATCCAGTGAAAGGGATATTTTTCTGATGATCTTTCTCTTCTCCTTGGATGAGAGGTTAGGAGGGAACCTTTTAGAAACCATGTAGTTAGCTATGTCAGCAAACCATCAAAAGAGCATTGCGATAGTAAAGAGGTGTTCATCCAGGAGCTAGTCATCTGCCATTTGTTCTTCATCTACAGGTAGATATAACCTAGATAAAGCATCTACAACAACATTATACTTTCTAGGTTTATCAAAAATGGTTAGGTCAAACTGCTATAATAGTAACAACCATCTAATTATTCTAGCATTAACATCTGGTTTGTTCAATAAATATTTGATGGTTGCCTAGTCAATGTGTACAAAGGTCTAATAACTAGTGATATAATGTCTAAATTTGTTTAAATCATGGACAATGGATAAAATTTCCTTCTCTCTAACAGTATAATTGAGTTCGGCCTTGGACAAGTTATTAATAAAAAAATAGATAACATAAGGTAATTTTTGTTCTCACTTCCCCAAGGCTACCCCCATAATTTTTTCTGATGCATCTGTGTGGATGTGGAAAGGCAGAGTCCAATTTGGACCTCGAATAATGGGGGAAATAGGTAACTTTCCATTAATGATCTCAAAATATTCTTGAGAGAGGCTGGACCAGGTAACCTCAGAGTCTTTGGAAAACAAACCATATAGTGGCGAAGCCAACTTGCTAAAATCTTTGATAAACCTTCTATAGTAGCCAGCTAAACCTAAGAAACTCTTAAAATCTCTCTTATTTTGAGGATTAGGTGCCCTTTTTATTATGGCGATTATGTTTGGTTCCACCTTTATTCCTTCTTGGGAGATTGAGTGGCCCAATACTACTACTTCTCTTTTCAAGAATTCACACTTTTCTGGGCTCAGGGATAGATGCATCTCAATGCACCTTCTCAACACTTTTCCCAAATTTGAGAGAGCTCCTTTGAAGTCATCCCCATATGGTGTGAAGTAGTCCATGTATATTTCAACTGAGTTATGGACTAGCTCAGAGAAAATGCTCAAGATAGCTCTTTGGAAGCTAGCCTAGGCATTGCACAACCTGAAGGATAGGAATCTGTAAGAGAAGGTACCCCAAGGAAATGTGAACTTAGTCTCGTCGTGGTCATTAGGGATAATTTGGATCTAGTTATACCCATTGAAATCATCTAAGAAAGAAAACAACTTCTTTCCTACAAGGTCATCCACAACTTTATCTTTAAACCGTTCACTGCCTTATATAAGTTAAATGAGACTTGCATCCAACAATTTCTGCAGTTATTCCTCGACCTTGCCTTTTACAGTTGGGTTCATCCACCTTTGGGGTGGAAACATAGGCTTTCATCCTTATTTAATGTAAATATGATGTGTGCACACCGAGGGATGCATCCCTTTCATGTCCTTGTAGTCCCAAGAAAATGCATCTGGGTTTTCTTTCAAAATATGGCATAACTGCTCTTCTTCTCCATCTAAGTGGTTTGAGTTAATTTTTAGATATTTGTATGGGCCAAATTCCATAGCCTTGGTCATTTCATAGGTTGAATAAACTGAGTGAAGTTACATCCAAGGGTGTCTTTCATATTCTTTGACTAGGTTTTCAAGCAGATTGTGAGTGGTAGACTGGTTTTGAATGACTTGGTCAATGAATTCATCTTCATCAAACTTCCCCCCTCTAATCATAGTATCTATGGTACAAGTCCGTAGCGTGTAGAGTTGTATATTTCATCTTATTATTCTTAATCCTCTAGCCATATAGGTAGGTCATTATCAATGGAAGGCTGGGTTGGACGATATACTACCAAATGTTTAGACAGGGTCCCATTCTTAATAGTCATGTTTCAGGCATGACAGCTGATCTAAGCATCAGCAGTGGCTAACCAAGGTCTCCGTAGAATGAGAGAATATACATTAAACTTGGTTTTTTTCTAGAGAACCAAGAAATATGTATGATACTCCCAACATCCAATTGAAACCATAACATCCTCAATAATTTATTTTGTAGCTACTATGGACTGATCTGGATGTTTCATAAACATTATGTTTTTCCTCAAAGTCCCTTGGAGGTTGAGTTTAAGCATAGTTTCCATGGCCATTAAATTGATGGAAGCCCCATGATCATTCAAATTATTAGGGACTATGACACCATCTATGTGCACATTTACAATTGTGTTACACCGAAATTTGTCACCATGACATTTTAGTGTCTATATGGGTTCATCATTACTCATATATTACTCTCTTAGAAGTCCACAACATCAAAGTTCCTAAAATCAAGCCTTGAAATTGAGAGAAAAGCTCATAAAAGTCTTAAAAACACTTGTACCGAACTTTCTCTTAACATTACCTGTGGTGCCACACCTATTTTTTCTAAAGCATGCAGAGCTAAACGCACGTTTTCTTCATTAAGGGTGCATACCTTTGTAAAAGGTAAAATGAAGGTGGAAAGTAACATTTAGAAGCGCAACAGTCAAATCTGGAAGATTCTAGAATCAATTATCCAGTCGAAGGTTTTCTCCTATCATGTATGTTCATTCCTCCATTATGGGAGCCTACCCCTTGGTTTATGGAGCCCAATCCCTTCAAAAGAGCATTCTATCCCCTCTAATGTGGAGTTGTAACCTCTTCCCTTTTCCTATAAATTGAGGCCATAGCTCAGCCTCAAAGGGAGTTAGACTTTGAGAATTTTTGAGGAGAAATGCTATAGAAACTCATACTCTCTTAACTGATCATTATGTGGGAATGATTACACACCCATGTGCATTTTAGCTGAGAGAGTGTAAAGCTTGTCAGAGTAAAGGCAACGCCTGTTCCGAACCCCAGGAAGACCTGTATGACATCAAGGAGGACATTCTTGTAAGGCTCTTTCTTCATCAAAGATAATATGAATAAATCCCATTTTCTTTAATTAAGTAGCTTGTTTATCATGTTTTATCAATGAGTTATTTAATTAATTAGCTTGTTTCTTGGATTCCTTGATCATATTGATAGATATATGATTCGTGAATTAGTTTATATTATCTAGGTTCTATTGATTTTTTCAATTTTTGTGATTGCAGATATTTGAAAATAACTCTTTCAAGCAACTGGATAGAAGATCATTACAAATAGCATTGGACTACAGGTAGGTCTTCAAAACCTCCATTGTAGCTAATTCTGAATCAAATATTATCTAGAGAAAATAATTTTTGTTTGTCTGTTTGTTGCTAGCTTTCCGTAGGACACTTGGGAGGTCTGTCTTGTCAGTAAGAATGACTTATCCATCCAACAAAATGGCGACTCCACTAGGAATTGGATCTTGAACTTCGATTTCTTTTAGTTTTTTACTTGTGAATTTATTTTTTCTAATTTTGATTGGTTTATACTAGCTTGGGTAGTTTATCCCCGTATAATCCCTAAAAAATGTTTTAGAGTTTTTATTTTTATTTTAGTTTGCTGGTATCCACACTTTTCTTTTTGAAACAGTGCGGGCATCTTTGCATTTTTCTTGTATAAATAGTGTGGGACCACACCTGTTTACACTGAGACCTGCGAACCCTGTGAAAATTTTTAGAAAACCTTAAAATTATCTTTTCTAAATTAGTTTTTTAGATTCTCAGTGTATACCCAGACTTGTATTTTTTTTCAGAAAGCTTTGGTTGAGAGTTTATTTCAGCATTTTTGAGTTTTGAATGATTTTTTGAAAGATCTGCATGTTATAGTGATTTTTGCTTTGTTTTTAACCCACTCAAATATTAGAAGCCTTGGTATACCTTTAGATCATTGGTATTTCCTTGCTTTCTTGCTGATTTTGAATTCATAGCAGAAATTTTTTTATGATATTTAGATCCCATTTTCTCATTTGCAAATCTTTAAAAAAAATGTGTTGATAAGTTTGAAATTTCACTTAAAAAACTATAATTGGATGTTTTTTGAGTTCTTGCTGATCTAAGAAAATAATTTATTAGTTAGATAACAAGCTAATCAAAACATCCTCAAAATATTTAAATTTTTAATTTAGATTTAGTCTTTAGAATTTTTAGATCTCAAAATTACTGTTTTTTTTAGTTTTGAGTGTTATTTCTAGAAATTGTAGTGTTCCTTTGAAGCAAATTTTGTTTGTAGTTTCAATCTTGAATGATAGAGGGATTTCGTTTTGAGCAATTGATCATTTTGAGTTCTCATGAGATTAGCTTTCTTTTCATTTATTCATGTTTGAAGGAAAGAATTGTTTTAAAAGATTGCATTTCTCAACTCTTTCTTTTAGATAGAATTCATTGAAAGGAAAGGAATTGTTTCTCATAATAGATGCATTTTTAGTGTGTTTTCAGTCGGGTCACTACATATCATCAGTTTCACTTTCGCACCTATTGTCCTAAGAAACATCTTATTAAAAGAAATGCTTAAATTAAAATCAATATAGTAATTTTTATATTTCTAGGGCTCTTTTCCACCAACATAGCTTAGGCTAGTGTCTTGGGGTAGGGAGTAATTAACTCTCCAAGACAATTAAAACAAACAGGTAGTCGAGCTTGTGGTAGGAAAAGTCCAATAGTCGCTTGTATGCTCTAGGAAGCTCCCCTTAAAGGAGTCAAGCATGAGGT
This sequence comes from Pinus albicaulis, assembly GCA_034641835.2. Lineage (NCBI taxonomy): Eukaryota > Viridiplantae > Streptophyta > Pinopsida > Pinales > Pinaceae > Pinus > Pinus albicaulis. The sequence goes on along the minus strand of JAXQQM020087427.1, from coordinate 125,867 downwards.
CATATCTGAACCAGTGTGATAATCAATTCTATCTCATTGGGAATGGTAGAAGATGTGCGCGTATTAACAATAGTAAACCTTGGATAGAACATTGTCGAGGAGCCTGGGGTTACTTTTCAGTATACCTTGGATTATGTCAAGGAGCCTTCAATGGGATTGAGCTTTGTTACTCTACCCTTGCGCGTATGTCAGATCGTAGACTGTTCCCCCAGGTATATTAGTTCTTGTTGGTAACCTTAGTGGCCATAATATTTACGATTTTTTCCTAAGGTGGCGGTGGAGGAAATATCCCACTGTACCTAGAAAATACATCAACTAGAATTACTTCAACTCTTCGGAGGGTTTTCTTCACTCGAGATGGTTTAAGTGGAGAAATTTGCACTGATCTGTTTCATTAAGCAGGTTGTCAGGGTAACTTTTCCAACTGCCATTTCTACATTAAAATATCATGATGTTGGACTTCATCACCAAATAGTGTTTTTAGTGTGGGAATTTACTGTTTGTGTGTGGTTTGATCTCCTAGATTTTTTAGGCGTGCGATTCATTTGTTTGTTTCCTTAGCAACTTTAGGAGCTTTCATTGAAATTTTCTTTGATTGCGTGTGATTAATATTTTTTAATCGTGTCTGAATTACCAATACAATCGTGTAGGCTCTAGGGGAAACCCCATGAGTATACACCAAGCCAAATTGAAGGGCTGCGAGCTCTGGTACCACATAGTGCCAGAAGAATTAGATCAACAGAACCAGAAGAATCATCCATAATTACTCATCCTGATTATCAATCACAAACAACAAAATATATTCAAGAGCCAATTTCAATTTCCGAAGTTACTGGTATTATTTCTCCAACCAGTGAATTAGCTGAAGAGCCTGAAATTTCTGAGCCAGACATTGAACCTGCTGTGTTGGAACCATCTTCAGGATTTGTTACTACGACTTCTAGTGATCCTGATTCACCTAGGGTAACACATCGCATTATTGAAAACCTTCCTTTTGATCTCATATGTATTGAAGAACTTGTTGGTCCAGACGAAGATGTATTTCTTCTCGAAACCCAAGAAACTTTGAATCTTAGGGAGCATGAATCAATATTCTATAGTCCTTTTAGAACTGACGCTTGGTACTTATCATTGATAGACTTTTTACAAAACACAAGTCTTACTTATTCACCACCCCACATTCCTTTTTACCCCACACCGAGAGGTTATCAATCTTCATTAGCTATGTCGGGTAAGTCATCTATGTTTTCTCAATCTCTAGAAACATTTTTATATGGTGTTTCATTTGTTCCTCGGGGATACCAATCACTCTCTGGTAATTTCTCAAGAGCAGCTCCTCAACCAATTGAACAAGTGTTATCATCTAGTACAAATGGAACAAACACTAAAATGTTGAACACAGAACAAATTTTTATGATGTCTAGCAATATTCCAAATCCTCAACCTCAAGGAATTCCGTTACCGCATGGGGGGCAACCTCAAGGTAGTCAATTACCACCCAGAGGGAAACTTCTATTTCTACTGCAACTTCTGTTCAACCTACCACACCTATTTCTAGAGTATCTGTAGCTCCTATTTCTACTATCCCTGTATCAGTGCAGATTTCTCAAGTATCTGTGCCACAGTCAAGACCTACAATTCAGACTACAACCCAGATGCCTACAGGATAAGCTATTATGAGTACGATTCTCACTATTCAACTACAATTTAGTTATCAACCGTACCAAGGATAGTATCAATTTGGACAGGCTACACAAAATCCAACATATCAGTATTAGCCGTACCCTGGGTATACTTATCAAGTACCTCAACAACCCCAGTATGGTCTGGTTAATCCTGGTTATCCAGAAGGCTTCAAGATTCCCAATGCACATCCAATTCCAGGATATCCTGGATATCCTCCTCCTAGAACTGGTTTGATCACAAAAGGTTATCAAGACCCTAGCCATCGATTATCATTTATAGTAACTTTAGATTTACCTCATCTATTGCGCCTTATGAACGATCATATATTTTATCTTCCATATTGGATGCCGATGCCTAACAAGTTTCCCAGTGATATTCCAAAGTTTTAATGTAATTCAGGAAAAGATCCATCCAATCACGTCATGACTTATCACCTCTGGTGTGCATCCAATTCACTAATCAATGATTCGATTCGATTGTGTCTTTTTCAGAGAAATCTCATTGGTCTAGCTGCCAAATGGTATATTGAGTTACCACGAGGCTCATTTAATAATTTTAATGCACTAGCTACTGCTTTCTTAACCCATTTTCAGTTTCCTGTCAGATACGACAATGGTACGGAATTGTTGACTTTATTCAAACAATCTACATCTACGTACATATCTAATCACATTCATGAATGGAGACGTAGGAGGCGTTTAGTGAAGGTCTTTCTTCTGGATCAAATTTTGGCTGAATGGTTTATTAAATCATTATTGCCCAAAATTACTGAATATGTGGCCAAAGGAGGTGTTGTTACAGAAGAGCAAGTCATTGCTTAAGTTCAGTACCTTGACCTTGTATATACACAGTTAGGTACTTTGTATGACAAAATCCCTGATTTACCAAGACCTGGTCAATTAAATACTTCTCCTTCAGGCTCTCATGCCACTAATGGTGTAATTGGTTCTGTTAGCACTGGTAAGAGTAAGAAGAAATATTCCAAGACAACTTCTCCTATTATCACTTTACCTGATTCACCGAAAGGAGATTCTTCCGTTGAAAATTCCACCGATATTCATGTTATAGAATCATCTACAACAAAACCTAAAACTCGTGGTAAGAAGAAAGGTAAGAATAAAAACAAAAAATCTTCAAAATATAAAAATGATAAAACTGATCCAACTAACGATAAATGAAAACCTCGATATCCTTGTTTGATATGCGATAAGGAAAATTTTACAAAAGAGTGCCTGCATAGAGCCAAGGTATCGAAATTCGTTAAGGGTTCACCCATACCTACTATCTTGAAGGATCCCTTCCTGCTCAAGATAGTAACATGATTGGATCTTCCTCAAATACGCTAGAGAATATCTTAATGGTTGTGACGCGATCGCAAGATTATGATAGTAAAAATCCTATTGGTGGTAAAGAAGCAGAAACATCTAATTCAACATCAACTACATCTCCCTCAGTTTATGATATACTATAGATCGAGAAAAAAAATCCTGACTTAGTAATCAAACTACCTGCTAAAGGTGTACTTTGTAAATTAGATTTCAATCCACATGTGAGAGCTGCTCAGAATTACAATATTGTTGAAGACTTGGCGATTTCCCCTTTAGCAATGTTGGCTTTGGAAGTGCTGCAATCATGCCTAGCCTAAAGAAAATTACTTTTTTTAGACTTAGGAGCTGAGGACCTCCCAGATTCGAGCCTCATGATCTTTGATTTAGAGAATTTTACACCTCGCCTAGCCCCTCAAATGGCTTTTCAAATTCTGGTAATAGTAAAAAACAAACATATCTTTCATATTGTTGTTGATGAAGGGGCTTCTACGTGTATTATGTCTTTAAAATGTTGGAAATCACTTGGTTCTCAGACAATTAACCAATCGCCTACTATCCTCAAAGCTTTTGATGGAAGAGATTTTCATCCGTATGGTTTTTTATAGGATCTACCAATAGAGGTCGAAGGAAAAATCATTAATATAGATGTGGAAGTGGTTAATGGCCATCTAGATTACAACCTTTTCCTGCGTCACAGTTGGTCTTACAACATGATTTATGTTGTATCGTCAGTATTTTGACTCCTAATGTTTGTGCATAAAGGAAAGATAGTTAAAATAGATCAGCTCTCATATTATTCATCTGACCCAGCGTCTACTGATAATATCCAACATATTGGAAAATCGAATATCCCTTATAAGGATGTTGGGGGAGGGTTAATTAAAGATTCTTCTTTATTGGGAACTTTTTCCCTACTTGCTCCCAATGTACTGCATCCTATTGCTAATATCAATATGATTACATCAAGTACTATTTCCTTTGGTGATCCTTGGATAGTACCTTCAGAATCAAAACTGGATTCTTTCGATGGCGCAATGCCTTTGAGTCTTTTTGAGTTAGCATATCAGGTAGTACATTCATTTTCTGATACTCCTTCAACTGAATCTGATCCAGTGAATGTGATTAATAAGGAGTCATTTTCAATATCGAGCTCATCTTTGACATTAATTTCGGATCTTTTTCAACAAGTATTCAATACTGATGAACATATTCATGAATTCTTGTCTTTCAATGAATTACCATGGGAAGATCTACATCATAGGTCTTCATTTTTATCCGATATCGATCATTTTGAGAATGATTTTTCCTCCATTTTTACTACTGATTATGTCAAAGAACCTTAGAATCCTCTCTCATCTTCCGATTCTGAATTGAATTTAGAAAACATTTCTACAACGATTCCCATTGACATTTCAGTGAAACCTGGAATTGTTGAAAACATTCATATAGGTGCCTCTTGTACGACTGATGAAATTCAAGCATATAAAGCCCTATTTCAGGAATTCTACGACATTTTCGCCTGGTCATATGAAGAAATGCCAGGAATTGATCCATCGATTGTTTTCCATGAAATTAAGACATACCCAGAAGCTAAACCCGCCAGACAGAGATTACGTCAGATACATCTACAAAAAGCTGCCGCTATTAAAGAAGAAATTGAAAAATTACTTCGTGCAAGTTTTATTTACCCAATTCCATTAACAAATTGGGTATCTAATATCATTCCTGTCAATAAAAACAAGGAAAAATATGAGTATGTATTGATTATAGGGATATAAATCACGCCTGTCCAAAGGACAATTATCCAACCCCTTATATCGATCAAATTATTGACGATTGTGCTAGAAGTGAAATGATTTCATTCATGAATGGATTTTCTGGCTACAATCAAATCAACATATTCCCTGCAGATCAACCTAAAACAAATTTCATTTGTCCATGGGGGACTTTTTCTTATCACAAATTACCTTTTGGACTTAAGAATGCTGGTGCCACTTTTCAAAGGGAAATGTCTTATGCATTTCATGACATTAAACACATTTTGCAATCTTACCTCGATGATTTTCCTGCTCATTCCTCACACACCGCAGATCATATCATTCATTTACGATCCATTTTTATATGATGTAAGCATTATAGGATTCCTTTGAATCCTCACAAATGTGTTTTTTGTGTACAATCTAGACTATTGTTGGGATTTATTGTCTCAAAGGCAGGCATTCGTGTTGATCCATCGAAGGTTGAGGCTATCGTTAATTTACCTCATCCTTCTACTCTTCGCCAACTCCAAAGTTTGCAAGGGAAAACAAATTTTTTACGTCGATTCATTCCTAACTACGTTGAGTTAACGAATGGTTTCACCGGGTTGTTGAAACATAATATTCCTTTATTTTGGGACGATATCATTGATCGATCTTTTGATGCTCTTAAATATGCGTTGACCCATGCACCATTACTGCATCCTGCCAATTACAACCAGGATTAATTTTTGTACCTCTCCACTTCCGATTCCACGATAGGAATGGTTTAGTTCAGGAAAATGAATTACATGGTGAACATGTGATTTACTATCTTAGTCATAATTTGCATCTAACTGAAATCAAATATTCACATGTGGAGAAATTGGCCTTGGTAGCCGTTCAAGCTGTCCAACATTTTCATCATTACATACTTTTACGCAAAACAATAGTGATTTCTGATTGTAACCCTATGATGTATATTTTTACCAAACAATTGCTAGGGGGGAAATACTCCAAATGGATTGTTATCCTATAGGAGTTTGACTTGGAATTTGAAAAATCCAAATCAAAGAAATCATTGATATTTGTTGAACTTATGTGTGACTTCCCACATACTAATACAGAAACTATGGTGGAACAACCCATCGCAGATGAATCCTTGTTTCTTATTAGTAACATTGATCCTTGGTATGGAGATATCATCGTTTATCTTCAGACCCAATATTTTCAGCCTGAACTTTCACGGTCACAACGACGTAAAATCCGTTTCCAGTCTCAAAAATATCATATTGTTGGCGATACACTATACCGTCGTGGTGCAGACTCTATTTTTCAATGTTGTCTCACCCATGAAGAAGCCGAAAATATTTTAAATGACTATCACTCTGAAATATGTGGCTGTCATATGTCTGGGTATGCCACAACCCAAAATATATTGCGCGCTGGTTATTTTTTCTGTCCTTATTTAAATATTGTATTTATGCGATCGAAAAATTCCATAATTGTCAAATCTTAGAACGAAAGATGCGTGCACCACCTGCTCCTCTTCACCCTATAATTGTTGTTGGTCCTTTTGAAAAATGGGGAATTGACTTCATTACATGTAACCCTCACTCGGTCGGGGGGCATGGGTATATTATTATCATAGTAGATTATTTTACCAAGTGGGCCGAGGCAATGCCTACATTTGTGGCAGATGACAAAACTGCAGCTAATTTCATGTTAAATCATGTGATTTCTCATTTTGGTGTACCCCAAGCGATAATTACTAACCATGGGAGTCATTTTCGAAACATCATGATGACCAGACTGACTGATCAACTTGGCCTGTGCCATGACAGTTCTACACCATATTACCTATAGGCTAAAGGTCTGGTTGAAGCTATCAATAAATTTTTACTCACCATGATCAAATGAATCATCAAAATTCATAAATAGAATTGGAATACCATGCTCGTTTCAACACTTTGGGCATATCGGACCTCAACAAAAACATCAACAGGTTTTACCCCTTTTCAACTAGTTTATGGTTTAGAAGCAGTATTACTGATTGAATGCGAGATAACATCACTCCAACTAGCCATAGAGTTACTACTAGCTACCTCTAAGGAGGAAAAATGCTTTTTGTACTTAGCTCAATTAGATTAGAATCGACGTATCACTGCATTAGCTACCGAGGCTCATGCGAAACGAATGAAAGCTCAGTATGATAGAAGTGTTACACCTCATATTTTTTCAAAAGGAGACCTAGTTTTGGTATATGATCAAGCTAACGATAAGCTAGGGGGCTGGGAAATTCGAAACCATGTGGCATGGTCCTTATATTGTCAAGCGGCAACTTGCAAAAGGGGCCTATGAATTGATTGATTTTGACGGAGACTCTTTAGGCAAACCCAGAAATGGGCTTTATCTAAAGAGATATTACGCTTGATTCTTGTGTGGATATATTTCCTGTATATTATTTATTTTCTAGCTTGTGTGTTGTAGATTAGAAACTTGTGCCTAGCTTACGTGTGTTTTTTCTACTATTCCTGCTTATCTGGATTACTCTTGATATTGCAGATGTCGACGTCTTTTCAAACATACATTGGTTTTGCTGATGGTGCTTGTCGTAGTACACAGAGCATTTCTTCCACAGCCTGGGTTATTTATTCACCCACTGACAAGTTAGTATCTATGCATGGGGTAAGCCTCGGTCAAACGACGAATAATATTGTAGAATATAGCACAATTATTGAGTTATTGTCTGAATCCATTTCATTTGGAATTCGAAGATTGATCATTAGGTTAGATTCTAAACTCGTTGTATTACAATTAAATCGAGTATATGAAATTAAAAACTCAGTGTTGTTAAGATTATTTTTGAAAGTTTGTCTCTTGGAACGATAATTTGATTATATTGAGTATCAACACATTCCAAAACATTTAAACGCATTAGCAGATGCAATAGCTTCTAGTGTTATAAAAAGACATTTACAATAATGAAAGCAGTAAATCAAATAACATCCAATAACATGTTGGATAGGTAACTGGAAATAGTAGTATATCATAGCATAAAGTAGTGTTTCAAAAAATAGTACATCGTCCTCAATCATAGGTTCAAAACGCCTTATGATCGGGAAAAAAGTGATACAAAAGATGATATGATTCTATATAGTCGATCATCCACTAGTCGTGGTAATGATCATGATAATATACTACAGCCCATGCCACCCTGCTCAAGAATCTCCTGAATGTTCTAGGAACCCCAATGACATATCTCTACAAGCGAAGTGGAATGTCGTCTATGGTAGTCTTTGGGATGTCCATAGTCAGTCGCTCTAGATGGTGTTCCAAATCAGTAAGTACCTTTGTTGTCTAATTCTGTGGTGGTGGTGCTGCTGCAGCTACATCCCTTTGCCTCCTTTCAAAGGGGAAGAGAGTGACTAGTCAACGTGGACCCACATCTGCATTTGAAATTTTTGTTATCAGTTGTGGAAAATTTTAAGAACAAAATAAAAATAAGAATTTAAAACATGTCAAAAATGGTTCTTACCTGATTTATCCCACTGAGTTCCTAGAGGAAATGACATATCCCGATCTCCGCGGTAATCCATCCCGGCATAAGGGAAGTCTTCTATCATGAAGAGTTGGTTCTCTAACCAATGGAAGTAGGCCGGGGGAAATCGAACAATCTCTTTACCCTCACAGTGACAGGCCATTAATGCAATCCAACGAACCATCCAAGGCTCTCAGACTCTACCATGATCAACTGCAATATGTTGTGGGGACAGTAGAGGAATCCTCTCTAGAGAAAAATTAACCACGATTGATGCATATCTGAAGTTATTCAACTTCCCATTCTTTTCTCTAGTTATTTGGCCATTGATATTGGCCAACACTGCCTCGCACCAATTGGAAATGGTGCCTTGGAAACAGTCCACTCCAATCCGCATTTGATATCCAGTAACAACATGTAAAGCTGTACTTCCATATAACGTGGTTATGGTAAATGCAACTAATTTCAACTTAGGATAGATGATGGTTTTGATATCAATCCGTTTGTCTTTAGGATTTGCCTCATCATTGCAAAACTCTAATTGCAGACTAGCGACAGACTGGTCACCTGGCCTAGGCCCAAATAGAGAAAGTGGTTTGCATCTTTTAGACAAACCAGTCAGAAAGTATACGTCCTCTAGCTCGATTTCAAGCCGGTTGCCTCCAATCACAAAACATTGGTCCTGCACATCCCACTTGTTTACCAACCAAGTGAGTAGGTCTAACTGGGCTCTCATGTCTTGAATACCCCAGAATTTAAGTAACCTGTATGCTCTCCAAATTTGTATTGTAGGTGGATGAATCATTGTAGCTTCATCCAATTTGTCGTGCTCACGTTCCCGCTAGATAAGCATTGTAAATATCCTACAATGAACAAAATGAAAGATTAGAATAATTTTAAAAAGAAAATTTTGGGTAAATTGCAGAGAAAATATGTTTTTAAATTCTTCACGGTGCCCCCACACTTTTTGTTCAGAGACAGTGCATAGCTACGCACGGGCTCTATATTTAAAGTGTGAGACCATGACATTTTTCCTTGTAAGAAAATGTCAGTATCCGTAGGTACCGTGTGTCTTACCTGCAGACCCCCGTGAGCGGAATTTTGAACCTATTTCTTCCCCAAAAATGAATTTTAAACCCTAAATTAAGGAAACGAATGGATGAAAAGCAAGGAAAAGAGAATCTAGATTACCTCGAGTAGACGATTTTTTATTTGAACTGTTAGTTTGTTTGGAATCTTCTCTAGAGCGTCTTTTGCCGAAAACTCTCAAATTCTCACTCTGAACTCAAATGGTAAAAATGATTTTGGAAAACTCATTTTTATAAGTTTTTTCAAATAAATGAAATTTAATTTTGTTTATTTTTCACTTTAAAGAGATGGTTTTCAAAATATTTTTATTTTATTAAAATAGGTACGTGTAATTTTTTGAGTTTTTGTGTACAATACCAGATTTTTTGGGTGAAATGGTCATTTTTTATGAAGAGTATACTCTTATCACTTTTTCGAGCTCTTAAAAATTTACGAAAAAGTGAAACCATGGAGTCCTCTTTTTAGCCCTTTTCAGAATCTCTAAATATGAAAATATTGCCGAGTATTTAACTATTTGAACTCATTAAAGGAAATGAACATTCGTCCTTTCAGTGTAAGTTTACCCCTTTTCCGAACTGAAATGGGCTATTTACAAAAAAGGTATATGTTGACTAATCATAGTCAATAGAGTTCTCTCATGTATTATTTTAGCCTTTTTCGGGCCTGAGAGACTAAATATACGAAAAATAACACCCACGAAGTTTCCTTAAAGTTTTTCTTCTGACTCCCTAAAATTGAAAAACACTGAGTTTCTCCTATACTGGACTCGTTAAAATTTAATAGTAAAGGACCTGTTGATTACAAACATGAATGGACCGCTCCTTCTTAGGGTTCGATTTTAAATTAAGTTGGACTCATCCGAAGGATGAGCTTCCAAACAAGCAAATGTTATCCTCCTCAAGCTTGTAAAAAATAAAGAGGTACCTACCAAAAATGGTGGGGGGAAAAGAGAGAAAACAAATCCATTTGTTACACTTTGATTTAAAAGTAGTATACCACTCTTGAACATGGCACTTTTTGTCACACTTCTACTTGGGTTGGGAAAATCCTTTGCCTATCAGTTAATCAAACCACATTGAAGGTCTTGAGCTGGTTTCTGGGTATTAGCTTAGGGAAATTGTTACCAAACCATCTGTAGTGTTGTTATGTGTTAAAGAGGACAGTCAAACAAACCATTCATCTGCAAAAATTTGTCTCCATTCGTGTTGACCATCCCTAAGTCAGTCCTTGCAAAAAATTTCTTCAAAATCTGATCTATGGTTTCGTGTCCTGAGCTTGCTTACGACAGATCACTTTCTATCGACGACAGCTCATCATCGAGGAAGTTGATCTAGAATCCGTCAATACCTTGGAATCTGCATGCCTTAATGGCAGGTTTCTCGCCTTTGATGACAGGTTGCATCATTTACCTTCGATTAAATGATTCCATGAAATGTTCGACTTTAGATCACTTATTCACATTTCATGGATTGTACTGAGTACTTTGAGAGCCATTGTCATTATTGGTGGTTTCTCTCACACTTGTTAACAATTCACATCATTGACTGGTAATCAAGTGGGTTCTACTATGTTCGACTTCAACACATTTTAATCACATGGATAGAATCATACTAGTTCGGGAAGCAAAAATCAAGACCCTGGATCTAGTTTCCACCATCTAGGCTGTGAGGAGTTTTATTATTCATTATGCAGTAGACTATTCATTACATATGGCTACGTCCATGCTGTGTCTACACTATTGATGTAATATTAAAATAATTTCTGTATCAGAACGAGTTTAGTTAGCTTTTTATCTGAGTATGGGAATGCATACCTCAGTGATGACATATATATGTGTTTGCATTGAATGTTTTTCTAGGATTCCGACTAGGGTGTCCACAGGCTAATCCTTGAAATAATAAAGCACATCACTCTTCGAATGCTCTCAGAGTTCGTACTTTAGGGGGGAATTTGTTACACTGAAATTTTTCACCATGACGTTTTAGTGTCTATATGGGTTCATCATTACTCATATATTACTCCCTTAGAATTCCACAACATCAAAGTTCCTAAAATCAAGCCTTGAAATTGAGAGAAAAGCTCATAAAAGTCTTAAAAACACTTGTACCGCACTTTCTCTTAATATTGCCTGTGGTGCCGCACCTATTTGTTCTAAAGCATGCAGAGCTAAATGCATTTTTTCTTCATTAAGGGTGGTGGACCCCTGTAAAAGGTAAAATGAAGGTGGAAAGTAACATTTAGAAGCCCAACAGTGAAATCTGGGAGCTTCTAGAAGCAATTATCCGGTCGAAGGTTCACTCCTATCATGTATGTTCATTCCTCCATTATGGGAGCCTACTCCTTGGTTTATGGAGCTCAATACCTTCAAAAGAGCATTCTATCCTCCCTTATGTAGAGCTATAACCTCTTCTCTTTTCCTATAAATTGAGGCCATAGTTCAGCCTCAAGGGGAGTTAGACTTTGAGAATTTTTGAGGAGAAATTATGTAGAAGCTCACACTCTCTTAACTGATCATTATGTTGGAATGATTACACACCCATGTGCATTTTAGCCGAGGGAGTGAAAATCCTGTCAGAGTAAAGGAAATGCCTATTCTGAACCCCAGGAAGACCTGTATGACATCAAGACGGACATGGTTGTAAGGCCCTTCCTTCATCAAAGTTAATACAAATAAATCTCACTTTCTCAATGAGTTCTTTAATTAAGTAGCTTGTTTATCATGTTTTATCAATGAGTTATTTAATTAATTATCTTGTTTCTTGAATTCCTTGATCATCTTGATAGATATATGATTCGCGAATTAGTTTATACTATGTAGGTGCTATTGATTTTTTCCATGTTTGTGATTGCAAATATTTGAAAATAACTATTTCAAGCAACTAGAAAGAATATCATTACGAATAGAGATGGACTACAGGTAGGTCTTCAAAACCTCTGTTCTAGCTAATTTTGAATCAAATATTATCTAGAGAAAATAGTTTTTGTTTGTCTGTTTGTTGCTAGCTTTCCATAGGACACTTGGGAGGTCTATCTTGTCAGAAAGAACGACTTATCCGTCCAACAAAATTGGACTACCATGGTCCAGGTACTTTGGGAAGATCACCCTTCCCAACATTATGTTGGACAACTGTCCTACTACATTGATGGTGGGGGCACCTTTCTTCTTCCTCCAAGTTTTCTCGAAGCACTTTTCCTTGATGAGCCTATTAAAAATAGGGGCATCCTTAATAGTCTGGAGAAGTGGTATTTTTACACACAAATATTTTAGTTTTCCAAAAAAAATTGTTTCCTATGGGATGTGCCGACTAGAGTGGATCAAGTGCTCAGGAAAAGGAGGTTGTTGAATTTGAGTGTTACTGTTACACAACCTTTTTTCACCGTCCCTAAAATCCCCATCCCTCATATTGGAGGACCATTTCTGTGACTAATACAAAGTGTAATGCCTTTAAAAGACCATCATTGCATCCCTTTCCATGAGGACAACATTCCTTCTGTTGACAGTTTCCTGAACAAACCATCATAAACACATGTTTTTTCATTGGCACTAGTAGACTGTTATGCCCTCACGCCAATGAGGAAGATCAACACTGGGCCCCGCACCCATTGGCGCTCTATCCAAGTGCACTACCCATGCCAAGATATTTTTGGAATGTGTTTTAAATATAGAGGTGAAGTTTCCATGATAACAAATTCTGTGGGTGAGTCAGCCTAAGTGGTTCGATTGAATAACTACGACCACCCTCCTTTGGCCTCTTATTTCCACCTTTTGGGGAATCCTCTAAAAGGATAAGGCCTTCATTCCACTATTGTAGGGATCCCAACCGCCTCCTCTACCTCTATAAATAAATCTATATCTCATTGATGAACTAGCGGAACATATTATAGACAAATATCTGAAGAGAATTGTTGAACATCTTGCTATTGAGATAGACCAGAGAAAGAAACCTTTGTCAAGAGAGAGATTAGGCTTTTGTCCTCACCTCATCCTAATTCTCGATGATCCTTCGAGATGTGATTCAACTGAACCCGCTGTAGGAGATTGTGACGTCAAGGCTCCGGTTGTAACAAGTTGGTGAATCCGCTCAGGATCAGTGTGAGTTTTTCCTCTCATTTCTCATTTGGAATTAGCCTTGTCAAGTTGACTTTGGTCGTTTTATTGCTTGTCTATATTTTTTTTGTTTGTTTGATTGTTTAGAATTCTCTTGTTTAGCTCCAGAGTGTCAATATTTACCTCTTCTCACTGGTTCCTCCCTCCTCCCATGGTTATTCGACTTTGCGCGAGTTTTCCTTGAATAGTCGGGCCAATTGGCGCTTGTTTCTTTTGTTGCAGTAGTGCCAATCCCTGTTTGGCACGAATTACCACCTAACAGTCACACTGAACCCTGTAGGATTTGGTTTGACCCTTTTGCTGAGTTTTTGGTCAGTTGTGCTTGACTCTGGGTTGTTTATTTGATTTGCAATTGGTCTTTTGGATTTTTTTTTACTGTTGTAGGCTTGTTCTTCTCAGCTGTTTGTCTATTCTCTCGTCAGTACAGTTCACAACCCTAGGGTTTCTAGGTGTCTTTCGCTCATTGAGCCTTCTGATTGAGGTTCAGGTCTTCTTGATTATAGTCATTTCAATTCCCTGGTCAGTTGTATTAGTCTTTCTTGATCCCTTGAGGTTGTTTGGTTTGTTGAATGATCTCTTTGGTTTCTGTTTGAATCTCCATCTCGTTACTTCGAGCATAGATCACATTGCCCATTTGGGTCATTTTGAAAGCTTTCTATTGGTTTGAAAGGGTGCATCATTGGTTTGAGTATGTTTTTATGTTTGTATTGCATTTGAATTATTCATTATATATCTATAGATTCACAGTACTCAAAACTAGTGTTCACTTTGTTTTTTAATGTAATTAGTTCATTGTTTGCTTCATTCATTGAAAAAAAAAAAATTTGCATTTTTTCGTTGGCATTAGAAATGAAAAGTTATTTTGCATAACTAGCACTTCATCAACTAGGAAAGAATTTTTGTTTTTCATTTTGGCTGTATTAGATGCATTAGGGGGCTTCTTTCTATGATTTCATCATTTTTTTCTTTCTGAAAGATCTCTATCCTTCTCTTTGTTAGCATTCATTGAACAAAAAATTATGTTCTTTTGCATGTAGTATGCATTTAGGAAATTTGAGATCAAATTCGATAGGGCCCTGAAACTAAAACATTAATTCAAGATAACCTTTAAAATTTATTCAATTAACCTAAGGAAGCATTGGAACCTAGCATAAACATTTTTAGAGGTCTAGGCTAGTGATATGTTCCAACATCGTTAAACCTAGTACTATCGTTCGCCACCTACCTTTAGACAGCACTAGTATGGACTTGTGCTCCCTGTACCATCGTGTATATAAAGGGAGATCCTCATAGGTTCAAATCCTTTATCCATAGGAAGTTGAGTATGCCACCCTATGACCATGATACACTTAACACAACATCTAAGGAGACTACCTGCACATACGTTAAGTCCTTGGTGATTTCTCTTTCATTTGATCACCAAGGAGTATATGGTAGTTCACGGAAACTTGGTACACCCTCTTGCTTAGATTACCTAAGTACTCATTTTAATCTTTTGGTGACTCCTTAAAAAGAGAAGGGATCATTGAGCACTTATCCTTTCACGCTCGTTTAAAATTGAAAGTGACTATAGTCATCTTTTGTTTTTTTCTCAACTCTTAAAACATGAAACAACAAAGTTTTGTTCCAGTGTCATAAAATTAATTAGCCATGATCACATGCTCATTAAAATTTATTTACTTGGATTGTTTTTTGTAATTCCTTAAACTTTGATCGTGAAGCCTTGAACTGGCTATCTCGTTTTCCTTCCTGTGATGAAATATTGTGACAGTGGCAGAACCACTAGTTTCTTCACCTTCTTCACTACCTCATAGTGGTAGTTCTTTTCCTCATGTTTCTTTTGAAACCCCTAAGTCCATTAGGTCTATCGAGTTTTGGCAGCCTATCCTCCCACGTGTCTTTCTTCTTGCTACCCAATCTCCTCCTGAAGAGTTTGTTGAATTCAATTGGCCTCCTCAGGGTGCTTGGTCTCATTTTGGGAGCGAGGAAGAATTCCCTCTAACTTTGGGATCACCATTTTTAGCTGCTTCTTTACCTCCTAGTCCTTGTTGTCTTTTCGAAGATTTTATGACTTCGTAACATATGGATTCTTCAACTCCTGTTAGCAGTGAAGAAATGCCTGTTTCTATAGAGGAATATCAGCTTTTCCCAAAAAATCTCTCGCATGTTTCTAGTCAACCTTCTCCTCATTCGATGCACTTCCACCAGGTTATCGGATGTTGAGTCAGATTATTTCTGGTGTTGTGTCCATAGCACAATCCAGTACCCCGACTCCTCCATGGAGTTCAATCCTTCCTTCGTTGGGACTGTCATGTTAGACATCTAGCTCGTCGATTACTGTTACACATGTGCTGGTCCAACCTACCATCTGTGTAGCCTCATCTACACGAGTTGTTACGCATCAGTCATTGAGATCTTTCCACACTCGTAGGTCTATATTTTTTAATCCCACGTGGCTTCTCAATCCCGATGTGAGTAGATCAAAAGTTCGCACGGTGGAAACCATGCCTGCTTCTAGTGTGGCTACGACTTCCACTTCTATTCCTAGTGGCCTTACTTTCAAATTTCTATCTATTGGCCATTAAACAGTAGAACTCTCATGGTTCTTAGCAGCCTCAAGCTCCTGTCAATGCTCCCCATCACTATGATGTTTACGTTAACCTCGTTTGTTTGCCTCCTATCGATCCAAATCATATTTTTTATCTGCCTCTAGATGATCCCTATCAAACCATTCCTCATTGAGGGCCATTGATAGAAGGAAAACCCTTAGGTCTACAAGGACAACCCTTACAGGGACAACCTTTGATCCAGCAGGGACAAAATTATGGTCCATAAGAACGACCCTTACATGGTCAACCTTTGGTCCATCAACCCTACAGTCCTTGTGGTCAACCTCAATATAAACCAAGAGAATCTTATGTTCCTAGGGGGGGAATGTATCCACCACAGGGACAACCTTTTGTGAAATAGCGGAAACCTTAAATTTAGGAAGGCCAAGCTTTTGTATAACAAGGACAACCCTACGTTTCTATTCTAGGTCAACCTGGTTATTAGGGACAACCTAGTCCAATGCAACCATCGGGCCAACCTCTTCTAAAAGGGCAACCCGGTGGCCCTTGTATCCAAGCCAACCTGCTCTGTAGGGACAACTTGTGTAGCCTCAGCAGTCAGTTCAACCTGCTCAACCTGCTCAACAACTAGTTCAACCTGCTCAACCAGCTCAGTAGCCAGTTCAACATGTTCAACCATCTCAGCGGCCCGTTCAACCTGGTTAGCGGGTATCTCCTGCTCAACCTCAAGGCGCTACTTATCCTCCTCAAGGTCAATATCAGGTTGTATATAGTGTGCCCCAAGGTTTCACTAATTACCCTCCAAATAAATCCCAGATAGTGTATAATCCACCTCAAGGAAATTCTTACATTCTGCAGCAGAATCCATATGTTGCTCAGCAAGGACCTCAATGGGATGCTCAGAATCAATATCCTAGTCCTTCACCCTAGTATGGTCCAAATTATCCAACGTATAACCCCTATGGATAGAATCCTTTGGGACAAAACATATGGGGGCAGAATTTCTCCCAGCCTGGGTGGAATATTAACACATCTCTTTATCAACAACCTCCAATGCCTCTTAATCCTCAATTGCCATTTCTCCCTATGTTGGACCTGCTTGATGTGAAAAATTGAAAAATGATCCAATTCTCCATAATCCATATTGGCCCCCAGTTCTAACCAAAATCCCTGGTGATTGTCCTAAGTTTGAGGGAAAGTCTGGAGAAGACCCCCAAGAGCATGTTATGACTTACCACTTGTGGTGTTGCTCTAACTCTTGGGTTGATGGTTCCATCCGACTCCATCTTTTCCAATGTACTCTTATTGGTGCCACTGCAAAGTGGTACATTGAATTATCTTGTGGTATATTCCAAGATTTCAACTCTCTAGCTATGGCGTTTCTTACACATTTTCAGTTACTGGTTCAGTATGAGATCGGGACGCACACCGAGCTACTAATATCTCGAATCATATTCATCAATGGAGTTGCTTCCATTGCTTGATCAAGTTTGAAATTCCTAATCAGCTTCTAACTGATTGGTTCACTACCTTGTTTGTCAATCAAATCTCTAAAGACAGAGCTATGGGGGCATGTGTAACAGAAGAATAGGCCATTGCTCATGCCTAGTACCTTGATCTTGTGTACTCTCAATCTGGCATGTTCTATGATATCTTTCCTAATGCTCCTCGACCTCGAACTTCTAAAGCACTAACAACACCCTCTATCGATGGTATCATTGGTTCTATGTCTCAGACTTCTTGGAAGTCTTCTCCTTCGAACCCTCGGAAGAAAAAATATAATCCTTCCAATGATACTTCTTCTCAGCCTACCCCGAATTCTGGTACAACTGCGGAAGTCAATGCCATTCAGGCCAATCTGGTGGATAAAATTTCAAAGGGAAAAAAGAAGGGTAAAGGTAAGGCCAAAGCCGATACCCCGAAACAGGACTCTCAAAAATCTCATGCCGATGATGGTTCACAACATAAGCCAAAGTATCCTTGCTTGATTTGTGATGAAGAGCAATACACCAAGGACTTTCCTCAACGGATTGAAGTGAGTAGATTGCTCAAAGGCACCCAAGGAACCATGACTATTCTCGAAGAACCTTTTCCATCACAACAGATCCATATGGTAGAGAAACCTTAGTCCTCTGCCCCATTTGGTTCTTAGGTCTTCATGATGAATGGTTCTGCATCTGTTTCTATTACTAGCTAGTCAAAGGACTATGTCAAATCGTGTCATGCAGCAGGGAAAAATATTGTTGATGGTCCTCCTCCTTCACCTGATTTTGGCCCTCTTTAGATTGAAAGGCCTAGTACTAAGCTCGTTGTATGACCACCTTCCAAAGGTGTACTCCGTAACTCTTCTTACAATCCTAACACCCGTGCTGCTAAACATTACAACATTGTTAAGGATCTAGCTAAGGATCCATCTGCAATGTATACATTGTAAGTACTTCAGAGTTGTCCGTCTCAATTGAAAACTTTGTTATCTGTGATCAACAAGATTGATCCTTCCGATTCAAGCCTTATCGCTTTCAACTTGGAGAATTTCTTCCGACATCTTCTGCACTAGCTTGCACTTATCATACAAGGTGGCATTAATGGACTGAAAATCCATCATGTGGTTGTGGATGAGGGTGCTTCTATGTGCATCATGTCATTTTCCTACTGGAAATCCATTGGTTCTCCAACTTTGAATTCATCACCAAACTCTCTTGAAGCATTTGATGGAAGGGAATCTAAACCTCTTTGTGTTCTCGCTAGTTTACTGATTACTGTTGAAGGGAAGATATTCAATGTTGAGTTTAAATTAGTTGACGCCAAGCTCAATTAAAATCTTCTCCTCGGTCACAGTTGGACTCATGGCATGTTGTGTGTTCCATCCACTCTCTTTCATGTTTTAAAATTTCCACATGACGGAAATATTGTTACTGTTGATCAGTTGTTGTTCTTCACTTCTTCTTCTGAGAGCAATGTTCCATATGTGGATCAAATTCTTACTCCCTACAAGAGAATAGGGTCAAGTCTCTTCAAATATCCTACCCTCATGGGAATTTTTCATCTTCCTCCACCCAACACTGTTCAGATTAATATGATCTTTCGGTCTCATGACCCATGGATCATCCCTTTGCCTTAGCAGATCGATTCCTTTGGAGATTCGATGTCATTAATTCCAATCGAAATTGACTATTGTGAACTTATTTTGGCTTCGGAGCCTCCGCCTCCTAATCATGCTCCTTTGGGCATGTCTCTTGACACTTATTCTCAATCCCCTTGGCTCAGCGATTCAGATTTTTCCAATCCCTTGAAAGAGATATTTCGCTCCAATGAAGCCATCGTGGAAACTATGTCTCTCGAGGATCCTCTGTGGGACGATAATTATCATTTTTCCTCTTTCATGCTTGGCCTCGGGGCCATCTCTATGTTTCTTCAGATTTTTGCATCTCAAGTTCCTTCTCCTCCACTTCAAATGCCTATTTTGACACATGAATTTTTTACAGACGGTAACTTGAGTAACGTCACTCAAACGATGCCTATCGACATTTTTGTGAAACGATTAATTGTTGGGGACATCCATATCGAGGTGACCTATTCTTCAGATGAATTTTAGGTTTATACTAGCCTTTTCCATGAGTTCTGTGATGTCTTTGCATGGTCTTACAAAGAGATGCCCAACATCGAAGTTCACCAATGTCTTCGTCTCGTACACCCTAGAAAGGCTTCCACCATTAAGGGTGAAGTTGAAAAACTTCTCAAAGATGGTTTTATATATCTGATTCCCTTGATAGAATGGGTGTCCAAAATTGTCCCTGTAGATAAGAAACAAGGTACCATTCAAGTCTGTTTTGATTATCGTGACATTAACTAGGCTTGTCCTAAGGATAATTATCATACTCCCTTTATTGTTCAAATCATTGATGATTGTGCAGGGAGTGAGATATTTTCCCTCATGGACGACTTTTCTGGCTATAACCTGATTAACATTCTCCTGACCGATCAACATAGAACTGCATTTATCTATCCCTGGGGTACTTTCACATATAAGAAGCTCCCTCTTGGCTTGAAGAATGCTAGGGCTACATTTCAGCGAGAAATGTCATATGACTTTCACGATACTATGCACATTGTTCAGCCATATCTAGATGATCTTCCAACTCATTCAGCTAAATGTAAGGACCACTCTAACCATCTCCATCATATTTTTATTTGCTATTGATGCTACAACATCTGGCTAAATCCACATAAGTGTGTCTTCTATGTCCATTCCGGTAGACTCTTAGAGTTTACCGTTTCCAGAGACAGGATTTGCCTCGATCTCCTCAAAGTTGAGGCTAACATTAATTTCCCCTCTCCATCCTCATTACATTAGCTGCAGAGTCTTGAGGGGAAGGATAAATTTTTAGGCCATTTTATAGCTAACCATGTTGAAGTGGCTAAAGGATTCACATGATTACTAAAGCAGAGCGTCTTGTTACTTTGGGATGAGATCACCTAGAAGTGTTTCAATGCACTGAAGATGTTGCTTGTCAACATTCCTCTATTGCATCCTCCAAACTATCATTACGATTTTTACCTCTATTTAGCTGTCTCTTTCAACATGATTACCATGGTTTTGGTGCAATATGATGATAACTGTGACGAGCATGTTATTTACTATCTCTCTCATAACCTTCTTGATACTGAAACTCTCTATTCACATGTCGAGAAGTTGGCATTGGATGCCATTCAAGAAGTGCAATTTTTTCATCATTACATCCTATTGTGTATGGTGACTGTGATTTCTGACTGCAAACCTATGACCTATATATTATCTCGACAATTTATGGGTCACAAGTAATTGAAGTGGATTTTCATCCTCCAAGAGCTCGATTTGGAATTTTCTACTACCAAGTTGAAGAAATAATTATTCTTCTTCGATCTTATCTTCTCCCTCCCCTTTGACTCTGCTCCCTCTGGTTCTAAGGAATGCATTCCATACGATTCAATTTTTCTGACTAGGACCCTCGATCCTTGGTACAGTGATATCATATTATATTTTCAAACTTATACCTTCATATATGAGTTGATGAAGGATGCTCACCGACACATCTGTCACCAATCACAACCTTATCGTATAGTTAGATACACACTCTACCACATCGGAGTTGATTCCATTCTCCGCCGGTGTTTGGCTCTCGAGGAAGCTGAGAAAGCTTTGAATGACTGTCATAGTGGTGCCTATGGTGGTCACGTCTTGTTATGCTACTACAAAGAAAATTCTTTGTGTTGGGTATTTATGGCCCACCATCTTCAAGGACTGCATTGTTGTTGTTCGTAGATATCATGACTGCCAAACCTATCAGTGAAAGATGTGCATGTCGCCTTCACATCTCCACCATGTCATTACCGTTGGTCCCTTTATGAAGTGGGGCATCGATTTTATGACATGTAACCCTCACTCAGTTGGGGGCATGCTTATATTATCATACATGTTGACTAATTCACTAAATGGGCCGAAGCAATGCCTACACTTATGGCTGACAGTAATACAACAACTCAGTTCATATTCAATCACATCATTTCTAGGTTTGGTGTCCCTCAAGCTATCGTTACTAATCATGGTTCCCATTTTCGGCATTATATGGTGGCGGAGTTGACTTCCATGTTGGGTCTGTGTCACGACAGCTCAACGCCATACTATCCTCAGGCCAATGGCTAGGTTGAAGACATGAATAAAGCTCTTGTTACCATGCTTCAACATATGATTGGGACACAAAAATAAAACTGGCATCTCATGTTATTTTCGCCTCTTTTGGCATATCGAACCTCAGTTAAGGATGCAACCAGATTCACTTCATTTCAGCTTGTTTACGGTCTGGAAGCTACCATTCCGATTGAGTGTGAAATACCTTCACTCAAGTTGGTTGTTGAAATACTGCCAAATCCTTCACCTGAAGAAGAGCACCTTCTATACTTAGAAAGACTCGATGAAACTTGCCACTTTGTTGCTTTGGTCATTGAAGCACAAAAGAAGTGGGTCAAAGCTCATTTTGACCAGTCGATTTCCCCTCGCTCCTTTGTAGAAGGAGACCTTGTCCTCCTATACGACCAAGCTCATGATAAGTTGGGGCCAGGAAAATTTCAAACCATGTGGCATGGGCCCTACATTGTCAAATGTGGCATGGGCCCCATAGTTTTTATGGTGGAAATAAATTCAGCATCATCAAAAAAAAAAAAAAATAGTGCACCTAAAATACTGAAGTTTAACTACTTTAATCCAAAATTTTAAAAATCTTTACCTAAATTTCTCACAATATTACCAAAATTTCTGAATTATTCTTTGCATTTATTAAACTACAATCATTGAAAAGCTGAGCTTTAAAAATAGTCTAACAATATTTAATTCCCCAAAAATAAAAGAACAAAATAACCTGATTCAAACATCTCATACTCACCTAAAATTCCAGAGACTGGTCCACTGATAGAGCATATTTTGTACCACTTTCTTCCATGTAGGGTGACTAGAGATGTCTTCCCACCATCTGTTGATATGCCTTCCCGATGAGATTAGGTCACCCTTATTGCAAACGTTCCCCAGGTAATGTGTCGAGGGAAGATGTTGTACATCTGCCAAACTAAAAAAATTGCCTACTAGGTACTTGATGTAGGAAAGCCTTTCCTCATAATTCCAAAGTGGTTTCTTGTGTGGGGAGCCTACGTGATGGGTACATCATTATTTCACGAAATATGTTGAACACAAGGTAGTTGAATTTTCCTGCTTCCACTTAGCAGCAGTCCTCCACCAATATCTTGTTTGTGGGAGAGTTTCCTAGGATATGGGTGCCATACCCCTTGTACCTTTTGGCCAAATACTTGGGTACGTCTCGAGGGGCTGTTATTAAAATAAACTTCAAAATTAATAAAACATAATGTAAGAAAAAAACACTATCTATGAGACTGAAAATTACATTTTTAGAGGATAATAAAATAAACTTAAATTTAGATAATGTTGGTGAGTACTAGTGAATTACCTAATAAAGTGAGTTCCCCATCTTCAACCACAGTGGGTACTTGCCCAATTGGCTGCAGCACAGCACAAAAATTACACAACATAAGGAAAAAATAAAAATAAAAAGATTGTGAACAATTATGTAGAGTGAGAAAGATTATATAAAAATGAGTAGGCTTTGACTTACTTACATTGATATTAAGATATTGCAGTTTATGTAGAGTGAGAAAGATTATATAAAAATGAGTAGGCTTTTACTTACTCACATTGATATTAAGATATTGAAGTTTTTTGTGAGCACCTGTAAAACAGTCGACGAGGAAGAGTTCATATTCAAGTTGCATCTCTTTTAAACAACAGATCACCATAGTGGTTTCTGTTCAAAATGGATGACCATATACCTTGATGGCCATTATTAATCAGTATGTCCTTCTCTACCTCTTGCACACACAAGAATTAATCTCTGCCTTTGTCAGATAGAAACTAAATGGTAAGAATAGTGGATAGACCCTACTCATTTTATAGTGTGAAAATGGAGAAGTGTTTAGTTTTAGATTGGCATGACCATTCATATAACGTTTTAAAATTGATATTTAGCTGTTAATATGGTGATATCTAAATTAATGCTAGCTTATTATTAAGTTGAGTATTTATAGATGTTGGAGTGAATATTTTTTAACAATTTTTTTAGAAAACTACTACTAATAATTTGATCCTATAAATGTGGAGGATGATATTGAGTTGTTATTATAAATACTAATTATTTTAATACAAATTGGGTTTTGTTTCTCATTTGGTAATGCAGTGATCAAGATAATAGAGTTACTTAGGGAGGTATCCAAGGGGATAATAATTGTAATTTTTTCTTAAATATGGAATAAGTCCACTTGGTAGTTGATGGGTAATAAATTGGATTACTAAGTATTTAAGATGAAACAAATAACAATAAGGGGTATTTGGCGCCAGCCAATTTTTTTTTATAGAAAATATAAATATAATTGTTTATCATTTTATTTTAGTTATATGCTTTCTATCAAAATAATCATCTAAATCATATTCACCTAAACCGAATTATATATGATTTGAAATCTATTATTTTACAAATTTTTAGGGATATTTGCATTGTTTATAAATCAAATATATTAGAATAGAGTGCCTAGAGTTAGTCAACTAAAATCATTTCATAATTGTAATAATAATTGAGATGAGAAACCTCTACAACCCAATATAGGGGAGATGTCTAGGGGTGAGGGGTTAAATTTGAAGTCCATTTACCACTTTTTCGACTTTTTAGGAGTAAAATACAATTTATTCCATGTATATAAAAAAAATCAGAAGTATTAAAATTTATATATAAATTTTATATATTTTTATTTATATATAGCTCATAGTCTTATTACACCCTACTTGGTAAATTCACATAACTTGTGAATTAATAAACTTGACTTAGTCAAATTACATAAAAATAAAATTAAAATTAAAATTAAAAATACATAAAATAAAATTATAAACTAAAATAAGATTAAAATAAAATAGTCAATTTACCTTAGATAGTTTTTGTACTCTACATTTTGAATATAGTATTTTAAAAAGTAATATTTGTGTTTAAAAAATGAATACAATATTATTTAATATAATTAATTTTTTAATAAAATTATATAATTTTGAAATGAGTGAAGATAAAATGAAATTAGAAATAGCTTTATGGGAAAATATTTTTATTTGGTCAATGTAAAACAAAATTAATAAAAAAATAAAGTTAAAATAAAAATAACTTCATCCTATTGACCCATGGTATGACAACCCATGGTATTCATGTGGAATATAGCATATTTAAAGGGATGAATTAAAACAACTTATATCCATCTTAACTCCTAATCTATGAGATCAAATCTCTATTCACTCTAAATAGGTTTTCATATAAAAAGATAAGATGGATCTAGGTTGTTTATAATGTAATGTAATGTGTTGTTTATAGCTAAAAATAAAAATCATATTATGTTAAAACTTTTTTACTTGATCAAAATAAAATAAAAATAATTTCATGGTATTCACCCATGGTATTAACACATGGTACGAGAACTCATGGTATTTACACATGTTATTGATGTGTAACATAACATATTTAAAGGGTAAAATTAAACCAACATAGATCCATATTAATTCACCATCTACAAGATAAGCTTAACTCACCATCTTCTTTTCTGTAAAAAATATTTACCCCTTGGATGACATCATTATCTTAAATCCTATTGGTTCTTTTAAATTTAATTCTATTAGTACATATTTTTCTTTGAGGCCTATTTTTTACCTCAAAATTCCCCTAATGTGTTATTGTTATTTATTTCCTCTTAAATATCTAGTGGCCTTTTTTATTATCGATTAACTATCAAGTGGAACTATTCCATGTTTAACGACATATTACATTTATTATCCCCTTCGGTACCTCCCTAGGTACCCTATATTATCCCTTCTATTTATATTTCATAATGGGCCACTAAGAAGATTTTCTCATAAACTAGAAATGACATGTAAAAACAACTCAATATGCACAAATCAAGTCCAAATTTTACGGTCCCTTATATCTATCCATGAGGGTTTATTTGTTGAAGGTAGAGTGTCTTTTTACATAAATGAACCTTCACCTAACCTCATGACTCTTCCTAATTTAATTCTAATAAAATACAAATTACATCAAAATTGAAGGAATAAAACATTCTCAATCAACTAGCCTAGTGATGGAAACTTTCAAAACCTCTTTCTGTAGATATTGAACCAAGTATCGTTGCCAAATTTTGTATTCACAGATGATTTTTAGAATCTTGTGCTATATCTCATCTCCATACCTCATGAGGCATTCTAATGCATCTGGTATCAAGGATGGATTTTTAGCTTACACCTAGTTTAACAACATTGTGAGCTTCATGTGTAGCCTCATTGGCTCAACCACATATTATGCAATCACTACTTTTGTAGCCTCCAAATTGTATCTTGTAGAGACTTTTTTTATTGGATCTAGAATTTCTCGAATCTCTTGTTTGAATTCATCTTTTGATATTTTTTTGCCTAATGCATTAATGGAAGGTATTTTTTGTATCTTGAAAAGATATTACAACCAATTATATAAGGTATTATAAGTGGCCATTACTTTTTCAAAGTCTTTGATCAAATTCTCATGTGGTTGCATCTTGCTCATGACATCAACGTTATCCTTCTTTGATGTTATCCAATTTTTCCTTGGGAGTTCTTTAGGTGCATTAGGATACTTGATGCTACATTAACATATGAGATCAACTACTAAGGATTATAGTTTAATTAACAATCCTATCTTTTTTGAATCACTTCACATGTTGGGGAATGGAGCCATAAATTGACGTAGGGTAAAAATATCATTATAAACTAGATCCATAGTTTCTTATAGCATGTTAACCTCTTCAATAATGTATTCATGCAACTCCTCAATTAGGTAGTGTGAGATGAGAAAATATTTGTTCTCTTTTTCTAGTTGTAGAATTTTCTAACAATCAAATTTACTTTCAATTAGTCAACTTCTTTTGATAATTGGTCTATATTTCTTTCCGTGGCAAATGTAAAAATGATCTAGATAGAAGATATCACTCTAGCATTCATTATAGTATGAATTACTATCTCCCTTTTAGTAATAACGAATATGTGTTCTCCTAGATTCTTGGAAAAGCATATGTGCCTTTCCTATATGATCTTACACTTCACCTAGTCAAAAGTCAAACTCGAGAGATCCAATACCTTGTCATCCTTTTCTGTTGTCATTCCTAATTTCTGCAATGAGAAATGTATATTAGTAATACAAGTAGGTGTTAGGACGTTCAAAATAAGAAACTCAAGTTGTGTCTCTGAACCTTTCATCCTATTATCTTCTGCTAACTTATCTTTATGATCCTTATCCATTTAATTCTACTCAAGTTTTTTGGCTAAGGCCTCTTCTTGCATCTTAGTTTCTTCCTATGTCTTTATCTTTCTTTCTTCTTTCTTTCTTATTTTTTCTTCTTCAAATTTATTCTTTAGTTATTCCTCTTCTCTATTTTGTTGTTTTCCTTACTCTCTGAACCTACTCTTTGTTACGTATGCATCCTCCTATTTCTCCCTATCTCTTCCTCCTATTTCTTTTGACATGCCTCTTATTCTTGTTGCTTATTTTGGGATCCTTATTTATATTCATTTTTCTTAGTTTTCATTCCATTTTTGGGCTTGCACTTTTTTTCTCTTGAGAATAAATTCTCTTTTTTCCAATATCATTATTTTCTAAGTATCATGATCTGATTTCTCCCATTCATTGGCTTGAAGAGTTTATTCTAGTGCCTTGGAAGAGTTGTAATTTTTTTTCACTTTTTCCTCCTCTCTTTTGATGGCTGAAACATATACCCAACTATATGTAATACCTTTGCAATGCACCATCGTGATTCCTCTTATATCATATCTATGGGAACTTAAGTCACCAATTTAGAAAAACTACAATTCTTTAGCTTATGCTTCTTCCTCCCTAAATATTTTAATAGAGTAAGCTCTTATATCTAGTGGGAAGATGAGCCATATATATCTCTAGTCTTTGACCAGATTTTTGGACAATTTGGTGGTAATTTGATACACCATATCTTGCAATTCCACTTTTCCCATAATAAAAGTAGGCATAACATGAGGGGGCTTTTAAGCACGGAACACTCTAATATAAATAACATCACCAAAAGGAAACAAATCTATGGTACCATGCAGGGAAGCCCTATCTCTTTTGGACATGCATGGAGGCTCTATGTCAAATGGTTCATCATATAAGGGAGAGATAAAGTACTATACAATCTTTTCATAAATCCATTTACACCCCATGTTCCACAAACGTTTGAAATGGATATTCATAGGTAATTCCTCCTGAGGACTCCACTTCAATCCTAGCCCTTAAAAATCATACTTTTCATATATTGCATCTAATAGGTAATATGCCATGTAAATTTTGACTTCTCTCCCTCCATTGATTTCTTTATTGCATATGAATTTGATTTGATAGATGATGGAAACATACTTTCCTAGTTTAAAATTTCCCATTTACTGGCATATGTATACATCAAGGAAACTCAATTTTCCTAAATATTTCTGTGTTTACTTTTCCATAGAGTTTTCTCATCATAGTAACTCACATTTAATAAACCTTCTTGAGGGATGTAGTCTTGTAGATCCCATCTACTCTATGCCTATTTTTTTTTTGGTTCTTGCCACCATGACTTTAACACATCCTTTTTTGATCCATCAAAGATAGTGTACCACCTTCTACTAAAAGTCTCTTGATGTTTGCAAAAATTATGTTAATTTTAAATATCTTCTACTATAAATGGTGCCAAAATTTCTCCCTTATCACTTTTTATTGAACATTTCTCCTCATTTACGTGTTGAAGAATCCACTCTATAATTTATGCACATGGGAATATGGGTCGGTTTGTATCAATATTACACATCCAAGAATTCTTTACATTGATATACACCTAGAAGTATTCTTCATCCCATGGGTTTTATTTCCTAGAAAACTTTGAGTAGATATCTCTACATGTAAGTATTGTTTATTTTTCAATATAGCAAGTAGGATCACCATATACACATAATTTAGGAGGGTTTTTCACACGAATCTCTATGCTTCCTTCCACCCTCCCAGATCTTCTGTCAAATCCTCTTATGATTGGAGGAACCATGTCTCTAGAAGAATGTTGAGTAAATCTAGATCTCTTTCATGTGACATCTCAAATATATTCATTAGCAGAACAAATGTTAGATTATTTAAATGATAATAATTAATTGAAAGAAAACGAATAATGGTTTAGGTCATGTTTTAGGATTTCAAGGCTAGGTTGGACATGCTGGTTAGAGAGGAATTTTTTCTGCAAGTTTTAGTTTCAAATTTTAGATCAAGTCAAAAATTTGAGTTATAGTACCACTGAGGATTGAAACTATGGCTTGTGTCCTAAGGAAAAGGTCAGGTATAGTCTAACCGTAAATTTCATTTACAGTGGAAGTCATAATATAGATTTCTAGTGCAAGTTGATTCTTCAAATTATAGTCTTAGTGAGTGTTACAGGTCTTTTTGGGAATTATCCCAAAACATATATCAATATTCATTAAGGTCCATCATACTATAAATAGGTTGCTACATGCGCTAAACAAGTCATCACATTGATGCTCTTCCTTCATGAAATTTTTACTGCTTAGATTCAAGTTGAAGTGCTCTATCAAGTCATCAACACACCCGTAGACAGTTCTACCTACTTTGTAGAGCATCTACTACCATGCAAGGTTGCGTTGCAGAGGATCTAAGTCCACTTTGGATTGCGTTGGTTGACTGGGAGCGAATTGTTCATTGGATTCTAGGAAACTCCCCGACTTCTGACTTCTGGAAGTTGTTCCAACTGTCACCTCATTTGATAGCCTCGAATTTGGAACCCCTGGAGTCATTAAAACTGTTATCCTCCTATTCCCATGAACAAGGAAACCTATTCATCCAATTTTAGAAAAGCCATTCAATGATTCATTTATTTCAAACTGCTTTCATCTGCTTATAAATAGAGCATTGAACATAGTGCACAAGAGAGCAATAATTTGTGTTAAGTAGAGTTATGTTGGTTGGATATCAACTCTTTAAGGTGTGTGCATGTACTGTGATGTTTCTAGATTGTTGATGCTAGATGTGATGAGGATGGGACTCAAGCTGGATGAGTGATGAAAAATCAATCAACTGGTTGTACTCTTCCTTCTACTTCATAATAAAGACATTTGTTCCTGTCCTAATGCACATGTTAATGATGTTATATGTGTATTAATGAGTTTAATTATTTCGATTTATTTAATTTCAATAGATCTTATTTCCTTTATGTTATTTTCTCTCTTCTATTTACCGTGGCATGTATCAATCAATCGAGATAATTTGGAATTAGAGTGACGAAAGCGACGAACGGAGGTGAGGGAAAGTGAACATATTACATGTAGGTTTCTCTCCCTTTATCAATTTACATTAAGGAAAATATCATATATATTTCTTTCTGTTGTTCTAAGTGAACCATCCACTTAGGGAAAGCATACTTATATTTAGGTTTGTATTTCTATAAAACAAATTAGAGACTCCATTTGGGAACGAAGTATCAACCCTAGTGGTTTTATCCTTTTCTAGCAACATCTAATAGACTTTACCTTCTTATTTTCAGTCATTTGGAAGTGTCTTAGCAAAAGTAGCGTGATTTCTTGCTTTTTCAGAGAGTCCTTTGGCACCAACACACCGTTGGTCCTGACACAGTGCTCAGCATAACAGTGCTAGCTTAGGACAGTTCTCTGGAATGCACTATTTCCCACTCAGGGGTGTGTGGTCCCTATGACCAAGAGATTCTATCTTTTTTGTCTTTTACCAATTCATGGAAGTGTTTGCTTGTTGATGTTTTGAGTGACTAAATACTTCCATAGACCATTTTCCCTTTACTCTTCTTGCCTCACTTTGGATTTTTATGATCAATGTTTCTTTGTGTTTTCTTTATCATTGTGAATAGTTCCAAAGTTAAATTTTACATTTAATCAATTCATTTTTTTTTTTTTGAAAAGAGGAATTTTTGTTTTAGTCTTTGTTTCTCTTAAAAATTTTGAGTGATTGTTTTTGCACTAGTTTCCTTTTCGTTCATCTAAAATTAAAGGAAACTAAAAATAAAAACATGCATTTTTATTTAGGGACTGTGAGTGCTACAATAGAAATAGTTTAGGGAAAATTTGCATTTAGATGTGCTCATTGATGATTGCAAATTATTTGATTGCTCTATCCCTGCTAGCTAGTTTTTCATTGTCGAAAATCAATTTGAAACGAATTCTTATCATTCTAACTGCATTCTAGGAATGTTCAATACATCTCACGATGAACCTGAAAGAGAAACTAATAATCAATATAAACATAAAATTTATTTGAATTTACATAAGGAAGCATTGTAACATTAACAAAAACATTTATAGTTCTAGGCTAGAGACATGTTCCAGCGTCATTAAACATAGAAGATATCATTAATTGTCTGTGATACATTTCGAGTGTGATACCTCATTCCACGTACGTAAGTATATCGGAGCTTGTCCATGTACTTTCATGTATATCAAGAAATGTTCTAGTACGAAAATTATAAGGGGATACTCTCACTATGTGGTTTCGCATTAAAGATCGCTAACACAGATTGGGCCTCCATGTACCTTCGCGTATATTTGGGAGGAAAATTATAGGTTTCTTACCATCCATAGGTAGCTGAGTCACCCACATTGTACCTGTGATACACCGAACATAGCATTCAGGGTTATTTACTACACGTATAACAAGTCCTTGGTTTATTCAGGTAGTATATTGTAGTTCACAATTGGTTGGTAAACCTTTTCACTAGTATCACCCTCTTTTTGTTTTTTTGTTTTTTGTTTAAAATCAATCACCAATCATAGAAGAAGATAAAAGCCTTGATTTCCATTCATGTAGGACATCAAATAAACCTTCGTTA
This sequence comes from Pinus albicaulis, assembly GCA_034641835.2. NCBI lineage: Eukaryota > Viridiplantae > Streptophyta > Pinopsida > Pinales > Pinaceae > Pinus > Pinus albicaulis. The sequence continues at coordinate 94,308 of JAXQQM020087427.1, read as the reverse complement.
CCACCAGAATCTAATCCTAGTAGATGAAGGTGAGCTCGCCCTACCAATTATGGTACCTCTAGAACTCTTTGTGCTACATAATCTAATATACCAGAGGCATCTAATCCTTTCAGTACTGAGTCTTCAGTTGTTTCGATTGAACCTGGTTTATCTATAACTTTCGAGACAAAAATCTTAGAGTTACTTGAGGACACTGAAATTCAATCTAGTGAAATGGTGAATCTTGAACCTAAGCTTGTTCAGATGGAAGTCAATCCAGTATTTGGTCCCGAATTCTAACAACAAGAAATTGTTCTGATGCAACAGTCTGATCTTCAGTGATCCATAACCGTCAAGTCTTCCTCTTTACCAACAAGTTAACCACCTGAAATTAATCTCAGGCCTAATGGTGAAGTGATTCCACCTAGTTTGATTTAAATAGAGGAAGAGCTTCAAGAAGATACAACCCCTTCGACCCCCACTCATTTTGGGTTGAAGATTCATTTATATCAGTCTTTTCCTTGTTTGACTGACTCTACCTCCATTGATCCTTTTGGCTCTCAAGTTCCCATAGATTTGTTAGAGTATTTTCTTGGTTATTTAACCATGATAGAGACAACATCTCAGATTATACCATCTATTACGGCTATGGCATCATATACTGTGGCTTCATATTTGATGTTTTTGACGACACCCGATGAACATCTGTATGGTGGTTCATCCATCCCACAAGGTTACTAAGCTTTAAATGGAACCTACTCTAGTGTCTCCTCTAGTCCATGGATTTCACCCATGTGATGATATAGAATTATATCTAGTTCATCTATCATAAGTACTAAATGACCTGACCCTCAATATTAGGTTGGTCTGTCTAATTACCATCCATATTATACAGCATCTGCTGGATACCCTTCATATGAAATTCATTATTGAAATATCCCTATACTCCATAAGAAGGGCAAACAAAAATCTTTGGTCCATATGGTATTACTCTATCTCATTTAGATCTATCATATTCTAGAATGCTTGTTTCCAATGGAAACCTACTTTTCCTATTAAGCCATAAATGGTTTTGTATCAATATCAACCTGCTCAACCTGTCACATCTGCACCTACTATGACTATCATTTCTTTTATCGTTGTTGCTTAGTCTACACAAGTGGTTCCTTCCACCCCTAACCCTCAATTTTGGGTTCTACAAACTCAGTATTCCCATGTTGATATTCAACAACCATATGTATTGGGAATTTTGCAACAATAGGCTAGTTTACCTTTTTTCATAGGTTTTTGTTGGGCCTTTATATTCAAAACTGGGCCTAAATTAGCCTAGCAGGAAACCATTTTATCAGATACCATGGCAGCCACAACATCCATTCCCACAGTATCAATCTTATACAGGACCTGGTCAGCAAGGCTACCCTTATCTGGGTTACCAACAACAGAATCCATTTGTTGGTATGCAAAGTCCTACTGCTTAGGCGATTTGATCTTATCCTGGTTACGCTCAACATGAACTTAATCGACAGTTTCCATTTTTTGCAACATTAGAATTACCATATTTAAATCGGCTCACTAAGGATCCAATTCATTATTTACCTTGTTGACTGGTGATTCCACATAAACTACGCTCGGAAATTCCAAAATTAAATGGAAATTATGGAGAAGACCCCTCTACACAGGTCATGACTTATCATTTATGGTGTTCATCAAACTCCTTAAATGATGATTCTGTTAGATTGCATCTTTTCTAGTGAACGCTTACTGGTCTAGCTGCAAAATTGTACATTGAATTGCCATGATCTTCATTTGATAACTTTACAGCTTTAGCCACTACCTTTTCAATCCACTTTGAGTTACCCATCAGATATGAAACACGAACATAAGTTTTGACCAACTTTAAATAGACCAGTGCTACTCATATATTTGATCATATACATGAGTGGCGTCATCGTCGTCAAATGGTTAAAACATTTTTTCGTGATCATCTCTTGGCTAAGTGGTTTATTAAGTCGTTGTTGCCATATATTACCAAGGATGTGGCCAAAGGATGTTTTTTAACTAAAGAGTAAGTCATTGCTCGTGCCCACCATCTAGATCTGGTTTACAGTCATTCTAGCATGCTCTATGAAAAGATTCCAAATGTGCCGCAACAAAATTTTATCGTTCCTCCTGCTCCATCTAGTCATGACATTCATGCTGGTGATGGTGTGATTGGCTCTGCTAGCGCTCTAGCAGCAAGTCAACTATCTAGTCCTACACTTGTTTTTTCAAATTAAAACCCTTATACATATGATCACGCATCTTCTTCCAAAATCCATGTTGTGTCATCTGAAAAAGGAAAAAGTGATAAGCAACTAGGAAATATGAAGAAGAGGAAAGACAAGAAGAAATCAAATTCACCCCCACAGGAAAAATCATCTGATTCATCTGGTTATTTTTAGAAACCTCGTTACCCTTACTTAATATGTAATGAGGAGAATTTTACATGATATTGTACTCACTGTTTGGAATTCCCAAAGCTTCTTAAGACTTCTACCACATCTACAATGTTAGCAAATCCTTTTCTGAACTTGGAAACACATTTGGTTACGACAGACCCTACTTCTAGTTCGCAAGTTCTTATGCTATCTGTTACGAAGCCCAAAAATGATGTTTTGGTTTCGACACAAACTAAATATTACAATAATATGTTTTCATCATCCAATGGTCAGGCAATAGATCAACCTACCACTTTGACTTCAATGTCATCTGACTCGGATCTACCACCTATCCTTCCAAATTTAACAATAAGACTACCTAAGGGAGTAGTTCACAAATCTACATTCAACCCTCGAGCTCGTGCAACTCAAAATTATAATGTAGTAGAATATTTGGCACAGTCACCTTCTGCTATGTCAATGCTTGAGTTACTTCAAAATTGTCCCTCCCAGAAGTAATCTTTGTTTTCCATGATCGGTGCAATAGATCAAATGGATTCGAAACTCGTAGTCTTTAATCACACGAACTATGTGCCAAAATTACCAGCAGAGTTAGCATTATTCATTTAAGTACATGTCTTGAATCGCCTCATTCATCGCACTATCATTGATGAAGGCACATCTACTTGTATCAGGTCAATGAGTTGTTGGAAGTCACTTGGTTCACCAACTTTGTTGCAATCACCTACAATGTTGAAAGCTTTTGACGGTCATACATATAAGCCTTGCAGAATTATTAATAACTAGCAAGTAGAACTAGGGGGAAAATCAGTTACTGTTGAATTTGAGGTTGTTGACAAACCCCTCGACTAAAACATATTACTTTGAAGACCATGGGTTTATGCTATGGTTGCGGTAGTATCTACTTATTTCCGTATGATCATCTTCCCCCATAAAGGCAGTATCACAACCATTAATCAACTCTCGTTCTTCGCCTCTGGTACCCAGGAAACTAGAAGTGTTCCGTTAGTTCACGAAAACCCACATTCCCTTCAAAACATTAGTGTAGTACTCTTTAAGGATCCTTCCCTAATGGTCACCTTTTCGTTACTGTCTCCTGTGACATCAGAGGAAATCACACATATAGATACCTGCAACATGATATCTTCCACTTCATCTGAATTAATGAAGATACCCAATGATTTTGAAGTAGTTAGGTTGGGGGACATCATATCACTAGGTCCAATTGAGCTAGCATAGCAATCAATTTTCTTGCCTTATGCGGAAAATCCAAATCCATAATCCCTGACCATTTTGGTTCATCATTCTTCAGATTTTGTTACTTCTTCTTGTTGAACCCTTAGTTAAACTGAGAGGGGGGGGGGTGAATCAGTTTAACACATTCATGGACTTTAAAAAAAATTTCATTAACACTTGTTTACACCCTCATTTCATGTTTAACTTAACTTTTGAGTAATCTTAGAATGTGAGCAACAAGCATTAATATAATGTAATAGTAGAATTAATATGAGAGCAGCAAGTATTAAGCAGATGATATAAACCAGATCAACACATAAACATAATGCACAGGGACACCAGATATAAGTGGAAACCCATAAAGGGAGAAAACCACATCTTATTATTGTTGTGATGCAAAGGCAAGCTCCAACTCCCTCTCACCACCGACGCCTTGTGCACCAACCTGGTTGCAGGAGGCTCCTACCCCACCCCGCAGCAACTTGCAAGGAAGTCTAACTCCTAATTATTTTTGCAAGCACCAACTCCAAGAGGGCTCCAACTCACTACCATTAAATCGACATTTTATCAAGCTACAACTTGATGTGGAAGCACCAACTCCCATCTATTTTCTACAGGCACCAACCTATAGGAGGCTCCTACCTCAGTCAACTACAACTAAAATCTATGAAGCTAAACTTGATAGGGAAGCTCCAACTTCCTTACTCTTTAAAAAGAGAAACACTTGCTGATTTACCTTGGATATCAGCTCTATTCTATTCCATATTCTCTGCTATTCATCTATTCTTATATCTGCCCTGTATCATCTCTGCATCTTCTCAGATTCTCTATTAGCTTCTCCTTCTTCTCTTCTCAGCTCCTCCTTCTTCTCTGCTCAGCTCCTCTTTCTTCTCTGCCTCACTACTTCATTTTTGCATTCTCTTCACTCACTCTCTAACCCTCTCACCTTCTTGTGCATATCAAGTTGATATTATATATAGCATCCATCACATGACTCTTTACATTCCTCAGGGAATTTGAAGTGAATAGTCCTGACTTTTTGCCTTCTACCTCTCATTTCTTTTACCTGCTCATTCAGAAAAATATAAAAATATGCATTGATTTCAATATTACAGTGGGAGTTTTGTTTTCCTACTGGAGACTTGCCAATGCATCATAAACAATAAAAATTAATTACAACATTTACATTCACATTTTTAGTTACACACTTCAATTTCACTCAGATCCTTTTCTGGATTTTGGCTTTACTGGATTTGTCTTTTCTGCTGCTGTTAAGTAACTAATCTGCATACTTCTATTCATCATGCCTGCAAAATTCCCTGTGAATTTTTCAATTCCTACATTATTTGTTTACCTCTGTTAGGCCCACATTTTCATCCCTGTGTTTATTCACCTGTTTACTGTACTTTTGTGCACCTGCTGCATATATAACTGCTTTTCCAAGTTTATCCTCAAATCAATATAAATCTAGGCAATGTTTTTTCATTATTAATCTTTGTGCTCGGCCTCCCTGCTTACACACTCTCTATCCATATAATATATTTTCAAATCAACCCCCTTCCGAATTTTTGGATCACTATACATTTTTCTGCAGTTGTCTCTCTCTCTTTTGTTGCAGTTGTATAACTGCTGCACATAGAACTGTCTTTTAATATAACAACTGATTTTAAATATGGGAAAACTTGAATTAATGCGGAAATTTCATTTTTCCATGGTTATAAAACCATACGTATAAATTCATTCATATTTAAATCTTTACAATATTTCATATGGAACCATATATATCGGGACCCACATATTCCAAAGTCTTCAAAGTGAAAACACATTTTGAATAGTTTTTACTACAAAACCTTTGGTTTAATCAACTCTCGACATCTTCAAAACTGTGGTTAAACCATAATCAAAAGCCCAACTTATAATATTTCAAATTTATGCTGAATTTTACCTCCTTGAAGAATCTATGGCTTAAACCATAGTCGAATCAACTCGGACCATTCAATTTAACATTGGTTAAATGACCAGGTTTCCACACATCACATATATGGTGAATTTTTTCTCAACACTTCTTTTAGTCCGCACTCTGGTTACAATTTCTAAGCTCGACCATGGAAAATATCACCAACTTTGGAATAACTTTCAAAGTGATGGCCCAATCGCTTTTCGTCATAATTTATATTTAATTTAAACAAACCTTGGTTAAACCCGCAAACATTAATTTGAAAATTCCCAATCGATATAATTTAAACTGGGGCCCACATATATAATCAACAACCCAATCACATACTCACACCGTACCGTGGTTATCCTTCACGCACCTTCCTCATATGGCCACCGTCCGATGGCTCCCCACCAGATCGACGACACTCAAAAATATTGCGCGGCTTCCTTGGTCGGACATTAACATGTGATGGCGCGCAGTGGAGGCGGTTTTCCCCGAGCCCTTGGAGCCACGTGTTGGCTCTTCTATGGAATCACTCCGAAATTTTCAATACCACTTTTGCTACAAAGGTGGTGTGATAAAAACCGCTTCCAGCCATAACCCGCGTTCAATGTTCATCCGCAAGGTTCCGCTCCTCTTCGGCATGCTAGGTTCTGCCCTTTTACCTCGGGGTTCCATACCATTCAACTCCAGGCTCACAGCTAAGCGCTCCTCCACAAGTTCGACCAATCCATAATGCACCATTCACACAGTATCTCGGTTCTCTGCGTGCATTCAATCCACAATTAGGAATGAATATAAACACCTTACTCCATAATACAGAGGGTTATCACGCGTTGACTCATCTTCTACCAGTCGAGATACACAGTCGACCGTATTAACACCGGTTCCTATAAAACTTTCTAGTGGCCAGATCTTCAATCGATTGGCCCTTCTCCTCTATTCTACAGTTCTATGCAGTTCTCTATGCAGGTCTGTGTAGGTCTCCATAACAGGGATCACATACTAAATCAAGCTTCATCATCAGAACACAGAAAAAATTAATCTAATTCCTCCATAATATATAACACAAGAAATTCACACCAGATTCCCTTTGCACCCTTAAATTCATTCTGCCTTCGAACCTTTAGACTCTTGAAACCCATATTCAATTTTGCCATAATAACGAATGTTCCTTCTATAATATGTTCCCATACTCAGAACCAGTTTATCAAATCAAATACCTCTTCTCCTTGACTAATGTTGCTTCTTGCTCCTGAAGCTCCTCTGCTCCCTCTCTAGATCTCCAATCAACTGACCCTTCTAAAACTGCCTCTGCTTCATGTCTCATGCTCTCTTTGCCTTGTTGTTGTTCCAAGTGCTCCTCCTTTGCCATCTCCTTTTCCATTTAAGCAATGCTCCAACTCATCCCCAAGCATATTAAGTCTTTACCACAGGGTTTTAGTCTTCAATCAAAGTCTATGCCATACAAACTCAATTAATGAATAATTTCCCAATAATTCATCTGTAAACTGTATTAAACCCCTAATTCATAAATAAACCTCTGTATTACACTCCTTCAGGCCCTTTCAACTCCACTTCTCTGTCTCTAATTCCTCTGTTGCTTCTGCTTCAATTCCTCTATTTCATCTGCTGCCTCTGCTACCTCTCTATCTCTTTTTCCTTATGGATAATTTAGGTGCTGCTCCTGTCTTTACCATTGCCATCAATGCAAACATTTCCAACAGTCTCCCCCTTTGGAATTGATGGCAACACATTAATACTTTCCTTTTAGAAGCCCCTTTTTCTTATCGAAGCTCCTTTTACTTTTCCTCCCCCTTTGACATCAATGGCAAAGGGTTGCTCATTTCCTAGTTTGCTTTCTGCATTTCCTCTCTCTGAGTTATGTTTAGGCCCTCTTCTGCTGACTTTGTACCATGATGCTCCAGACTGATGTACAAGCCTTGTTGAGAGAACACTTTGAGGATTATCGAACTTGAATATACACTGTAAATTGATACAATTCAAACGCATATACTTCTTTCACTTGTATAGAGCTAAAAGTGAAGATAATGACACTTCATAGAACACATTGTACTAGCCTTATCTAATCAGAGATGCATCACTGGGTCAAACTAAAATAATAAGAAGGCTTCAAATATACTTCAATCTCTAGTATGATCTTCATCAGAAATACATATCTGTTGAGGAAGTTTGTAGATGGAATATGTCTTCTCTTGCAATACTAATCTTCAATACCAAACCTGTTCAATTATGATAATGATGCCAATATATCTTTTATTGCTATGGTACACCTTTCCTGCCTGTTGGTGATGATATGAACTAGGATGCTGACAAGGATATTACTTTTAAAGATTGAGAAGTTCTTGTTGTTGATGTGAACAATGAATCAAGCCCGAGTTTACAACTTATTGTGAGATTAGGCAATATCTTTCAATATGAGAGGCCGAATGACTTTTACTGCTTGCACACTGTATTCTCAAAATAAACCCTTCAATGTATTGGTCAGTTTCACTTATCAACCATTCAATTTTATTTATGACATAATGGGGTATGTATGTCAATAATCAATCTCTATTTAAAGGTGGATTACCAGCAAATCCTTTGTGCTGAAGTAGGATTTAGAAAAAAAACTTTTGAGCTTTAGATGGTAATCGCAGCTAGTCCTTTATTCTTCAGATACTTTGACTATTCTATCAGGATGAACTTCCACAAAAGCATATTCAAGATGTTTAATTAAAAAATTAGCAAACAGACTTCACACAGTTTTGTAACTGATCTTAAGAAAGAGGCCTTGAAGATATACATGTACCAACTTCAAGAAGGCATGCAATTATATATAGAAAAAGATATTGCTTCAGTTCTCAATATACTACTTTAAGTGTAAGCAAGATAATGTTATTTTTTCTCTGCTACTGACCTTTTCATGCTGAATGTAGATAATACTGGGAATATTACCTTGAGGTTATTTTGCCATAATCCTTTGATCCTGAGGACCTAGACCATACTGCTGCTCCACTGATAACACCTGATATTCAATTGATAGGCATGCTGCTCGTACCAAGTACCAATTGATATTACCTTAGTAAAATATGCAGAGATTTCACTTCAGCTTGCACATTAGCCCATAATTAAGACATCCTTCATAAATTCTACTCTTGAGATTTCTACTCTTCACACCAACAGTCATCAATATCCTGAAACTGATCTTATCATTATTAACCATTTTCTTATTCTGTCATTCTGGTCAAAGGAAAGCCATTGCATGTATCTTTCTAGAACTGCTCTAGAATCATTGCTGCTTTATATTCAATTCAATTGTTCTAACATAAAGATTTTCAGGAAGACATCTTCAATTTATTTTTTATGAATCTTCATGGGCTGATTACTCAAAGATTTATTACTCACTTAATTGCATTTCTCCAAGTGGACCTTTTGAAAGATGTAATGAAATGATGATAGGCGCTTTTCTTACTCATCCTTCTTAATGTGATACATTGTTAATTCTAGCAGTATAGGGCATAGTGTGATCATCACTTTCATGTGCTAAATTATTCTTAGCTTATATGTTCATTGCTAAGGTTTCCTCTATCATCATGGCTTCTTTCTCTCTTCTCTTCTTCCATCAATCTGTCAGCTACTTAATACTTCAGATGATCTTCTTTCTCTATAGTTCTCTTTTAAAGGAATTTAATCTTTCTTCCTGATCTCATAGCTGTTCTCATTACATGGAGCTCTTCTTAGACTACTTTCATGGGGTCTATATATGAACTACTCTCCCCCTGGGATGTTGCTTCATATTTGTCACTGGATGGATTTTTTCTTTGCTTCCTAGAGAAGCTCCCCCTGAGACTATGGAGGATTCGTTATGTTATTGAGATAATAGGCTCCTTCTTTCTCTTTTCCTTCCATACTTTATTGGGGTTCTTCATAATGTCTGCACATCTTTTAAATTCATAGTTTTGTTTGATTTTCTTTGATCCCATCATCTGTCTAGAGTTCTTTAATTTATATGGTAGATTACAATAGTTTTCTTTGTGACCAAGTTTGAGGCATACATAACATCTTATTTTATCATAGTACATTTGAGTTGATGTATAAATTTTTTTTCCCCTTCTTGAATACATTTTACATTCAACATATTTATGTCCAAAATTATTGCATGCATAACAATGGCCATGGAAATGAATTGTGTACCTGGTGGAAGATTGTCCTTTCCATTTGCTTGCTTGAGGGGTTCTTCTCTTTTGCTGCATCTTTTGTTGATTGGAGTTGATAGGTCTTCTCTTACATTGTGCTGCATTATGTCCCGGTTTATGTCAAGAGAAACATGTGCTATTTTTCATAGGAGGAAAGAACCTCCTTTGACAACTTCCAAATTTATTCACTTCATCTTTAGGAGTATATGAGCCTTTAGTGGCTGATTGTTTCATCCTTTCATTCACTGTCCTACCATGTTGCTGCTTGATTCTATTTGTTTCTTCACAAATCTTGTTCTTGCTGGCTTCTATTTTTGTAGTAATCTGCTCAGCTGCTTCACTGTCCGTTACAACTTTTACAAAGATGATTTTCTTGTTATCTTCTGCCTTGGACTTACTGGTTTCTCCTTCATATCCTATCCCAGTCTTTATGAGAGGTGACCTTTGTGCATTTAGAACCTGGTCCAACTGTCCAGAGGCTTTCATTAGAGGTGTATTCATTAATAGTTCTCTTTTGGCTTTTTCTAATTTCTTTCTTAAGCTCACTACTTTTTCTTCCAATCTTTCACATTCCTGACTTTTCTCTCTCATTTGTTGCAGCAGAGTGTCTTCTACTTTCTTTGCCTCTTCAAGCTGTGTCTTCAGGCCAATAATTTCTTTCCTATCTTCATGTTCTCTCTCATCACATATTTGTACCAATCTCTTAAGGTCTTTTTTTTTATTCTTCAATCTTTTTATTTCAGTCAGAGCTGTGTCAAGTTTGGCTTTTTCTTCAACTGCAATTTCTTCATGGCTCTTACTACCATTCACACTAGCAGGTACCTCATTTGATTGAACATCTTATTTTTGACATGAATTTCTCTTTTTCTTAATTCTCTTCTCCTTCTTGACAATGCAATCCTCAGTGTCTACTCCATGCATGAAATGCAGGCTGTCCCAGATTTCTTTTGCTGAAGTTAAATCCATTATTAACTCAAGATCCTTGTTATGAAGATTGTTATATACCACACATTTTTCCTTGGCATTCCTCTGTTGTTCTTTCATCGTGGGTGAGTCTTTGGAGTAACCATCACATACAAGCTTCCATACCTCAAGTTCATAGGCCATTAAACTTGTTTTAACCTTATCTCTCCATTCAGGAAAGTTTTTTGTATTTAACACAGGTGCATTTTGATAGTCCATGACTCAACCAGATCTCCTTTAAGCTATTAAGCTTACACCAAAGGTACCAGTTCTGATACCAATTGTTGGACCCTTAGTTAAACTGAGAGGGGGGGGGGGTGAATCAGTTTAACACATTCATGGACTTTTAAAATGTTTTCATTAAAACTTGTTTACACCTTTATTTCATGTTTAACTTAACTTGTGAGTAATCTTAGAATGTGAGAAGCAAGCATTAATATAATGTAACAATAGACTTAATATGAGAGGAGTAAGTATTAAGCAAATGATATAAACCAGATCAACACATAAACATCATGCACAGAGACACCAGATATAAGTGGAAACCCATAAAGGGAGAAAACCACATCTTATTATTGTTGTGATGAAAAAGCAAGCTCCAACTCCCTCTCACCACTGATTTTCTGTAGGCACTGACCTACAGGAGGCTCCTACCTCAATTCTGCAAGCTACAAATTACGGAAGCTCCCGACTCCCATCAATTTTTACTGCTGAGGCACCAACCTACTAACCTACGGGAGGCTCCAGCCTCGATCGGCTAAATGAAATTTTATCAGAAAGCTGGCTTGATGTGTGGAAGCACCAACTCCCATCTATTTTCTGCAGGCACCAACCTACAGGAGGCTCCTACCTTAGTCAGCTACAACTGACATCTATCAAGCTACAACTTGATAGGGAAGCTCCAACTTCCTTACTCTTTCAAAAGAAAATAATTTGCTGATTTACCTTGGATATCAGCTCTATTCTATAGCATCTCTTTCTGCTCCTCTCTTCCTTATCTTCTTTGCCTCAATCTTCTATAATTTTCTGCATTCTCTGAATTTTCACAGCATCTTGTTCTGCTCCTCCTTCTTCTTGTCTTCTCTGCCTCAATTTCATATTCTGCATTCTCTATATTCACTCTCTCTAACCTCTTGCGGCTTTCTTATTTTCTTCAACTCTCTTCAATTCAGCTGCACACTCTCTTCTTCTCTCACTCTGTTTTCGCAACCTTCTCCCCTTGGATATTACCCTGTTTTATACAAAATAGCTTCATGGTTGTTTGTATTCTACTGGATTTCGAAATGGATAGTCATACCCCTTGGTCTTCTGCCTTCTCATTTCTTTTCAGCTCACTCAAAAAAATATAACTGTAGGTACTACTTTTAATATTACAGTGGGATTTTGTTTTCTTTCGGAGACTTGCCAATGCATCACAAACAATAAAAAATTAATTACAACATTTACATTCACACTTTCAGTTACACACTTCAATTTCACTCAGCTCCTTTTCTGGATTTTGGCTTTACTGTATTTGTCTTTTCTACGGTTGTTGAGTGATTGTTCTGTATACTTTGGTTCACCTCTATGTCTATTCATCTGTTCATTGTACTTGTCCGCACCAGCTACATATATAACTGCTTTTCAGGTTTTATTCTCAAATACGTATGAATTTGGGGGATGTCTGTACATTACCATCTCTATTCTCGGGCTACCTGCTTGCATTCTCTGTACATATATGAGCTTAAACTTAATGGTTGAAACTCGTATTACAATTTCAATTCATCTTTTTCCCTGTACCATTTTTCTGCAGTTGTCTCTCTCTCTTTCGTCCTTGCAGGCTTTCTTATTCATTGCAGATGTATAACTACTGTACATATAACTGTACTTTAATATAAATACTGTGCAATTTATCATTCTAGCCAGCGATCCAGCCGTCCGATCCGATCCACCAGGGTTCATGGTACAAGCCATCCCTCCCTCGCATCTTAGCTTACTGCTGAATTGGCAATTTCAATAAACATATCTGGATACTCTAGAACTATGCGAAATCTTTGATAGTTTCTCATTCATCTATGGTTATGCAACCATATTATACATTTTTCTACCAGTGTTTCGAAATGCTGCATAGTATCCTTGACTTTGGCTTAAACCTTGACGCATCAACATTCTATATATATTAACATAAATTTACTCTTACATGCTCATGGTTTCCTCATAATATATATTCCCCACTTCAATTGTTACAAAAATTAACACACCGCTGACTTATATTAAAACCCAACAGTAATATATATCCATATAACCTTTCGGGCCCTACAACAATATTTAATCTCCAACTTGGGGGTTAAGACCTCGGCATAACACAACAACTTATATTGAACCAATAATGTGAAGGGAAATCGAGTCCCACACCCTTAATACATACCTCGTAAACCATCACGTCCATCCAACAGCTGTGATGATGTCGCTAGTGATCCAACGAGCATAACGAATTATCGTGCAACCAAACAGCACAAGAGTTAATTCTCCGAGTTCACGTGATGGAGCGGGTCCCAACGCTTAACTTCCATTCTCATCCGACAGCGGAGAAAACATCGCCTTGCTCCACACGTTCCGACGGATATCGCTTGGCATAGATGAACGAACAATAATGTGCGATGGTGTGCAATGAAAGCGGTTTTGGGGTCCCGCCTTATGCCACGTGTCAGCCGCTCTATGGAATTGCTCCGATTTCTTGAATACCGCTTGCCCGTCGAAAGCGGTGCGATGAAAAATGGGAAACCGCCTATACTGTTCACTCTGCTCGTTGTTCCTCTCCTTCGCTCAAGGTTCCACTCCCCCTGCTCGATCACTGTAAATCGACTTATTTGTATCACAATTCTTCATGACGACTTCTGTAAGTTAGTGCGGTGAACCGATCTCTTGGTATTGATTCAACACTATAGGGGCTTCATTCAGACATTATATCCAATGAATAATTAAATATACCTAATTCCTCATTTACTGTGACATTTCTTGTGCTCTTCATCAACAAATTAACCCAGCATTTTATTTATTGAGGCTTGACACCAGTTCAATGTCGATTCAAGCAGGTCGAATTATTAATTTTCCATGTGCAGTCTCCATAACAGGGATCACATACTAAATCAAGCTTCATCATTGGAACGTAGAAATAATTAATCTAATTCCTCCATAATATATAACACAAGGAATTCACACCAGATTCCCTTTGCGCCCTTAAATTCGTTCTTCCTTCGAACCTTTAGACTCTTGAAACCCATATTCAATTTTTCCATAATAACAAATGTTCCTTCTATAATATGTTCCCATACTCAGAACCATTTTCTCAAATCAAATACCTCTGCTCCTTGACTAATGCTGCTTCTTTCTCCTGAAGCTCCTCTGCTGCCTCTCCAGATCTCCAATCAACTGACCCTTCTAAAATTGCCTCTGCTTCATGTATCATGCTCTCTTTGCCTTGTTGTTGTTCCAAGTGCTCCTCCTTTGCCATCTCCTTTTCCATTTAAGCAATGCTCCAACTCATCCCCAAGCATATTAAGTCTTTACCACAGGGTTTTAGTCTTCAATCAAATTCTATGCCATACAAACTCAATTAATGAATAATTTCTCAATAATTCATCTGCAAACTGTATTAAACCCCTAATTCATAAATAAACCTCTGTATTACACTCCTTCAGGCCCTTTCAACTCCACTTCTCTGTCTCTAATTCCTTTGTTTCATCTGCTGCCTTTGCTAACTCTCTGTCTCTTTTTCCTTATGGATAGTTTAGGTGTTGCTCCTGTCTTTACCTTTGCCATCAATGCCAACATTTCCAACAAGCCTAAAACCCTTTACCAAAACAAAGCTAAATCTTTAGGAGAGATCCCTCTCTGGAACTCAAGAAGGCTAGATCCTGAATTTTAAAATTGGTTCTTGGTTACCCCTGGTGTTCTTAACTACAAAAATCCTCATCCCACAACCTAAAAATTACTAGGGTGATAACATACTGGTGACCATACTGGGGAAACTAACCACTCTCTAGTTTTAAGTTTAATCTTGAAGGAAGATGTTTAACTGTATCTTTTCTACTTTAAGATTAAGTTTAAATGTGGTGGGTATTTTACCCAATAAACATTCTGGCTCCCAAGAAAGTCTACTACACTAGATCCAACCCTGATCCTAATCTTCCAAAGATAGTAGACAACCCGACCAGATAGGAGAAAAGAAGAAAAAACAAATTGATAGTTCTGAAACTGAGACACCCCTGAGAAGAGCTGATTCTTTACCAAAAGAATTAGTAAGATTATCAGACATTTATTTTGACTTGAAGTTTGAGAAATCACTATTTAGAACCAAATATGAATCTGATTTAAAATAAATTGTTTTAGATCCTGTTTTTACTTCTTATGTGAGTGAAAAACACAAAATTATTTTAGTTCCTACTAAATCAGACCAAACTGAAAGTAAAAGTCCAGTAAAAAGGTTAAGTGTCACAAAAATTAAAGACATTGAAGAAGCTATTAAGTTAGCAATTTTTTTTGTCTAAATTTAAACCCCCGGTTTCTGAACTATATACCACAGTTTTTCCAGCATCAAATTCTACTCTCTATGCTACCACCTCATTCACAGATTCTACTGTCAGTTCTCCTCAAGAGCCAATATGCCCTGAGTTGCCTCTGCACCATAGAATCCTATATTCATCATATCCACAATCCACTGCTAGTTCATCAACTGATCCATTCATCCCTGAGCTGCCCTTGTAGCCCAAATTAGTATATCCATCATTTACTCAGCCCATTACAACTACCATTAGCCATACTACTTCTTTTTCATCCCCATTACCAAGCTCTTCAAGTAAATCCATTGTAGTAACCAACACTATCCCTACTACTACTACTGTACCTCCCAGTTCAGCGAAAATCCAAGCCATGGCAACCCAATATGCTCCCTTGGTCTTACCTCAGAATCTTCATGACATGCCCCAGAACTATCAAAAAGATATTCCACTATTTGATAATATTTCACAGATTACTACACAGCAACATATTACTAGAATGAATGATTTCTGGGAAGTCTATGAGATAGATGAAACTGATGTCCAAATGAGGTTATTTTCTCAAAGCTTAATTGGAGAAGTAAAAACATGGTTTAAAATTTTAGGAGTTGGTAGTATAGAAAACCTAGCCGCATTCCATACAACCTTCCTAAATAGATGGGAGAAAAAGAAGAACCCTATGTAAATACTATCTGAGTTTGATGCTGTTAAGAGAGCCCCAAATGAGTCCGTCCAAGACTTCTGCACCAGATATAATAGTGTTTACAACGCCATTCCTGCAGACCTTAAACCCACTCCATATTCAGTGCTACTCAAATTCCCTGATTTATTTGACGTAGACATGGCTTACAAACTTAGGGAAAGGGATGCAGATACTTTACAACAAATGCAACAAAATGTTATAGGTGTAGAAATCAATATACTTGCTAAGAAGGCTAGACTGAGAAACGAAAGAAGGGCTACTATTAAAGAAGAAGCATCTCACTTAGATGGTAAGTTTGATTTCATCACTAATGCACTAGAAAAAGTAGTTGATAGACTGGATTAAATTGAAATAAAACCACAATGGGAGAATCAATCCCAGATCTGGAATCCCAATTACAGAAAAAACAACAACCCTGGGAAAGGTAAATAACCTTCCCTTGATCAAAATATAAGAACCCCAGTCCAAGAAAAATTTGCAGAAAGCTCACAAAATAGTGTTGAAGAGGAGGACGACATCAACATTGTTATGGGTATTGATGAAAAAAATACCATTTTCCTCACCCAGGAGGACCAGGAACTCTTTGAACTTCAATAGTTCAAAGTAGAATCTGGAGAATCCTATGATTATAAACAAGGTTATGATTTTGCAATAAATGAAATTCATAGTCAATACAACCTTAGGAGCAAGAAAAAAAATGAACCTGTCATAAAGAACAATGATCCAATCCAACAAGAACAAAAAAAAAAGAATACTGATACTTCTAAATCAAAATTCTTGCAGATTCTTCCTAGAGAGAACAAACAGAGTTCGAATCCATCTAGTCCTAAAAAACAACAAGTCCCAAAGATTATAGATATTACTGACGAGGTGGCTCAATCTTCCAAGGATGTTCCAAAAGCTAATACTCCCAAAGCCACCAATTCAACAACAGTATTGAGCCAAGAAAGAATCCTACTGACTTTAAAATATCAGATCCTAAATCTTCTGTTGAGAATCCTAAAACTAATAAAACTCATGTTAATCCTCAAACTATTCTTGAAAAAATGACTAAAGATAGCAGGAACCAAGAAACTCAGACAGAAGACAAGAGAAAAGCACAGAACAAAGGTAAAACAGTAGAAACTCAAGAAAAGTCATCACAAACCACAGTTCCCAAAGAATAAGTGATTCAAGCCATTAGATCTCAGCCAACATTTAATATACAGTTTGAAATATCCAAGTTAAAAATAGTTGTTCCCTTAGTAGAACTAGCTAAAAATTATTTGTATAGATCTATTATTTCTGATGCAGTGAATGTGAATGAGAATGAAGATACAATTAACATGAATGAAGATAGGCCTGAATTGATTTTTGGTCCCAATGTAGATGGAAAGCATTTAGATGGGTCAGTACCCCCATTTTATGTAAGTCTTACTGTACATGACCAAATATTACACAATACTATGCTAGATACTAGAGCTTCCCACAACTTAATGCCTAGAGCTATAATGGAAACCCTAAATCTAGATATAACCAGACCCTATAAGGACCTATTCTCATTTGATTCATCTAAAGTCCAATGTATAGGTTTGATTAAAGATCTGTGTGTTAACCTAGTCCAATATCCTGGTAAGAGTATGATCATGGACGTTGTAGTAGCTGATATCTCACCAAAGTATGGCACGCTTCTTTCTCGCTCATGGGGAGCAAAGTTTCAGGGATCTCCACAACTGGATATGAGTTATGCTACCATCTCAGTATTTGGACAGCTTAAAAAACTTTATAGAGAAACCTTGATGAAGTTCATGATCGGTAGTGCAAATAGACCTACCAATTATCCTATATATTCCACTCCTACTGATCTTGATTCCTTTATTCTCAGTAAATCTGACCAGAACGAAAATCCAACTGAGCTTACTGATAAAAAACTTAAAATCATGGATGATTATATTGTTCATGAAGCTTTGTGGCATTTAGATTTTGATGGATCTGTTAATAAATTTGGAGCTAGAGCTGGTGTTTTGATTACAAACATTGAAACAAGCCATTATGAAGGACATGCCTTCAGATTAAACTTCAAATGCACCAATAATATGGCTGAATACGAAGATTTAATCTTAGGTTTGAAAATTATTAGAAAAAAGGGAGGAAAAAAAATAATGGTCATGGGTGATTCTGAACTAGTTATAAAACAAATAAACGCAGAGTATTTAGTTCACAATTCCGGACTTGCAAGATACAGAGAAACAATATTGAAACTGCTTGAGGAATTGTTAGAAGGTAATTTTGCTATCATCCCTCGAAATCAGAACATACAGGCCCATTTCTTAGAAACTTCTGCCAGCAGTTGTAAATTTCCTTTTTCACCATTACAAAAATACAATGCTAATATTAAACATACACCTATTGTTCCTGATAATGTGAAATATTGGCAAATTTTTCAGAGGATCAGAAAATTTATCACTTTTTGAATAATGAGCATGAATTTCAAAATTGTCAAATCGATAACGACTGTAACATAGATTCACCTTCTGATATAGATTTAAATTTCTGTCAAATAGATAATTTAGATAATTTAGATGTACATAATTTTGAAAAGCCTACTATTTTTACTCAAAGTGACATTGATGAAATGGAAAAAGTAGACATAGAGGAATTGATTGAAGATGAAATAGATTTGATTGATTTAAAAAATAACATTTTACCCAGAGGTTTAACTCCTCTAGAAGATTTATTTGACTCCAACGATGTGCCCAAAAGGCCAAAAATGGAGCCAGTTAAGTCTGATATAGAAGATTATAACTTAGGGACAGATGAAAAACCAAGAATAATCAAATTATCCAAATCCTTATCATCAGATGAAAGGGCTAGATACATTGAACTTTTAAAATAATTTCAAGATGTCTTTGCATGGAGCTATGAAGACTTAAAAACTTACAACACAGACATTATCCAACATAAAATTCCTTTAAAAGAAAATAAAAAAACTTTTCAACAGAAACTCAGAAGGATTAATCCAGTTTTCTTACCCTTAACCGAAAAAGAAGTCAAAAGAATGTTTGATGCACAGATAATTGCACCAGTCATATTTTCTGACTGGGTATATAATTTAGTGCCAACCAAAAAAAGACAAGAGAAATTAGAGTATGCATAGACTTTAGAAATCTTAATAAATCATCCTTGAAGGATAACTACCCCTTGCAAAAAATGGATCATATTTTGCAGAGGGTGGCAGGTTCTTCAAGAATCTCTTTATTAGATGGTTTCTCTGGTTATAATCAGATTCTAGTTCACAAAGATGACCAAACCAAAAATGCATTTACTACTCCATGGGGCACTTTCATGTATGTGAAAACGCCTTTTGGGTTAAAAAATGCAGGAGCTACATTTCAAAGGGCCATGGATATTGCCTTTGCCAAGGAGATTCATGAGTTTCTACTCATTTATTTGGATGATATTACTATTTTTTCAAAAACAAATGGTGAACACTTAGATCATCTGAGACAAGTTTTTATTTAATGTAGAAAGTATGGAATATCTCTTAATCCTAAAAGGACTCTTTTTGGGCTAGAAGAAGGAAAATTGCTAGGTCACATCATTTCAAAAGAAGGTACTAGAATAGACCCTGCTAGAATTGAAGCAATTCAAAACATTCTACCACCAAGGAACATTAAAGAACTCCAAGAATTCTTGGGAAAGATCAATTTTCTAAGAAGATTCATATCTAATATGGTTGAGATTATAAAATATCTTAACAACATGCTTAAAAAGGACTCCTCAATTAAATGGAAAATAAAGGCCAAAAAATCTTTTGAATCTATCAAACAGGCCTTAACTAAAGAACCAGTTCTTATTAGTCCAGATTACGCTAAAGATTTCATAATCTTTTCCTTTGCATCCGAACACACCATAGCTGCAATTCTTCTGCAGAAAAAGGATCAAGGCTTTGAACAACCCATTGCATTTTTTAGTAAAGCTCTCAGAGATGCACCACTAAAATAAAACATAATAGAAAAACAGGCTTTGGCTCTTGTTAAAGTTATCAAAGATTTTAGAGTGTATATACTTCATTCACACATCATTGCATATGTCCCTAATGCAGTAGTTAAAGACATTTTGACTAAATATGGACTAGACAGTATGAGAGGAAAGTGGATATCCACAATCCTTGAATATGATCTGGAAATTAAACCAACTAAACTCATTAAAGGATAGGGTTTAGCCAGACTGATGGCTGAATCAAATTGAAATGCATTAGAAATTAATTTCATTACACAAGTTGATGAACAGGAGGAGATGGCGACTCCATTGATCAGTGAGGCATATCAAGACTCACCATGGTACTCTGATATAATATTTGTACTAACAAACTTACAAGCTCCTCCTGGACTGACAAAAACCAAGGCAAGCTTCATCAAGAAAAAAGAAATGAGGTTCTGTATCTTAAATAATGCACTGTATTGGAGAGAAAGTACTAGAATTTTACTTAATTATTTATTGAAATCTGAGGCTAACAAGATCCTTGAGGAATTTCATGCAGGTGACTGTGGAGGCCATCTATACTCGAAGATCACAGCTAATAAAATACTCAGAGCTAGTTTTTACTGGCCATCTTTATTTTCAGATGTTAAAAAGTTTGTTACCTCTTGCCATAAATGCCAAATTTTCGAAGGTAAAAGGAAACTGTTACCATTACCTCTGAAACCAATATCCACTGAAAAACCATTTCAACTATGGGGGTTAGACTTCATAGGTGAAATTCATCCTCCATATTCAGGTTAACACAAATGGATTCTAACTGCTACTGATTACTTTACTAAGTGGATAGAAGCAATTCCCACTAGGCAAGCTACATACTCAGTTATTATCTCATTCATAGAAAGTAATATTTTGTCTAGATTTGGATGCCCACACAAAATTATCACAGACAATGCTACTGCTTTAAAATCTAAGAAGATGATTTCCTTCCGCCATAAATACCATATTACCTTAGGTCATTCCACAACATATTATCCCCAAGGTAATGGTCTGGCCAAATCCTCAAATAAAATTTTAGTCAACATCGTCAAAAAACCACTCCAAGACAATAAAAAGACATGGAATAATAAACTGGTCGATGTCCTTTCAGCTGATAGACTTACTACAAAAAATTCTATAGGAACTTCACCATATCAGATTGTTTATGGTAGAGATGTAGTTTTCCCCTCTTCCTTGGTTGTCCCAGTCATGAAGATTATCCAGGAATTACAGGTGGAAACTAATGACATTCAAAGAAGAATCAATGAAACCATACACCTTCAACAAACCAGAGATGAAGTTTATGAAAAGTCACAAGTTTTACAGGACAAGATCAAAAATATTTTTGATAAAAGAGTTAAGGAAGATGACTTTTTCATAGGAGAACAAGTTTTAAGATGGGATTCAAGAAGAGAGGATAAAAGTAAACATGGGAAGTTTGACTTTCTATGGAAAGGACCCTATGTAATATATGGTTACAGAGGAAATAATTCCCTTTTCATCAGGAATTTGGATGGAACCGAGCCTCAAGAAGGACTAGTAAATGGAAGGATGTTGAAACATTATTATTCCTCACAAGTTACTTAACAGATAGATTTATTTACTTTATCATTGTAAATATTCATAGTCAGAGTGTAGATTGGATTGGATATATTATCTACAAAGTTGAAGCCCGAAGAGAAGGCCCTGAGATTTGCAGTATAAGATATCATAAATATGATTATTGCAAAAAAAAGAAGACATTTACATGATCACCAAGGTCAATGGATAAGGCTATTGATCTCAGAGTTCTTGGCATTTCACAGGAAAAGCCATCCCTAAGTGAAGCCGATGTTAGCAACCTATAATATAGGGGTCATAATTTTTACTTGACTATTGATAATCTTGTAAATTTGTACATACTTTGCCCAATGCAAGTTGTATTCACATATTTTGTAAAAAAAAAATCAAAAAAATAAAAAAAATAAAAAAAAGGGTAAAAAGTCCTAAAAGAATAATCAAAGGACTTAGAAAAAATAACAGACCCCAAAAGAAAAAATGAATAAAAGATGAAAGTGTGCAAGCATAAGTGCCACTACTTTTTAATTTTTGACTATGGCAGAGTGTCAATAAATGCCATAGTCCATGATGAGTTAAACAGTTCAATCTTGACTTGTCATGTTTCAATTTCACATTTTGTAGATAGAGAATAATGAGTTGTCATACAGTTTAATCATGACAATTCAGTAGTTAGGTAGAGAAATAAAATGAATCCAACAGTTTAATTTGGATTCATAGATGAAATAAGTGTAGAATTAGATAGTTTTACTTGCTTTCAAATAGAATAAATGCTGTGAAGGTTGCTAGCTTAAATGCACCTTACTGCAAAGGAAGAAAAAATGTTAGCATGGTAAGTTGGGTAGGTATAAGAAGGTGAAAAGTCTCAATGTAAATATCATTCATCATGGGCTGCCAAATAACTAACTTCCCCTTCCCATAGTCATGAAACATTCTAAACTATCAGTCAGAAAGGCTCAAGGCATTTCCTTGACTTTTGTTGGGACCGGACCCAAGGCTCTATGACTGATCAGTTGAAAGTGTAAAATGTCTATATTAATCCCTTAAACTTACATAAATTACCATTCATGCATTCATCCCCCTGAATAATCATAAGTAAAACCTCATTTTTTCTTAAAGACATTATAATTCCCATTTAATTAACTTCCTACATCATTTGAAAACATTAAGCCCTCAAAATAACATTATATCTTAAGTTAAGTGATAAGATTAATGCAAATTGTCTTTTAAACTCCACTTTAATTATTATGTTTATGTATTTTGAGTATACATTATCCCATTTTCATATTAACTTTAATTTATATATTAAATCCCTATAGAAATGACCTTTTCCTATAGTATATAACTCCTTTTTATATAATAAACCCAAAAAACCCACTAATTATAACTTTAGCCAAAGTTATTTAATCCCCACATGTTTAAATAAAAACCCACATTATACCCCTTTCGCTAAAACTATCCTTATATATATCCTGCCCCTACGGTAGTTAAATCACCCTGGTTTAATTAACCATACAATAAAAAATATATGAAAAAACTTTTAAACATGTTGTATATGTGTTTAAAACCAAAAATTCCCGAAGTTTCATTTAAACTAAACTTAAAAAGAGTAACCCTTTCTCCTTGTATATTTTCCCTTTGCCCGACCCCCTAACCTAAGGTTAAAACCCTAATTTGAGTTAAAATCTGCCATATATACCCCATATTCCCTAAACTACAAGTCCTAACCTCGGTTAAATCCCAGTTTAAAACCCTTCTCGATCATTTTTTCATTGAAAAAGTTGATTTTATATGTAAAAATTTAACCAAATCCCTTTTATCTTCGATATTAATGTCAGCCCTCCGATCCCCTCTATCCATTTGATCCAACAATAAAAAATAAATGTGACGGTTTAATACATTCTCATCCCTTCCCATATCACGTAGCATGACAACCGTTGGATTTTCCATCAGGTCCAAATCGGACGATCCATATGCAACCTGATGATGTCCTTTCCCCGCAAATTTTCAAATGATCTGGGCCCTTCACTTTTAAAAGCCAAATCCAATAGCGCCGGTTTATTTTCACATTTCCAAAGTGCGCGACCGATGTTTTGGAAAAGTCGCGCGATATGGGTGGTTTTCCCAAACCACCCTGCGTTGACGTGTCAGCAAATAATTGGATCGCGTTCGAAAAGAGATTTACCACTTACTGCTCTGGAGCTACGCGTATACCACCTAGTGGTATTCCGAAACCACTCCCTCCCAACATATGATTAAATATGATTTAACTATGGTTTAAACTATGGTTTATTCATAAAACTTGTGGTTTTTATCTAATTTTCACCTATTTCACGCTTGTAAGCTTTGAAACCTCCCAGATTCTGATTTTCATTACTTTTCATGATTTAAAACCCTGAAAACGTCCGCGAGCCCATTACCAAGCCTCCGAGCACCATTTTTAAGCCTGCTAGTGAACCAGTGACCAGTTAATAAGCCATTTTCCTTTCAATTCAACCACTGAGAGCCAAAGTATCCTTTGATAGCCAAATTCAATAGAATTGAAGACTGCGCGCAACCATGAAACGTCTTTGACCACAATTATACCTTTTAAAGGTATTTTTCATCAAACTTATCCACAAAAACTTCAATTTTAAAGGAAAAAACACTAGTTTATCAATTATTGCCTGTAATTATCCTAATTGTCCATACCGAGCTTGCAAAAAACATTCAAAGTAAAAGGGAAACTCTGTCAAATTTTCTCCAGAATCCCTCATTTCCGTTTTTACAAGTTTTATCTACTCCATCATTTTTGCTGTCAGAATTGATCATAAAATTCTACTGAGCATTAAAACCATTTTTCTATCCAAAACCCTACTTAGAACCCTATTTTACCAGAGAAATTCTCTAAAAGTCCCTTGTTTCCAATAGAAGAACTCAGCAAACAGTCTAAGCTTGCTCTGTTCAGTTGAAAAATGACAAAGAAACAAGTAACCCCTAAATCAGGAAGCCCAAAACCTCAAAATAAAGCCTCTACTAAAATCCCTCAGCCCGAGTCTTCTAAACTTGATAAACCCACCCCTGCACTCATTTCTAATTCCTTAGAAGTTGTCAGGCCTATCCAACCTCCAGTTAATTCACAAGAAAATAGTCCTCTGGTTGACCTTGATTACAGAATATTGGACCCTTCAGTGGAGTTCAATTTACTGGATGTGTATAGCTGGTGTTTTGGAAAATCTGTAGAGAAAGGTGATAAAGATATACCAGTCTGGGATACTAATCTGCCAAAGTACATTGTCCCTCTTACTCATTTAGTCCCTGATTTTGTCATATTGTGTCAGTCCTATTATATTCCAGACCAAAGGTGCATTGTCAATAAAGATAGAGAGGTTATATTTTACATCAATGCAAAATCCATAAACTCTATGCTGCAACTAAACCCTGACCCCAATGATGCTTCATTGTCAATAGAAGATTTAACTCAGCGTTACCTAGAACTGGATTTTTCTTCCAAGTTCAAAATCTTCCAGACTTTTTGTCCCAAACAGGTTGATATACCTAAGCTCAATCCTCCATTTGATAAATTTGATTTTCCAAATGAAACCAGACAGATTGTCTCCATGTTATCATTCATACTGGGATATAACACTGATGAGTTCACTAATGTTGCTATCTTAGGTTTTCTGTCTACTTTGAGCCCTGGCTAGCCTCCATCCATTATGTACAATTTTGCGAAGTTCATTGCAGAAAACATGCACTACCAACTGTCTAGATTGCTAGAAGAAGGAGTCTTTAGATATACTTCATATCTACTTCATCTCTTTTTGTATTATCAAGCAGACAAGTTTCCTATTGAGTTTCAAAAGATAGATCTAGAAGGAAATGTACTTTCAGTTGTGTTTTGGTCATCAATTCTGAGAAAATGGAACAGGGAATACAACTATGTAGACTTTAATGACTTGTTTTTAGTACCCGCTATGAATTTATTGAATAAGGAATAGACCCATAGAATTAATGAAGAAACAAAGAGAATCTTACAACTATTTGAGAGCTGTAAAATAGGGGATTGGTACTTATATAAGAATTACACAAAGATTAGAGTATATGGTGCACTCCTGGCCCCATATAAATTGCCTAGCTTTGTGACAACAAGGATATTTGCTTTAGAATATTTGAGGCAACTGTTGAATGCAGATGAAGTCAATTTCATAGCCTCTAGAAAAAAGACTCAGTTCAAACTAAAAAATCAAGTTGGGCCATTGATTGTGAATAACAGAGAAGCAACAAATGAAATTAATGTCAAGTTGAAAGAATATAAATTCCCATACAGATTTATGTGGAATTATGATCCTCAGGGTATTTCAAATCAAATCATATTGAGATGCAAATTGTTTGCTTTCTTGCATGATCCCAAGCCCCAAATTGAAAAATATGCCAATAAGCTTGAATGGGAGCCACATAATTTATTTGATGATGACTCATAGGGCATGCAGAGAAATAGTGGAAAGGATACATAGGTGGAACAAAAACAAGTGATTACAGTAAACAAAGAAGCTGAAATTGTTCACAAAAGAAACAGAAAAGAAGATAGTTTCACAACTGAAACTATTCTAGATAAGAGATTCAGAATTCCCTACATTAAGAAAAGTAAATTGACTGATGAGGAAAGGGATAAAGCTGTTAATATTGAAGATAACAATGGTCATGAAACTGATGATGAAGCAACAAGGATAGTAACTGAAACTCTTAAAGAGCTTCAAAATGTCAAACTTGGAGCACAACAGAAAGACACAGTCATGGTGGATAAACAAAGAAAAGTTGATATGCCCTCTTCTTCTAAAGAACCTGACAACACAGAGTCAGATATTCAAATCAGGTTCAGACAAATCAAAGAAAAGAATGAAGAAATCAAAAGTGAAGCATATTCCAAGTTCCTTAAAGAAATGCCTAGGAATAAGGATAGACTCCTTTCAACTTTTGATTACTCTTCAAACAAATTGGTTATGTCATTTTTCAAGCCCACAGTGGCTGATCCAAAAACAATTGTAGATTATTGAAAGAGAGACCTTGAAGTTGATGCAGATGCTGTCCATGAATTAGACCAAATAGAATTCCACATGAGAAATACAGAGATGTTGTATTCTAGAATAGTCAATAAGACTATGAATTCTATCATGCTTGACAAAAAAATGATAAACCTTTAGAATCAAATGAAATTAGATAAAGCCTCATTATATGCCAACAACTTAAGAATCAAAGCATTGGAGGATATAGTAATTGAAGCAGAAGCTGACCCAGCAAACATTGAAGGGGAAAAGGTTATAATCAAACAGAAAAATGAGAACATAGCTGGTCTCAGAAAACAACTAAAATTGCCTCAAAGTGAAAATCCCCAGGAAAAAGAAATCCTTCAGCAGAAGACAAAAAATGATGAACTAAAACAACTTTTTCTAAAAATGACAACCCAGATAAAAGAAATGGAAAGTCAAATAGAAGCTTTCATGCAAGAAAATGAAAATATGAAGAAATATCAACTGTTTTTGATTCCTACAGTGATCTCAATTGTAAGTACAGTTGTTCCATCTACATTGGCATAACGCTTGGCACCGAAAGGAGTATTGGCAACTGCAGTGACAATCACTTCTCATGACATCTCTGCCTCTTCTTCATCAACCTCACAGATAAACACAGTAGAGGAAAAAGCTACAATAATCAAAGCCATGGAAGATATGTCTATAAAAGATAAATAAATACTTAGTTTGAAAGGCATTATTAAAAATCTGGAAACTTCTAAAAAATATGCCTTAATTACTTCCAAAGGACATGAACAGAGAGCTGACAGATTATAGGAACAAGTAAAAATTCTTCAACAGTAAGTGAATCTTACTGAATAGGTTGCCTATATGAAGAATCATTTGTGGACCAAAATCACTGAAGGCATTCATTCACAGTGGTATTCTATCCAAATTATATATGAGCAAAAAGATCTGCTACAAGCTGCTTTAGCAGAAATTGATAAAACAAAGAAGGAGCTTTGTTAAGTCCCTATATTAATAGTGTAGCCCCGTATTATGTTAGTGTAGCCCCCCTTATTGTTATTATTGTACCCCTGTAACCCCCATATTGTTATTATTGTGCCCTTACATTATTATTGTTAGGTCGGCTAGGATTACATTGTGGCCCCACTAGGATTATATTGTGGCCCCATGGACTCCTATATATAGAAGGAGGTTTTTTTCATTGGTATCATCCAAGAATTGTTCATTTATGTAATGTATTGGAGGTTACCCCCTCGAAGTGGCTTATTTCTAAGGCGTTGATATCTTTTTTCTTCTATTTTTGGAGCTGGTTACACAACATTTGGTATCAGAGCCCTGGATTCTAGGGTTTCGCTGCTCCAAACAGGTCATCGTGGCATTTTCGCTATAACGTTTTTTCTACGAAGTTTCAGAAGCTAAAATGTTTAGGGTGCGAATCCAAAATCCTGAGGAAGCTTGTCCAAAAATTTCAGAGCTTGGTTCGCAATATTTTCGGAGATATGATCTGTGGAAGTTAGGTCTTTTTTCAGGCTCCTAAACAGGTCATCGTGGCATTTGCGCTATAAATTTTTTTCTACGAAGGTTCAGAACCTGAAATTCATATGGTGCGAATCTGAAATCCTGAGGAAATTCGTCAAAAAATTTCAGAGCTTGGTTCAGAACATTTTTTGAGATATGATCTGTGGAAGGTAGTGCTGTTTCAGGCTCCTGAATTTCATCTCAAAGAGGTTATCGTGGGAAACGTTCAATAACTCTCTCTCTGGGCATCGGATTTGAGTGCCGTAAAAAGTGGTCGCAAGTAAATGGACTGTATTTTCTTGGCTATCAATTTCAGAGACAAAGGATGAAACAGTGACACGTGGAAAGTAGTACAAGTTCTCTCTACTGAACCAATCCAGAATTAGGTCATTGTGGGAGATTGGACACAACTTTGCCTTGGAGAATCCAAATCAGGTCAGAACTATGTCATTAGAAAGATAATTCAGAGGAATACGTTGGTACTGAAATTCAAATATTGAAGTGCTACAATCACAGAGATAATCCAATTTCAATATCGAGCACCTCAAAAGCAAGAAAAAGCTATACTATGATGCATGAAGAGGAAGAGTTGCAGTATGAGATATCAAAATTACGGTACCAAGTGCAACAAGTTTCAATATTACAAAGAGCAATTGAAGATGAAATAGATGGTT
This sequence comes from Pinus albicaulis, assembly GCA_034641835.2. Lineage (NCBI taxonomy): Eukaryota > Viridiplantae > Streptophyta > Pinopsida > Pinales > Pinaceae > Pinus > Pinus albicaulis. Next base: position 65,547 of record JAXQQM020087427.1, on the reverse strand, counting down.
TAAAAGCAGAAATGGAGGCTAAGTTGGATGGTTTTAAGGATCAAATAATAGAAAATATGGATGATAAATTAGTGGAAGATCACATCGAGCATCAACAACAAGTTCTCCAACTCTCAAAGGATAACCTAACTTTGGTGCAGAATCTAATGAAACAACAAGAAGATCAACATCACATCGAAAGAAGTTATGAAGCAATCATAGAAACAAGAACTCGACAAGTACGATCAATTTCAGAGTATCTTAGTAAGTGGAAGAACTTTCCTGTAGAATATTTCACATGGGAGGATGAGAATTTTATACAGAAGCATCAAGAAATAATCAAGCGTTGAGGACAACACTTGTTTGAAGGAGAGGGGCATGTTAAGTCCCTATATTAATAGTGTAGCCCATTATTATGTTAGTGTAGCCCCCCTTATTGTTATTATTGTACCCCTGTAACCCCCATATTGTTATTATTGTGTCCTTACATTATTATTGTTAGGTCGGCTAGGATTACATTGTGGCCCCACTAGGATTATATTGTGGCCCCATGGACTCCTATATATAGAAGAAGGTTTTGTTCATTGGTATCATCCAATAATTGTTCATTTATGTAATGTATTGGAGGTTACCCCCTCGAAGTGGCTTATTTCTAAGGCGTTGATATCTTTTTTCTTCTATTTTTGGAGCTGGTTACACAACAAGCTTGGAAACAAACCACCACAAGCATTTCAGCTCATATCATTTTTGAACAATAAAAGCAGAGAAGAACTAGCTGAATTAAAAGTTCCAGACAGGACAGAGTCTATCCTGGAAATCAAAAAGGTCCTAACAAAAAGAAACATCATGAATAATCTGGAAGAAAAGTGTGACAATATGAACATATCAATTAGCAAGTTCAAGACTAAGTATGACTTGCTACTTGAAGCAGGAATTCCAGATATTCATGCATTGAATGAAAAATTGATGCCACAAAGGGACTATGACCAGAAAATCAGAGCTCATGCTAAGGAACAGGCTAAAAAGCCTTTGCCACAAGGATTTCCAAGTGGCAAAATACTACTTCAATATTTTGAATTTTTTTTCTTTTTGGAGAATGAAATCAAGCATATGTTCACAGTAAAGCCAAACTTTGCTAAATATACAGAGGCTGATGAAAGCTACAGGAAGCTGAAGAGTATAAAGATCCCAACAACTCAACAATGGAAAGAATTCACAAATATGATGTGAATTTGACAAGTAAAAGATGCAGGAAAAGCACATGAAAGATCATATTTTACTGTTACCTTAGGGTAAAAATTCAGGGTTAAAGAGTATCAGTAAAAATAATGTTACTGCTGGTTATTTTGTAATTATAGTAGTAAAACAGTGAAAATCATATGATAAATAGTATTAGAGTTGAAATTCAAAGGAAGGAATGTTCTACAACCACTTTTCATGAGAAGATGCACCTAGTGCCAGCAATGCTCACATCACATCAAAAGTCTTTCTAATTAGAATAATGAGTTCTATATTTCCTTGTAAAAGAGAACAACTTGCAAACTGTTTTTCCGTTGTCCCTTTTCTTTTGTTATCTTTCCTGTTTTTCCTTAAAACATTATCACAAACTCTGAGATATTTTTTAAACAAGTTATGTGTATAAATACTTCATTATTTGAAGTATTCAGTGTGGAATAAAATAATCAAGAATACTATAGAATTTTTGTTGAAACATTGGGATTTTATGTGAGTTAAGTTGAAGCAGCAGGCTCGAAACTGAAGCAAAAGGACATCATAGCTAAGGATTCATGTGATGACCAGATGAGTACAATATTTTCAAGTTTTCATTGTGTATCTCTTTAAGTTTCATTCATACATCCCGTGTTTATTTCTATCTTAAATAAAAAACTAGGAGGAATATTACAGAATTAGTGTAAAAAGCTCTCTGTATTAACTAGTTTTCATTTTTATGTTTTCTACTGATTTCCAGAATTTAGAATTCTTAATTGCTCTCTAGTCTCATTTGAATTCAAATTCCCTCTTCCTTTTCTGTGATCTAAGGATTCTTAATTTCCTTTAGTCCGCATTTCACCCACTTCATCAAAATAGCCTTTTAAAACCCTCTGAAGGTCATCTATCTTGCCCTTAGCACATTTGCATCTTTTGGCCTAGGTTTTCTAGTCTTGTTTGCTATAATTTGACTCCATTGCCCAATGGTTAGGTAGATATTTCTATGGTTTTCCTTGTAGTAATTTATTCCTACCAACATTCCAAAAATCAAACCAAATTGTCCACTCATAGCTAGCCTAAAACCCTTTACCAAAAAAAGCTAAATCTTTAGGAGAGATCCCTCTCCGGAACTCAGGAAGGCTAGATCCTAAATTCTAAAAGTGGTTCTTGGTTACCCCTGGTGTTCTTAACTACAAAAATCCTCATCCCACAACCTAAAAATTACTAGGGTGATTACAAAGTAAGCGTTGAGTTGTGTGACAGATAAATTTGGTGATTGAGTTAGAGAGTCAGTTAAGTGAGCATTGAGAAATTGAGTTATGTGATAGATGAATTTGGGAAGTGTGTGCATGTCAAGTGAGTTAGGATTAAATACCCTTCAGCGAGTTCATTGTATTCATTGAGTGTGATTGAAGTTCATGTGATTAATAGAAAGTTACAGCTAGTGTTATTGTGTGAAATCTTTGTGTAATTTTTGCTTTTTCTCTTCTATCATTCCAACAAATTGGTATAAAAACGATGTTACAAAGAACGAAGGAAAAATAAATCAACAATCATTGGTGTGTGAGAATTTTTTTTCTGGCCTATTGAATACTATAACGCAACTACTACATTATAGTAACAAGGTTATATTGTTGGTGCACTAAGCATAGAGCCGCGTTGGTGGACTAACAATGACTTTAAGGCTAGCCTTAGCACCTACACAACAGGCTCGTTAGTGAGTTTAAAAGGGTTGATTTTATTTTTTTTACAAGCTACGTGAAGGTTTATGACATAAGCTAATTCAACCTTTTTGGTTTTATAAAGCTTTCCATAAAGTTGGATTTGGATACTTGGAGTAATTTTATTCAAAGGAGATTTTAGAAGGGATTTTGAAAATTTTAAGTGGAGATATTATAATAAACTAAGGGATTTTATAATATAATTTTATTCTATATATTAAGAAAATTTTCATAAAATATTTTTTTATATAAAATAAGAATTTATGGTTGTGTATAAGGGTTATTTTTGTTTTTTTATTTAGTTTTGTAAATCTTACAAAAGAATAAATTTTAGGATTTTATCAGAGAATTATTTTCTAAATAAATATGGCAACAAGCAGCTTCTAGCCATAACTTCCTTACTTCACAGGGAAGGATTATGATGTGTGGGTCATTAAAATGGATGCTATGTTAAAATCGCATGATGTTTGAGATCATTTCAAGTTTGGGTTTGCAGAACCTGAGGATGATGCAGAAGAACGAATCCTCCGTAATGCAGAGAGGGAACAATGGAAGAAAGACAAAAGGAATAATGCACAAGTTTTTCTTCTTATCCAATAGGGAGTGGACCGAGTAGTGTTCTTGAAGATAATGATCACATCTTCACTGAGGGAAACATGTGAAACTTTGGCAACAAGATATCAAGGTATGGAAAAATTCAATATTTCTAAATTGCAAAATACTATGAGAGATTTTGAAAGTCCGCAAATGAAGGAGACAGAGAAAATTGATTCCTTTATGAATAGCGTCATGTATGTCATGAATCAGTTAAAAATTTATGGTGAATAAATTAAAAATCAAACAGTGATTGAGAAAGTCCTTAGATCTTTGTCTATCAAGTTTGATGTTGTGGTAGCAGCCATAGAAGAAGCAAAGGATTTGGAAAAATTGATAGTTGATGAGTTGACGGGATCACTTCTATCGCATGAGGCAAGGATAGACAGAAATAAGGATTCCACTTTAGAAACCACTTTCAAAAGGCAAGTTTCTATTTCAAGAGGTTGAGGCAGAGGTCGATCGAGAGGCAGAGGACGAGGCATAATATATGGTGGTCAGAGAGATGGCCGAGAAGAGCATGAACATGAAAGTGGAAGCAGCAGTATCAAAAGCTTCAAAAATAATTACAGATCTAACAAGTCAAAGGTGAGATGTTATTATTGCAATAAATTTGGTCACTATGATCGTGATTGCAGGAAAAAGATAGCTGATCAAGGAAATGAAAGAGCTAATATTAGTACAGAGAATACTAACTCCATGTTCCTACCATGAAACACCATGCATGAACTATCTGATAAAGTGTGGTTATTAGACAGTGGTTGCAGTAACCACATGACAGGAATCAAGAATTTGGTTGCAAATTTGGATCAATCTGTGAAGACAGAGGTAGAGTTGGGGACTGACAAGACTGTGGATGTAGATGGAAAATGAGTGATCAACATTTTGACCAAGCAGGAGGAGCCAAAGACAATCTCAGAGGTATATTATGTTCTTGGTCTCAAACATAACTTGATAAGTGTTGGTCAATTAACACAGAAAGGATACAAAGTTATCTTTCAGGGGCAAGAGTTTTTTATTTATGAAAAAAACCCAAGCAAGAAACTGATAGCAAAGGTGCAGATGACGAGGAACATAATCTTTCCTCTAATTACGAACTATAATGATTAGGTTAGTTCTTTTACAGTTGCATGCTATAATGATTACTGGTCATGGCACTTTCGGTTTGGACACTTGCATTTTTCCGCTTTAATATTTTTGCAGCAGAAACAGATGGTCAAAGGATTACCTCCCATCAAATAATGTGCTAGTACTTGTGAGTTTTGCATCTTGGGAATGAAACGCCGTGAAAGTTTTCTGAAGGGAGTTTCATACAAGGCAAATAAACCACTTGAGTTGGTGCATACAAATTTGTGTGGACCTATGAGGACATAGTCGATTGGTGGAAGTTGTTAGTTCCTCACTTTTATTGATGACTATAGTAGAAAGACTTGGTTTTACTTCTTGAAGAAAAATTCTGAAACTTTTGCAAAGTTCAAAGACTTCAAAGCCTTAGCACAAAATGAAAGTGATCGACCAATCAAGGTATTAAGATCATATCGTGGTGGAAAATATGATTCGTAAGCATTCCATGAGTACTACAAACAACATGGAATCGGAAGACAGTTTACAACCAGATACACATCGCAGCAGAATGGTGTAGCAGAGAGAAAGAACAAAACAATCATGAACATGAAAAGGAGCATGTTGAAAGCAAGAAACTTTTCTAATGAGTATTGGGTAGAAGTAGTGGCATGTGTTGTTTATGTGATAAACAAATCACCAACAAAGAGTGTGAGGAAAAAAGTTCCAGAAGAAGTATGGTTAGGTATATCATGTAGTGTATCTCATTTCAGAGTTTTTGGATGTGTCGCCTATGCACATGTGCCTAAGAAAATAAGAGGAAAATTGGATGATCAAAGTGAAAATTGCATATTTATTGGTTATAGTGAGCAGTAAAAATATTACAAATTGTATAACCCTCTCACCAAGAAGAAAATAATTAATAAAGACGTTGTGTTCAAAGAACAAGAGTCATGGAATGGGACTGTAGATAAAACAATTGATGCAAAAGCACCATTGATGGAAGAGGATGATGTAGCAGAAAAGGAGAAGCAAGAATCAAAAGATCAGACACCAAACAAAGTCACACCAGCAAGGACTCCAAGATTTTCAGAGCAACATGGATCTTCAAGAAGATCAACAGACCATAATTATCCAAGTATTCAATCAAGTAATGACTCAAGCAATGGTAAGAGAAATATGAGAATTTTGAAAGATATTTATGATGATTTGGATGTTAGTTCAAATTTTTCATTGTTGTCATTCCAACCTTCTTCATTTTAAGAAGCAATCAGAGATTAAAATTCGGTGCAAGCCACGGGTGAATATATTGATTCTATTGAAAATAATAATACATGGGATTCGGTTAATTTTCTAAGTTATAAAAACGTCATTGGTGTGAAGTGGGTATACAAGACAAAGTTGAATGAAAAAGGTGAGATTGATAGATTTAAAACAAGATTTGTGGCAAAAGGATTCTCGCAGCATCTGGGAATATACTTTGGCGAAATTTTTTTTCCGGTAGCTATATTGGATACTATAAGAGTAGTTCTAGCCACAATAGCTCATAAAAAGTGGAAAGTATATCAGATGGATGTCAAATCAGCCTTCTTGAATGGAATTATAGAAGAATAAATTTATGTGTAGCAACCTCTAGGTTATGAAGTTTAAGGTAAAGAAGAGAAAGTTTACAGTTTGAAGAAAGTGCTCTATGGACTAAAGCAAGCACCTAGAGCTTGGTATAGAAGTATCGATAGCTACATGATTAAGAATGGATTTTGTAGAAGCAAAATTGAGCCTACCTTATAAACAAAGGTAAATGAGCATGGACAAATTTTTATTGTTTTCTTATATGTTTATGATATGATTTTTACAGGTGATATTGAGGTTGATGAATTTAAAGAAACCATGATGAAAGAATTTGAGATGACAAATCTTGGTCTCATGTAATATTTTCTTGACTTATAATTTGAGCAATTTGAAAAAGAAATTTTTATTTGCCAAAATAAATATGCTAGAGATTTTCTAAAAATATTCAAGATGGATAATTGAAAACCTGTACCTACAGTAGTTGCTTGAGGTACAAATTTAAGTAAGGATGATGAAGGATCAGATGTCAATCCAACTCTATTCACAAAATTGGTTGGCAACCTCATGTATCTCACAGCTACAAGACCAGATATTATGCAAGGAGTGAGTTTTATTTCTAGATTTATGGAGACTCTAAAAGACACACATTGGAGTGCAAGAAAAGATACATAAGAAGGACTAGATATTTTGGCATAATGTATGCAAGTACAGAGAAGAAAGATTCGATTGATACATAGATAGTGATTTTTCAAGGATTTTGGATGATAGGAAGAGAACTTACGGTTATGTGTTCCATATTGGTTTAGGTGTGATAGCATGGGCATTGTTAGGTCCCTAAATTACTAGTATAGTCCCTTATTGTTGTTAGTGTAATCCCCTTATTTTTATTATTGTACCCCTGTAGCCCTCATATTGTTATTATTGTGCCCTTAAATTATTATTGTTAGGTCGGCTATGATTACATTATGGCCCCACTAGGATTACATTATGGACTCATGGACTCCTATATATAGAAAGGAGGTTTTGTAATTTGTATCATTCAAGAAATTTTCATTCATGTAATGTATTGGAGGCTGCCCCCTCGAAGTGGCTTATTTCAAAGGCGTTGATATCTCTTTTCTTCTATTTTTGGAGCCAGTTTCACAACATTTGGTATCAGAGCTTTGGATTCTAGGGTTTTCGTTGCTCCAAACTAGTCATCGTGGAATTTTCGCTATAAATGTTTTTCTACGAAGGTTCAAAACCTGAAATTTTTAAAGTACGAAGCCAAAATACTGAGGAACATTGTCACAAAATTTCAGATCTTGGTTCACAATATTTTCGGAGATATGATCTGTGGAATTTAGGGCTCTTTGCAGGCTCCTGAATTTAACCTAAACAAGCCATCGCGGTATTTGTGCTATAAATGTTTCTCTACGAAGTTTCATAAGCTGAAATTTTTAGAGAGCGAACATCATCGAAAAATTTCAGAGCTTGGTTCGCAATATTTTTGGATATATGATCTATGGAAGTCAGGTCTTTTTTAGGCTCTCGAATTTCATCTCAAAGAGGTTATCGTGGAAAAATATTCATAACTCTCTCTCTGTGCATCAGATCGGAATGTTGGAAAAAGTGGATACAAGTACATGGAATTTAGTTTCTTTTCTATCAATTTCAGAGCCAAAGGAGGAAATAGTGACAGGTGGCAAGTCGTACAACTTTTCTTTACTAAACCAGTCCATAATTGGGTCATTGTGGGATATTGGACATAAATTTTCCTTGAACAATCCAAATCAGGTCAAACCTATGACATTTTAAAGAATCTTCAAAGAGTTACTATAAGGCCAAATTTCAGATATCGAGGATCTAAAATTACAGAGATAACTCAATTTCAATATAGAGCTCCTCAAAAGCAAGTAAAAGGTGTGTCTGTTTTTTCCCGAATTGCATAAGTCTTGTTTGAAGAATCAAGTTGAAATGATTCCAAGGGAATATTGTAGAATATATATCAGTATTAGATTCTAAAATGGCCCCTAAAAAGAATTCAACACCCATTAAGCCTTTAGAAGTCTCTACTATGACTCATGAAGATGAAGAATGGAAACATGACATATCAAATTTACAAGAGCAAGTGCAAAAAATTTCGCTCTCACAAAGAGAAACAAAAAATGACATGGAAGTTTTGAAGAAAGGCGTGGAAACTAAGATGGATGGTTTGAAGAAAGGCGTGGAATCTAAGATGGATGGTTTGAAGAATGGCATGGAAACTAAAATAGATGGCATGGAAGCTGGCATGGAATCTAAGATGGATGACATGGAAGCTAAGACCGATGAAAAAATGGAAAACATGAAGAATGATCTAAAATAAGACATGGAAGGTTTGACAAAGTTGATACAAATTTTTTTTCCTAATGGTGAAAAGATAGTAGAGGAAACTCATGATGAGAACAAAATAAATGTTAATCGTGATTTCATAAACTCTAATTTTGGCGGGAAGAACCACCATATTCCAAAAATGGATATGAGGAAGTTTGATGGAAAGGATCCTGTAACATGGATACTACAGATGGAGCAATATTTTGATCTCAATAATGTGCAAAACACACAAAAAGTACACATTGCAACTTTACATTTAGAACAAAATACATTTGTATGGTATCGATGGCTTTACTCCCGTAAAAAAATTGTCACTTGGTCAATTTTTATGGAGGAAATGACAGCACGTTATGAGGATACAAAAAGTAACACCTTATTTAGCCAATTGATAAATATCAAACAAAATGGTTTAGTGGGGGAGCACATTGAGGACTTCCAAAAATTGAATATAAGGGTAATTGATATTCCAAAGGAACACAGGATTGATCTCTTCATAGGTACTTTAAAGGATAACATCCAACATGAAGTTCACATTTTGGAACCTGATTCATTGGAGAAGGAATTCAGGTTGGCAAGAAAAATTGAATGTAAAATTATGGTGACAAGGAAGCCTACCACTCACTTCTATAAAGAGGGAAGTGTAGTTGTTCCTAGATTTCCACAACCTACAGGGTTAACACCACAACAATTGGAAGACAAAAGAGTAAAAGTGCTTTGCTACAATTGTGATAGAAAATACACTAAAGGTCATAAGTGTGTAGAGAAGAAATTATTTTACATAGATTGTGAAGAGGAAAAATAAAATGAGTAAGAAGAGGATATACAACAAGAACCAACCGTAGAAGAGGAAGAAATGAGTCCGACCATATCATGTAATGCATTGGCAGGAATTACCACTCCTCAAACTCTCAAGATAGAAGGACATATCAAGAAGAAAAGGGTAATAGTGTTGATTGATTCAGGTAGTACCCAAAATTTTATTCATTGTAAGGTAGCCAAGGAATTGAATTGTTTCCTATACCTAGCACCAGAATGTCAATTGATGGTTGCAAATGGAGGAACTATAAATTTCTTTGGAAAATGGCATAATATCAAGCTAACCATGGGGGAATATGTATTGAATAGTCCAATTCTTTCCATTCTTATGGGAGGTGTTGATGTTGTACTAGGAGTACAATGGTTACAATCTTTGGGGACGGTAGATTTTAATTTTCAAGAACTTTTCTTGAATTTTTTTTAGAAGGAAAGGAAGTCGAGCTATGGGATATTGTAGGGAAGCAGAGAAATATAATAAGCTCTAATGTCATGACAAATCTTCTAAATAAATAACAACGAGGCATAATTGCACAATTATGCTCACTAGAAGTTCCAACATCAAAATCATCTATTTCTGTAGATCTCCAAAAAGTCTTGGACAATCATTCCAAGGTTTTTGAAACTCCCAAAGGACTCCCACCTATTCGTGATCATGATCATGCTACTAATTTGATTCCAGGAAGTGTTCCTCCAAACCTCAGGCCTTATAGATATCCTTATGTCCAAAAGAGAAAAATTGAATGTATGATTGTAGAAATGTTAGAGGTGGGTATCGTTCAACCTAGTCAAAGTTATTTCTCTGCTCTTGTAGTATTGGTACACAAGAAGGATGGATCATGGTGCATGTGTCGGGATTATAGGGAGCTAAATAAGCTCACCATTAAAGATAAATTTCCCATTCTTGTGATTTATGAATTATTGGATGAATTACATGGAGAAATTTATTTTACCAAGTTGGATCTTCATTCAGGATATCATCAAATTAGAATGAAGATTGAAGATATTCCGAAAGCAACATTTCAAACTCATGAGGGTCATTATGAATTTTTGGTCATGCTTTTTGGCCTTACTAATGCACCTTCTACATTTCAAGGGTTGATGAATTCCATTTTCAAACCCTTCCTTAGAAAATTTGTGCTAGTATTTTTTGATGATATACTAATATACAACAGGTCTTGGAAGGATCATGTTCAACATGTTGACAGGGTGCTCAACTATTGCAGGAGAAACAATTATATGAAAAAACATCTAAATGTTTCCTTGGAGTACAAGAGGTGGATTATCTAGGTCATATTGTATCTCACGAGGGTGTTAAGGTAGACCCTAACAAAATTAAAGCCATTAAGGAATGGAAAGTCCCCACAACCATATAGCAGTTGTGAGCATTTCTCGGGTTAACAGGGTATTATTGCAATTTTGTTAAGAATTATGGGAGAATAGCAGCACCTCTAACAACATTATTAAAGAAAGGTGCATTTTCATGGACTCCTGAAACAACTAAGGCCTTTTAACATCTTAAAGAGGCAATGTGCCTAGCACCGTTCTTAGCTATGCCAGAATTCACAAAAAACTTTATTGTGGAATGTGATGCCTCAGGAAATGGAATTGGTGTTGTTTTAATGCAAGAAGGAAGACCCATTGCCTTTGAAAGTCGTCCAATCAAAGGAAAGTATTTACAGAAACCTATTTATGAGAAGGAAATGTGAGAAATACTGCATGCACTAAAGAAATGGAGAACTTACTTAATGGGAAGACACTTCAAGGTAAAAACTGATCATGATAGTATTAAACATTTTTTGGAACAAAGACTATCTTCAAAAGAGCAGAAAAAATGGGTCACAAAGATGTTGGTTTATGACTTTGGAATAATCTACAAAAAAGGGAAGCTAAATGTTGTTATAGATGCACTCTCAAGAAAGAATGAAGAGGTGAAATCATTGCTTTGTGCCATTTATATTATCCAACCAGATTGGATAAACAAAGCAATGGATGAATTGAAGAAGGACGAAGAAGTGTGGACAGTCATTCAAAATTTGCAGCAATATCCTAGTACATATGATACATTTAGTTGGAAAAATGATTCCTTATGGTACAAAGATTGCTTATATCTTTGTAAAAATTCCCAACTAAAAGAAAATATTATTTTCGAATTGCACACTTCTCCTTTAGGAGGACACTCAGGATTTTTAAAAACTTACCACAGGGTGAAGAAAGAATTTTTTTGGGATGGCCTTAAATCTGATATTCAAAATTTTGTGTCAGAATGTTTGGTTTGCCAGCAGAATAAAGTGGAGACAATTAAGACCCCGGGTCTTCTACAACCTTTATCCATTCAAATTCAACGTTGGGAGGAGATTTCAATGGATTTTATCACAGGTTTACCTAAGTTCGAAGGAAAGAGTGTCATCATGGTGGTGGTTGATAGACTTACCAAGTATGCACACTTTTGTGCATTATCTCATCCATTTAAAGAAAGTACAATTGCTACTACATTTATGGACACAATTCAAAAGATACATGGAAACCCAAGGGTTATTGTGAGCGACAGAGATCCCATTTTACTAGAAATTTTTGGACAGAGTTATTTTCTTGTTTGGGTACTCAATTAGCTCATAGCTCATCTTATCATCCTCAATCCGATGGTAAAACTGAGATAGTAAATAAATGTTTGGAAGGATATCTTCATTGTTTTGTATCTGATAAACAAACACAATGTGTCAAGTGGTTACCTCTCGCTGAATGGTGGTATAACACTTCCTTCCATACTGCAGCAAAAATGACCCCATTTATGGCACTTTATGGATATCATCCACCATCCATCACATCATCTTTAAGAGAAAATTCGAAGGTTCAAGCAGTGGAAGATCACATTGAGCATCAACAAGAAGTTCTCAAACTCTTAAAGGATAACCTAAATTTGGCACAAAATCGAATGAAACAACAGGCAAATCAACATCGCAGCGAGATAAGTTTTGATGTAGGAGACTGGGTATTTTTATGGCTACAACCATACAAACAAATGTCCCTCAAGGAAGCTAAGAAGGATAATAAATTATCGCCAAAGTATGATGGTCCTTACAAGGTGTTGAAAAATATTGGTACTATGGCATACAAATTGGAGCTTCCTGCTTCTTCACGAGTGCATCTAATTTTCCATGTTTCATGCTTAAAGAAGGTTATAGGTGAAAATCTTCCAGTTCAAACAATATTTCCAGAACTTGATGAGGAAGGAAAATCATATTGGAACCAGAAGCAATCATGGAAACAAGAACTCGACAACTACGGAATCGATCAATTTCAGAGTATCTCATCAAGTGGAAGAACTTACCCACTGAAGATTCTACATGGGAGGATGAGAATTTTATATAGAAGCACCCAGAGCTACTCAAGCATTGAGGACAACACTTTTTTGAAGGAGAGGGGTATGTTAGGTCCCTATATTACTAGTATAGTCCCTTATTGTTGTTAGTGTAACCCCCTTATTGTTATTATTGTACCCTTGTAACCCCCATTTTGTTATTATTGTGCCCTTAAATTATTATTGTTAGGTCACCTAGGATTACATTGTGGCCCACTAGGATTACATTATGGCCCCATGGACTCCTATATATAGAAAGGAGGTTTTGTAAATTGTATCATCCAAGAATTGTTCATTTATGTAATGTATTGGAGGTTTCCCCTTCGAAGTGGCTTATTTCTAAGGCGTTCATATCTCTTTTCTTCTATTTTTAGAGCTGGTTTCACAATAGGAATCTAAGAAGCAGCTCACTATGACACTATCATCAGTAGAAGCAGAATATGTAGTAGCAACTTCAGCAACATGTCAAGCAATATGGTTAAGAAGAGTATTAGATGGACCCAAGCAGAAAAAACAAGGATCAACGACAATATACTGTGACAACACGTCAACGATTGCACTATCCAAGAATAGTGTGTTTCATCAAAAGAGCAAGCATATTTTTACTAGATATCACTCTATTAGAGAACTTGTGAGTAATGAAGAATTTCACTTGAAGCCTTGTAAATCTAGTGATCAATTGGCTGATATATTTACAAAGCCATTAGCGATAAATGTGTTTGATTTTCACAAAAGAAACTTGAGTGTTGTAAGCCTAGCTGAGACATAGACCAGTAGACATGTTTTAGTTTTCATGAGTTATGTTTTAGTTTAGCAGTCGTAATTAAGGGGGAGTGTTAAAATAATTAATTAACTACCACATTCAGAGCTAGAAAATCAGTTAAGTAAGTGTTGAGTTGTGTGATAGATAAATTTTGTGAGTGAGTTAGAGAGTCAGTTAAGTCAGCGTTGAGCAAGTTGAGTTATGTGAAATATGAGTTTTGTAAGTGTGTGCATGTCAAGTGAGTTAGGATTAAATACCCTTCAGTGGGTTCATTGCATTCATTGAGTGTGATTGAATTTCGTGTGATTAATAGAGAGTTGCAGCTTGTTTGTGTTATTGTGTGAAATCTTTATGTAATTTGTTCCTTTACTCTTCTGCCATTCCAACAGTCCTATCATCCCTTAATAATGGTTTCAACGCTTATTAGAACCTGGTGCTTTATAGAATAATGATGGTGCTACATGGTTTTTTAACTCCACATATCTATTATACAATTGCACAGCATGTATTAGTCAGTACTTTGAGACTTTCTATTACTTTAATTTAATTTCGGCATTAGGGTCAATGACAAGAGCAACATGAAGTTTCACAAAATTGATAACTCATATTTTTTGATTTACGTGTAATGGAACCAGAACGTCAAAGGAAATTGGATACATAAATATTTTTTATTATTAGCTATAATAATGAATTGTTTCTAATTTTATATGTGAAGTAATAACTAAAATAATATTTATTATAATAATAGTTTCAAACAATCAAACATTTTGTGATTCTTTTTAGGTAAATTATAATGATACTAAGATTATGGTTTGTTTAGTTTTAATTTTCTTTAACTTAAATGTTTCATTAAATAGATAAATAGAGGTAGAAATGAAAATTATTGGAAACATATTTTGTGGCATTACATGTCTTCTTTATTATTAAATAGAAAGAAAGATAATTTGTGGTTTTATTTATTTATTTGATGAAATACATTTGGGTCATTATATGTCTTCTTTATTATTAAATAGAAAGAAAGATAATTTGTCTTTTTTTTTTCCCAAGTTTTACACTTTCAAAGAAAAACAATTGTAAGCTTAAGATATTGATGTAAGTAAGAAAGGCAATTATGACAACACAATTTTTCCAGAATTTAAATCTTAGGGTGTTTATTAGGAATTTATCAAGGATGGAAAATCCTTCACCATCAATGTGCACAAAGTGTTGACAAAGGAGAAGTTTTTATACTTCTCTTAGTAAAATCCTCGAAACTCACAAGGTGAGTGAGATAGTTGAACAATTTTCCCTAATATTTTATGCCTAGATTGTAACCACCCTCCTCCCACATTTACCCAATCTAATTGGTCCACTGGGGTTAACATGTGATGAAGATTTATCATGATATGATTCAAATCCCCAAGTAAAGTTAAGGAAGATAAATTGACAAACCATAACGAAAGTAACCTTCCTTAGAAGTTATAGGACTCCCAGGGGCTAACCAACCACTCCAGGTGCCTAACCCCTGAGCCAACATGGTTTATAATTGAGCTAGACCCCTATTCACTCTCATGAAAATCCCTCCATGCAACTGTAACCCTCTAATCACTCCCATAACAAGGACATCGATGTGAATGAATAATTTTCCAGGGAGTTCTGTACGAGAAACCCTGAATTCTAGGCACTTTTCCAGGGCTAGAATGAGGCCTCTACCTAGAACTTGGTGAAAATATAAAAAATTATAGATAACATGAAGAAAATTACTCTAATGCAAAACTTTCACAAGGGCCTGATCTGACTTAGGCTAACCATAACGAAAATTTTGTCAAACACTTCATGAACATGTAATGCAGAGGTCATAAAAACACATCTGAACATAGGAACTTCATACTTATTTGAGATTCGTCAAGAAGGTCTGATGCCTTTTTAGCATAGCTACAATATCATCTACTAGGTCATAAATTCATTATCCATTCATCTATTAATCAAAACATGATGAGATCCATAACTAGAATATGTCATAAACCATGTTGATAACAATCATATAACGAGCATAATAAAAATTAAATAATAGCCATTAAAATCACATTATAATAAGCACCCTTACTCAACAAGTACATGAAGAAAGGAGCTCCTATTAATATATGCAAAATGCAACCAAGTCAGGGAATACCACATACCACCCAACCATATATTGGGTTGAACCAAATATCTCTTTCTTCCAATCACCCCAGTGCCATATTCTAGGCATGAATGTGGGATCTCATGGAGCAATCCAGGAAAAAAAAACCATAGATTCCACAAGCCAAACCACCTCAACCCTCAACTAGTGATTCCACCTCATAGTTTGACATCACTAACCATCACAAAATCGGTCTCCATCCAAGCTTTCTAGGGCTCTAGAGTGTTTGTTCCAACCCGACTTCGAGGACTATTAACTCAACCCTCAGTTACCACCTGCCTCTAGAGCATTTTCCCAACCAAGGCTTCCATGACTAGTAACTCAACCCACCAAGGTCTCTAGAGCATGTTTCCAACATGTTAGTGTTATTCTTTACATCTTGTCACCAATGATCAAATGGGATCTTATCATGTCTTGTTAGGGTCCCATACTCAATTTTTTTTCATTTCGTTAGGTCTTCAAAGAAAAAATTAATCACTGGGTATTAGGTCTAGGACTATTTTCCACTCCTTCCAAAATTTTCACATGCTAGTCCATGTCATCACTCAGCTGAGTGTATCATAATTCATATATTATCATCATCATTTCGGTCATCACCACCATCATTTCATTTAGTTCGGTGTCTCCATTAGGTCATTAGGGTTTTAAAGTCACCAAATCTCTCATTTAATGCATAAAATACGGCAATTGGAGGAGTGTTAATGGGAAAGTTTTTTCAATAAGGTTTGATTTCAAAAATGTAATTTTATGTTTCTATATGTAATAAGTACTTCATGTTCCTAAAGCTGTAGTTCAAGTACTGAAAAAGTTAAAGTTTCCAAAAGATTCAATGTTACAAAGAATCCATAATAGTCCAAGGTTAAAAATTTTAAAGAATGAAAGTGTTGCTCGAGAAAGATATGTGGAGCCCATCCTCACTCAAAACTAGTCATTTCATGTTTATAAGAAAGCCAAAAAGACAAATATGAAACTCATTTTCACTCTTATGTTCTTTGAGCATTGAGATCTCCTCTGACAGGGCACAAAATTTGCATTTTTTTACCTCACATTAGAAAAAACCTCAGCTCGTTGCGCATACAGAGACAACGCTATGCTTATGGAGGACCATGTTGTGCATAGAAATCTAGTGTTGTACACATGTGGCCTTCGTTGTGCACGGGGCAGAGTTGTCCAGAAATGGATTTTTTCACTCAAATTTTATTTTTTAGAGTTTCACATCAGCTATTTCAGTCTTCAAGCTTCCTCCAAAGGTAAGTGAAGCCTTTCATACCCCCTTAGCAACTTTTCTCAAGAGGACTTAATGAAACCAATTTCCTCCTATGTTTTGCTTGAAATTTGTGGGTTTTCTTCCCAATTGTTAAACTGCAAAATCAAACCCTATATTTCTTGATATTACACCTCTATTTTCACTTGAAAAAACACTTCCTTCCATTACATACCCATTTCCCTTCATTTTCATCACTCTCTTTATAAACCCTAGCCCTATTTTGCGAGTTTGGGCAATTTTCCTAGCTAGGACTATGTTTGAATTTCCTAGCCCATTTCCCTCACTCATTTATCTCCATTTCACTCCCTAAAGCTCCCTAAGATCCTCGCCCATCTCCGTAAATTTTCCTACTCCCATATTCCTTCCCTCACTCTCTCATTTTATCTCTTTACTCCCTTATGTGTTTTTCCCTCCTACCATCTAGGGTTTCATCATGGAAGCTGATTCATTACCATAAGAGAAAATAAAATAAAACAAAGGGGGAAAGATATTGAGGTTTTAGCCCTCCAAATATAATGAAATCACTTCCTCACCATTCATCAGAAAGTGCTTTGAATATGTTAATTGTTTAGTGTTTTGTAAAAGAGTGGAGGAGGTAGGTTTTCATGAGCAGTTCATAGATGTGTTTGCCACCAATTTGAAAGAAGAAAAGGTCACCATAGCAAGGGTTGATTCCATATTCTTAGTAGATGCCATATCTCATGCTACAGGGATACCAAACCATGGTGAGTATTGGTTCAAAGGCATGAACCTAGACCTTGAGCAATAAAAACCCTACTTGATATCATAGTATATAGGAGCTCATTCACATATTTTCCCATTCAGATATTTTTTGGAGAGATATGCACCCTTGATGAAGGCTATCATTAAAATTTTCACATGTGAGGTTAGGTTTTCAAGATTATATCAATATCACATAAGACTGCTCATGCACTTCACAGCTGTTAAGTCCCTCAATTTGTGCAATTTCTTGTATAGGAGTGTGATCAAGATTTCTAAAAAGGTGCAAGTGAAAAATAAAGAGCATTATCCTAGTCTCTTCCATCATAGTTTGGTGAACTTCATAGTTCTCCATCAGCTAGAAGACAAGATCATGACACGGGATTCCTTCATTGAGGGAGTTTTACAGACTACTACACCACATCAGCAGACCATGTCACATACCATGTAGGAGATTGGTTCATCAATCAAAGAAGAAGTAGTGACAAATATACCTAGGCTTGAGGTCACTCATACATATCAGAGAGGCACAAGGATTGTGTTTTATCCTCAAATTGAGGAAGGGGCCAAGCCTACGCCATCAAAACAAGGAACATCAGCTCATTATGAGATATCCATGCATGATGAGGAGGAGCAAGAATTTGACCTAGTAGAATTGGAGGCTAGTGATGAGTCTGAAAACATAAATAGGGTTATAAAAGACAAGGATTCAAAGATCAAACAACTCCAGAACAACTTGGAAAGGGAAAACTTCATCATTTCCTTCTTAGAGCAAGAAAACCATCAGTTGAAGGCAAAACAACTAGTCTTGGAGAAAAGTTAGTTTGAGGCAAGCAAGAATGATGTGAACGGAAAATAAATGGTTAACATATATGAACAAAAGGTAAGAATAAAGAGGCCAAGGACCATGGGTATCAAAATTTAATTTCAAAAGGAAAAAGAGCAAAACCCTACAGATGAAGAGCTTAGTTTTGAAGATAGAATTGCAAATGAAATCAATGAGAACAAGGAGTTTTGGCTTGAAAAGGTCAACATCCACTTGGAGAAGCTCCTTAACAAGGCCAATAGGGATAAAAAGATTCATAAGCACATTTTTGACCATTACTATGCCCTAAATAAGATTTGTAATGTCAAGGTCAAACAACTACAAGCATAGCTAAAGGAAACCCTTATCAACCATGAGAAGGGTAAGTTGGATTTACTTTTAGATGCCTCCATGATTGCATGACACACCTCATTTGGAACTTCTATAAAAAATTTGAGAAGCTTTGGAGAATTTTTTGTATTTTGGTGCAATTTTGAAAAATTCAGAAATTTCACTAAGTCCATAAGCGTAGTGAGTTCACGCTGTGCTTCTTCCTCAGACCTCCAAATAGCAAAAGGTCATCGTTTCTAGAAATATATTGTCCTCCTCTCAAAACCTATTTAATCATATTTTTTATTCAGGGCTCATATTTTGAGAAAAGTGAAGAAAAGTGGTCAAAGATCAACATTCTGCCATCTTTTTTGAATTTCACTGTGCACCTGGAGACACCATGGGAAAATGGCTATACCTTTGTAGAAAATGGGCTATTGTGCATGCACAAATAGTTAAAGACATCTACACTCTCCTAAATTTCCAGAACAAGTCTTAGATTTTGATTTTGACTTTAGTAATGCACTAAAAAATGGCCTCAAACAACTCGTTGTGCTTTTGAAATTTTATGATATTTTTGATAAATTTTCACTGTGTACTTTTTGTCAATTTTCGGTTTCACTTTTGTAAAATTCAAAAGGGCAAAGTAGAGGAATGTAAATATTCAAAATTAAATGTAAATGGATAAGATAGGGTTGATTAGGTGTCTTATTTTCCATTTAATGCTTTGAGGATATGTCTCATGATGGTTAGGAAAAGAAGGAATTGATTAAGTAACCTCCCTAGTGTGTAGCAAACTTTGGATAGATTCATGAATTTGTATTTTATTGTTGGAAATTAAATTTCCAAGGGAGGATTTAGACCTCAGTGGCTATGTGAAGTACTTTTTAATCAATTTCAAGGGTTTGATGTTGCGGAATTGAGCCTTGGACACTAGCGTATTTGTGAATTTGACAGGAACTAATTGACATAATTTGCAGCTATTGTGCTGGGATTAATGTGGTATGTGCTTTAGCAGTGTTTCTTCTTCTGTGATCATATGTTTTAATTTATTTTACCTTCCATTTCCATTTCCATGCTACATGTGTTTGATTTCTAAAATGATAAACAAAATTCCTTGATTTTGATGCTCTGTTTTGGAGAAGCTTTCACATTTATGTTCATTTTCTTCTGGTATAAACGAATTCATGATATTCATGCTTGTTTTGAAACCCTATCAATCTAACCTATACAAAAATATACCTAAAAATTTATAAAGTGTGTGCCTACCTTGCCGCATTACATTTTTTCAAATCTGATTTTTAGAGCCCTGACCTAGTCCTCCTAGACCTAATTCACCATCTAGCATAAAACCATCAAATCAAATAAAATCATACCCTAATCTGCATACCTAGCCTAATATATTTCATGATCCAATCAATTGGCTATGATTTCATTGAGATATCCCTCTCAGCCTAGTAGGGATAGCTACTAGGTCAAAGTGGTCTGTGGTTACCTTTGATGGTCTCCTTTTAGCCTTCAGAGAACTGGTGGAGTGCTAACACAACCAAAGCTTCCATGAATAGTAACTCAACCCATGTTGTTAAATGGATTCCAGAGAATTTTTCCAGCCAAGGATCCAGGAACTACTAACTCGACCCACAACCAATATAGTAACATGAGTACCAACCAAAAAAAATATAAAACCCACAACACCATGGTTATCCAAGAAATGGAAAGGCTAGGAAAACCATTGTCAATCTAGGAAATCCTCCATGCCAATGGTAGATCATAACCAAGAAACCAAATGCATGTGCGATGCATGCCAAAACCAGAGAGGAAATCATACATGTAATTTTGTACTTGCAAGGAAAATCCGTTGTAGTTGTTGATCTCGTTATCCTATTTTTCTTTCCTACTTTTCCTTTTCCTTCTTGCTCCAAATCCCAAGTATGTCACATTCCTCCAAGAGTGCTCCAAGAAAACTTTAAGTGCCCAAGAGTATGAGAGGGAAAGAATAGAAGAGAGAGCTCCAAGATAAAACTGACGAAAAACTTGAAGTGACAAAAGCCATGAACTGATCCTCAGAAGCCTTTTTTATCATTGAGGAATTTATTTTCTTCATTTTTGATTATTTTCCCTTCATTTTACTCCTCACATGAAACCTATAACCTTTCACCTTTATTTTCTCCTATTTTCCATTATTTTCATAAATAAAATGTGTATAAATGCATCATACCTTTCCAAAGCCTTTTCCATTTCCTTTTCTAATTTCTATAGCCATTAATTAATCACAAGCGATCCCCGCCACTATCTTTTTTCTCAAAATTAAGCTTGGAATACCTGTCCCATGATCTTGGTCATTATTTTTCCTTTATAAACTTGGTCATGATCTTGGTACAAAAATCTCCCCCTTAGGGGAACATCATCCTCAGTGTTCAATGACACCTACAACCAACAAGACCACTCGAAATAAAACATACTACCCATGGAGCTTTATAAGTTAGCTCATTGTAGCATTTACAATGAACAACTTGTTGAAAGTAAATCAACATAACCAAAATAAAAACATGACAACCATACTGCTTATTGGAGCTTTGTAACACAACTCATAGTGGTATTTACAATAAAAACCATACATAAATATGTGCATATGCCAAAACTGCTTTGCCTCAATAGAAAAAAAATGAAGGATACATAGCTCGCATATGATCACCATCTCTCATTTATCTTCATCAGGACCAAAGTGCTTCCACTTCACTTTAACCTGCTCGATTGATCGGTTCCTGAGCATGAGAAAATTTATTTGCAAAATGAACTGAGCTTTTGACTGGAATTCTCCTTCTGGTTCAATCTACAATACAGACCAATCAATCACATGATCAACATTCTTTACATATGTTTTAAGAAATGAAACATGGAATAAATCATGGACTTTCATTGTCGGAGGTAGTGCAAGTCGATATGCCATTGGTTCAATCCTCTTGAGGACCTTCAAAGGCCCACAATATGGACGTACTAACTTCGCACATGAACCAATCCTCAAGGATCTCTTCTTTGAATGGATGAGCAAGTACACATTCTCCCCAACCTAAAACTCCTTAAATACCCTCTGTTGATCCTCATAACTTTTCTGCTTGTCTTTTTCTGCCTTTAGATTTTTCTTGATAACCTACATTTCATGTTCCATCTATACCAAAATGTATGGTTGTTATGAAACCAACTCTATAGGAACCTAACAATGATTCTATCGATACCCTATTCACTGGATCACTCCCGCTGATGGGAGTGTTACAACTATGTCCATAGAGTGTCTCAAACAAACTCATCCTCAATGACTTCTTATACCCCTTGTTGTAAGAAAACTCAACCATAGGAATATACTATTCCCACTTTAGTTATTGATGCATCACATACATCCTGAACATATCCTCCTGAATTCAATTGACCCTCTCTGATTGTCCATTTGTTTGTGGATGATACGGTGTGCTGGAGGCAAAATCTGTACCCAAACCTGCAATATAACTCTTTCAAGAACCTATAAGTGAACTTAACATCCCTCTCTGACACAATATTATTCGATACACAGTGCAACTTAACTATGTCTCTGATGAATACCTGTGCTACATCATTAGCTAAATAGGTAGACTTAACTATAATGAAGTCAACTACCTTTTTCAACATGTCCACCACAACTGTTGGGTCGGATAGAGGTGACATTTTGTGACAACTCTAGTGTTCCTTCATTTAATTATCAACTCTAGGTAAGTCTTTTTATTTCAAGAGTGTCATCATAGTATATGTGAGTTAACTGGTCTACGGATGCTCTTTGTCAATGTAAAGAAGGAATTACTAACTCCTGGAGCTTATTCATCTTAGAGAAGGTGTCTTAGATGGATCTTTAGCCTAAAGATGAGTAATGGGATTTGGTGTTTCTCTACTGGAACAAAGCAACAGCTTAATTAAACTGAACAAAAGTATAAATAAATCAAGCAAGCATTGAAATGACAGTAATTAAATTAAGCAGAACAACAGTCTAACTGAGTTGTTTTAGAAATGGAATTGAATTGAATCAACGACCTAGTGATATAAGCAGTAATGAAGCAGCTATATGGCTACCAGTATAACTAGAATTATGACTAGCTGTGCAATAATGAAACAGAAGTAGAACTAAGCCAGCAGTAATGAACAACAATATAACCGAAACAGGTCAAATAACTCATACAACTATAATTAAGTAATTTTGCAATGGAATTCTTTGTAAGATTTAATTAAGCAACACTAATCAATTGGTTAATTGATTTACTATGGTAGAAGGAGAACACAATTCATGGAGATGAAGAATGCTGAAATCAGTCTTCCTACGACCTAGAAGTCAATCATCATGACAACAGAAGAACCTGAATTAACAAAACATTGTCATAAACGAGATTGCACTTTTCTTACTCTAAGAACGCAATTGTCAATGATTCTTTAAAGAAAGAGAGTTGCAATTATATTAAATGGAAGTATGTGTTACAAATGCACCAAGTTCACAGGTATCAATTCTGCAACTATTCAGAACATGAAAACGTGCGTTGAGCTCTCGGAGGTTGGGCCCAGACCTACAGAAGCCTCAACACTGAGAAAACTTCAAAAGATGGTTATTCAAAACTCTCTATTACATCTAGGAATGCTACAAAATATAATTAGACAGACTGTTCTGGATTTATCTATTACAGGATTATCCTCCTATTCTCTTCTTTTCCCTTTTAAAGGTGATCTTTGAGAGTAACCATTTTTGAAACAAATCATGAATATGTAATGTACAGTTCATAAAAACACATCTAAACATTGGAACTTCATAATTATATGAGATTCGTAAAAAATGTTTGATGACTTCTCAGCATAACTACAATTGTAGGTTTTAAACCTATACAAAAATTATCTGCAAATGAATTCTTAAAATAGAAAAATAAACTATGGAGAGAACATACAACAAATATACACAAATATCTTCCCCCGTATCCCAAAATCGGGACTACCAGTTTTATTTTTCATTATGTTCCTTTCAATGTTGCAATACATATATATACATGTCGAAGCATTCATAAACACCAATCCATTAACCATAGATTATAACATAACCATAGTTTCCTTGACCGGGTCTACAAAATACCATGGGCAGAAAAACATCATGCCCAAAACCATGTGTAAAACCGATGCACAAAACCATAGGTAGGTCCTCCCACCTATTATAGGGTCTAAAATTTTTTTCCAGGGCGCTGCCTCAGACCCCGTTTAGGGGTCTATGAGCATATTTATTTGCTAAGTCATGAGTATATTTTAAATTTTTCGTTTTTAGGATTAGACTATGAAAATTTCAAAAAACATTGGTCGCTACCGAAATTTCCGGTAGTGCCTGTTTTAGTTGTTTTCAGAAAGTCTGTCATTTCTCTGTTTCTATATTTTTTTCTTTTAATCCGATGCTACCAAAAATTTCGATAACTTCCCATGTTTTTAAAAATAAAAATAAAAAACACATCCGCTTTGTGTCAAGGCACATGTTTTAGTTTAAAATATGTTTTAAATCTTGTTATTAAGATTTAAATCCTGGATAGGATAGGTTTGTGGTCATTCATGTTAAGTTTAAGTCATGGTATATGTGTGTGTCTAGGCGTCAATCCCCAATAACAAAGCCAGTTGTTGATTCTGTCCTGTCTGTCAGTCGAGTTAGTCTGGTTTCATGTCAAAGTATGTGATTTTGGAATGGAAAAATATCGTGGATTTGTAGGTTAAATGTAGTGACCCTTTGGATAGTTATGCATAGATGTTGGAAGAAATTTAGGCTAATAAACCAACAGGTAGTGGAAGTGACTGCTAGTCACATATCTACTTATTTCAAGCCACCTATAGCATGATATATGAAGCTATGCAACCAACTGAAGACCATGATTGCTATCACATGGTGCTTATTATGGTCAAGGATATTTTCCATAATGAAAATTTATTACATGGGATGGTGAACCATCGTTGATGTTTTAAATCACCGAGAAAGACGGAGGAGTATCATTTGTAAGCTTAGTTGTTTGAGAACAATTTTTTTAGAAGTGTAGCTTAAGGAGGAGTCTTATATTTCAGACAGGATTCTAGAGGAAGACATGACAACACTTGTTAGGTGAGCTCTTCCAGCTTTTCCACTTATAAGAAATTATTTCACAAAGTTACTAATTACTGAACATGACTAAAAGAGGACGAAAGATAAAACGAATTGGCCCACAAGGTGCTGACCTAGTGGATGAAAATTCAAATGTGAGAAGGTTTTTTTTCCAAGCAGGGTGGTATTATTTGTGCGCCTGACTGGGAAGCTCTCACTTAGGAGTATCTCAAGATTTTTCAAATTATTTCAATGGACAGGAAGCCACAATCTATGGTCTTAAATTGAAGGCATCAATAAATTCAATTTCTGAATCATTCAACTTTCCATATGAAGGAGAAAGATGGTTTAAAGGTCATATTATCACTGGAGGAAACCTCAATATTTTTCCTCAAGGATGGACACAAAGATCCCAACTGGGCCAAAGGAATTCCCATCAACTACCTCAAAAATGAATATGCCGAAGCTGTTAAACTCATAAATATTTACCTCACTTGTGAAAGGAGGTATAAAATAGTGCTTCTTTATCATATGATATTTTTTTTTATGTTGCAGGTATGAAGACCCTGAAATTGACATAATATTTGCTGAAAAGTCTGACAAAGATGTTATCCAGAATTCAAACACATACTTCTACTTCAAAATACAGCTTGTATCATCAATATCTCATCAATGTGTTAGTTGAAGAAGGGTTGAGGAAAAGAAATCAAACATGGGACCATTTCTTGTTTGACAGGTCAGGCTAACCTGCACCTACACCTCCATCTGCACAACGACACCCTCAGCCTACAAAAATAACCAAGAGGAAGGCTAAGAAGGAGAACATCCATAAGACCAAGAGAAGAAAGGAAAATATATCTTTAGTAAAGGTTTAGAGGAATTTGGAGAAAGGAGAGAGATCCTTAGTAAATAAACCCAAGTCTATGAAAATGGTTACCCCCACTCCTCCTTTTCCTAATGTCTACACTAGAGCTCGAAGAGGAAGGTCTGAAACTGTAGAGAAATATAAAACATAGGTGATACCAAAAATTCTGGAAGCAGATACTCAGCAGAAAATGTAGAAAGAGTATCAACCCACAAATTTTGATGAAGAACTCCTCAAATATGCAGGGTATGAGATCAGTAGCAAGAAGAAGAAAGAGGAAGCCAAACCTATTGTTGGAACCAGAAAAAGACATACTAGAGACAAAGACAAGTTCAGGCTCATGTCCAAGGCTCCACGCAACCCAATTTTATTGAGAGAGGTCATTGATATAGAAGGAAAATATGAAAGGTTAAATATGAACAAATCCAAGAAGAAAGATAAAAACAAAATCCCTTAAGAGAAGCAAGTAGAACCCTAAAAAAGAAGAAAGAATAAAAAGGGCTCAAAGAAGGAAAAGGCCACTTTCAAATAAGTAGCCACAAGAACAAAAATATCAAGATCAACTGTTGATATCAAGTCAGACTTGGACAAGCTTGCTGAAGCTACATCCCACATGGAAGGAAGGTAAAAAAGTTTTTTGATAAAACGCCTTTTTTCTTATCAAGTGAAATTTTGAATAGTAGCTCAGATTTCAAAGAATGTAAGTCTGCACAGGTTTTTTAGTGTTTTCTGTGCATTTTTGGAAAAGAAACATAGTGCTACTGGAAATTCTGGTAGTGTTATATTTTTTGCGCAGTTACAGGTTTTTACTGACATTTCCAGTAGCGCCTGTTTTAACTGATTTTTGACATCTGTCAGAAACGTTTCCGATAAAGTTAAGAAAAGATAAGGACTCATAACCAAATGGATATAACAAGTGATGGTGATAAGTGGTTATTAGGTTGTTGGAATTCGTATTAAATGGTCAAAGAGCCTACCTGTGATTCAATCACTTCTCCTTCTCCTTCTGTTTCTGTTGACGTCATTTTCAATTCAACTCAAAATGCTAGATCGCTGCAAACAAAAACATAGAACAACAAACAACATGAAATATAAAGACATCTACTTATCTTACTCAATCAAATCGATTAGATATGAAATACATATGTCATTCAAGAATCCATTGCACGAGAAATAGAGACATATATATGGGAAATTGAAAAACAATCTTTATTAAAGAGTAGAAGGGGTAGGTTACAACCAATGATCGATTTGTTGCCAACCAACTCCAGCTTCATTCCAACCTCATCTCAACCAACATCATACCAAAAACATATCAGTACTTTTCCTCTCTCAAATGAGAATCCGGCAACATAAATTTACCAAATTTATTCCTTCCCTAGCACTAGAATGACTGCTCAATTTATAGGGAAACTAATGGTAGTTTCTCAATATATGACTTTATAATAATAGGAAAGACATTTTCCCAAGTTTAGAGGTGTTATATGGACACTTGGATTCGAATTTTGACACATATGGACTGCTCTAGAAGGCATTGGACATGTGGAGATTCCTAGAACAATAAGAATTTTTCTCCCAAGTGACCAACGCACTCTTGAATGTCGGGAAGTGCATTGTAGTGCACCCTTGAATGGAGGATTTGGCACTAAAACATAGTTAGTCCATTTAGAGATTGTGTTGGTTAGTCAATAAGTGATATAAAATATACTTCAAACCTTGGAAATCTCACAATAGAAGCTAGGCATGAATTCTTCTTCTCTTAGGGCATATATCAACTGAAATGTAAGGGGATGGTAGACCCTATTTCATTGGTCCTGGGGATGATGTACAGTTTGACCAGGTCATGGGGGATGGTGCCCAAATTGATCTATAAAAGCCGCCCCCTAAAGCATGAAGTCATAATAATAATAATAATAATATTTTGATGAGATGATTTACGATGCGATGAGATGGAACTGAAGTGGATTGCTGACCTGCATCAATCTTACAATACATTAAATCATGATATTTTCATCTCGATCATGAATTTCTGAGGGATAAATTCCCATGCTCAGCACATAAACTATTTAATAACATGTACATAGTTTAGAAATTCGTCTACATTGGAATGTTGCCCAATAGAGACATGCCTACAGATATAGGCCCATGTTCGGATGGCGATCTGTATGTAAAGTCATCGTACAGATGATGTGTACAAAAATCTTGAAATTGCAGCCCGGATGGATGAAACTAGATCCGGGGTCATCTTATCTCGTTCACTCGATCATTCAGGTACAAGTCTAGTCATGCAAATATATGATTTGTAGTCAAACATGGTAAGACATCGTTTGATTACCAACCAATGATGTGAGATGTTAACAAACGTGAGAGAACCACCATTGATGTTAATAGCTCTCAAGGTACTGTAGTACACTTTGCAAGGCATGAATAGATGATTTGATGTCGAAATCCAAACAAAAAATTTCGTTCAAAGGTCCATAAGTGAGAAACTTGTCGATGATGTAACAAGCCTCATGGTACTGGAAGATGATGTTTCTAAGTAAACTTCTTGGATGATGAGATGATGTCGACAAGAAGCCACTTTATTGTGAAATGAGAGTTACTGATTTCAGAGACAAAATGTGACTTGATATAGAAATTTTCAGGGATGTTTGTCATGAAAATGAAGGTTTATGAGTATTTCAAAAGAATGAGTATTCACTCGATGAATTCTCTTAAACATATCGACGACACTGAGATGAGTTGGCAACATTGACCTAAAACTAAAGTGAAGGTATGATGAACCATAGGTATGAATAAATCATTAAGAATATTACCCAACCTAAAAAGTCACGATAATGGAGTGAAAGTGTCATTTTCAAGAGCGACCTGCTACCATAAACTGTTTTGTTCGCTTTCCCAAATTTTCCCCAATAATTTGTCGAACAATACCTCTTTATTTTTTAACAATATTGAGGAGGATAACATATGCTTGATTTATAATTCAACCCTTTGGGTGAATGCATCACTATTTAATAATTTAATGAGTCTAGCGATAAATGAAACTCGATTCTTTCAATGATCGACAAGCCCATCGCTATTTTATATTTTAACAAGCCTAACAATAGAGACAACCCAGTCCTTTTTCATATTTAGAGAGTTTGAAAAAGAGGACAAAAGAAAACTCCATGAGTCCTTTTTCGTAATTTTTTCTCCCATATACGAAAAAGTGTAAAATGATATCTGAGAGAACCTCCTAACCATGTTCAAATAAGGTTTTCCTTTTTCATAAATAATCTATCTCAGTATGGAAAATGGTTAAACATATACTGAGTAGATTTCATTTCATTTACTTTGACGAGCTCCAAAAGACAAGTGCTCAATAGTCTTTTCACATTACCAGAGTCTGAAAAGAGCTAAAAGGAGACTCTAGGGGTTCCTTTTTCGCCAGTATTGAAGCTCGAAAAAGAGATAAAAGTGCCTGTCAATTCCTTTTTCATTTTTATCAAACCTCGAAAAATAAGGATAAGATTATGCTTTGTGGTCAAATCATTCTTGAATAAGTGTGCACGACTAATATGCTATATCAGTTGTAAAACCTATTGAGAACAACATCAAACAAATTAAAAATATATGTTTCATATCAAAAAATGAATAAAAACCATATTCACAACATTAAATATGATTTTGAAATAATCAAATGACTAATTAAAAGAGCTTTTACCATTAATTTTTACCATTTGAAAGTTACCATTTGAATTTTGGAGCTATGAACCAGTTTTTTCCCCTGAACTTCAGTAGTTGATTGTGATAGATTTTGTGGACAATTTTCCTCACCATTCAATCTAGGTTAGAGCTATGACCCTTCTCTTTCCTTCAGTAGCATTTATGTTTCATTTCATTGCAAAATTTTAGTGTTTTGAGCCCCTTAGGGTAAATATATTATAAAATGAGGGCAATTCACCCTTGAATGTCGAAAGGTATGCTGCAGTGCACTGGGATTGAAGGCTAGGTGCACTTACAACACACTGTCCCTTGACCTGGGGTGAGTTAGGCACAATTCCAATTTTTGTTTCTTGTAGTGTGCCCAAATTTTTCCTAGTTTTTTGCATGAAATGGATCCTTTTGAGTCTTATGATTATGTTTCAAGTATTCATTGGACCAAAATGACTATTACATAGAGGGAAAGAGAACATGAGGAACATAACATGATTTCCCTATATGATACAGGTACTGTAAGAGACATAAGAGACTGTGGGTTGCTAAAGTACTTCATACTGTTAGGTATGATGCAATAGATGGAACCATTGGAGTTCCTTATTCGTTCATGGGATCTAGTGATACAGGAATTTCAAATTAGGGACAAATTGGTACAAATTTTAGTGGAGGATGTTTATTTCCTCACAAGATTATTGAGGAGAGGTCATCTAATTTCTCTTTTAGGGTCCTCTCCTAGAGGAGAGACAGTGATAGATTATATATTGCAGTATTCCAATCCAGGGATTGAACCTTCTAAGGATGGGAAAATAAACACCCGCGATGTACGTGACTTGTCATTGAGGACCATCCTATTCATTATCGCAAATTTTGTTGGTACTGCTACACTACACGTAGCAAACATATCTTACATGTAGTATGCACTAGAGTGATTGGAACCAATAGTTTTTAACTGGGTTGAAGCTGTCCTCTTTCAGATGAAATAAAAACTGACCAAGGAAAAGGGAGGAATGAAGAATAATTTCAACTATGGTTCGATCCTAGTTTCTTTTTCCTTAGAGAAGATTTTGTTGATGCAACCCCAACATGTGACATTGGGTATATCTGGCCCTAGAGGTCCAAGGATGCAGAGAGGGGTAGAAATGATGGCTAGGCATGCTGGTCAATCGAAAATCATGTTCTCAACTGCATTCTTTACCTAGTTCAGGCAACAGATGGTTGCTATTGATGATTATGCATATGCAGGCATAGACTTCTGAGGAGATCCAAATTTGGCTTTACTAGACGACGCTTAATGGCTGCAATTGGTAAGAATGTTTTGAACATGTTTTTTTTATTTTTCTAAGGTTTATACATGTTTTTGTATTTTTATGCTTCCCAAGACTAAACTAAAGTTTTTATGTAATGCAGATGTAGGTCGAGTTCGACAAGTGGGACAACTAGAGCATAGAGTAGATGAGCCAGTAGAGTGGGCTGTCAACTGAGAAGTCCTTCAAGATTTGGATATGGATGAAACTATTATTGAGCTACAACAACACATACATAGATTGACTCTAGGGATTTCAAATTTCCATATTGAAGAGTTACCCATGAGACTGCAACGCCACACTATTGGCGTTCCTAACCATTGGATGCATTTATTGTGTAGGATAGTTAGATTAGTAGCTTGTTATCACAATAATGAGTAGTTTACTTTTGAAATTTTACATACATTTTTAGGTCATATGACAAATGTGTCTTGGGCACAAATTTTGTAAAAACCTATAACTATCTATTTATTTTTAGTGTTCTCCTATGTTTATTGCGCAATCCTATTCAATTATGTGATGTGAATTGAAAATATGTCTTTAAATGTGTTGCATATTAATTTTTATAACATAATTCGCTAAGGAATCAGCTAATGTGCTCAAGTTTCTGGAAATGTGTTGATATTGAATGAAATCAAAATGTCTTTCCAAAAGTCAAACTCTTAGGAACATAAGATGCAGTGTTCGATTTGCGACAATATAAATGCTAGTAAGTTGTAGTACCCCAAGTTGTGAGTCTAACCTAATGATGATGTAGTTAATACCAAATGAAATGGAATCAGAGAGAATTTCGATCAATGTGCTATATACTCAGCAATATTTTTTGTAGATCAACTGATACAAATCCCTTGAAAACTCACTAACTTGTCGCTCTGAGTGAAAATGGCCTACGCTGCAGAGGATAGATTCTGCATACTATGACTAGCACCATTAACTTACCCAACGAATGGTTCCAAATATTCAGACATATGCAATGAAATATAAAGCGGATTACTAACTTCAAGAAAACTATAGAAAAACATACTAAGATAGTAAATGCAAATCATCAACATATATTCAATATAATACAACAATTTACTACGCTCATGTTTAAGCATAGTAACATTTCAAATACAACCCATTTCGGGGCTATGCCAATGGAATTCCATCATATATACCAACTCGCAGGTGCCCTTAGCAAGAAATATTTTGAAAATATAGGGGCCATTCCATAACGGTCAAATTTCCCTGTACCTATTACATCAGATTCGTAATCATAAAGAAGGACTAGGTCACCCTATGAGAATATGCAAGGCTGGACATGCTTTTTGTATTGCGCCTTTATACGTCTCTTATGCGCTTTTTTGGCCAATGCGGCTTCACGATGTCTTTCGTCAAGATGGATGAGGTTAAAAAGAAGCACTTCTTCAGAAGAGGTGTAAGGTAACAAGTCAATTGCGAGTTTTAATGACGGTATTTCACATTGGATAGGCAATATAGATTCCAGACCATACACCAATTTAAAGGGGGTAAATACAGTTGTGTTTCTCACCGAGATTCAGTACGCCCACAAAATTGAGTACATGATCAAATGGAAATTTTGTTTATGAACTCCTATCTTTCGTTGAAGAATTCATTTAAGAATCATTCTAATAGCCTCAACTTGTCCATTAGATTGTGGATAATAAGGAGTAGAACTATCATGTGACAATCCTAATTTGGCATTCAACTCATTCATCATGTGATTGTGAAAATGCTTCCCATGATATGTGACTATAGCCCGTGGAACACCAAACCATGAGATGACATGATTGAAAAAGAATAATGTAGTTGTTTTGCCTATGTTGTTGAATGTAGGCATCACTTCGACCCACTTGGTAAAGTAGTCTAATGCGACAATAATATAACCATGCCCCCTAAACGAACGAGGGTTGCAGGTCATGAAGTCAATGCCCCATTTTGAAAATGTTCCGACAGTGATAACGTGATGCATCGTGCTAACAGTTTACGGAATTTATGATCAAATATCTGGTAGGCATGAAAACTTATGACTGCGAGGATGCAGTCACAAAATATGGTAGGAAAAAATTAACCGGAGTGGAGTATCTTCTACGCGGTAGCGTATCCAGATAAGTGTCCAGCACAAACCCTAGCATGAAAATAATCATAAACCTCTTCGGCCTCCTCATGAGTGAGGCACCTCCTTAAAATTATATCGACACCATGATGATAAAGTGTATCACCGACGATTAGATAATCTTTTGCTTGGTATCAAATACGTCGTTGCTCAGAGCAAGAGGTATTAGGCCGAAAATTATGGGTCTGGAGATAAATGATAAAATCCCCATACCAAGGATTAGATGATCTGATCAGAAATATAGACTGATCAGGAATTTATGGTTCTGATGTAGTAGCATTACTATCAGAGGGAAGGTCGCAGAGAAGCTCAGCCAAAACTAAAGAGTTATTTGACTTGGATTTGATGAATTCCAAATCAAATTCTTGTAAAATGACAATCCATTTTGAATATTCCCCCCCCAGTAATTGACGTGATAGAATGTAAGTCATGGGGTTGTAATCCAAAATGAAAATGGTCTTCTGGAACTGGATATAATGGCAAAATATTTGGACAGCTTGAACGGCCACCAAGCCGAGCTTTTCGATGTATGAATACTTCACTTCTGTATAATTGAGATTACCACTCAAATAATATATCGGATGTTCTATCCCATATTCTACTTGGACCAATACCATAGCAATGGTCATATTAGCCGTGGCAATATAAAAGAAATAATCACTTTGATAATTGGGGGGATACATTAATGACACCCGGACAAGTGTATCCTTGACAACATCAAAAGAGGCTTGCGCAACTTTATCCCAATGGAAGGGAATCCCATTTTTCAAGAGCCGAGTAAATCCTTTAGCCATTTTGACGTAGTTGGGTATGAACCTCCTTAGGAATTTAGCCTTTCCTTGAAGTTTCCGTAACTGAAGAAAATTTAATGGCATAGGAAAATTAAGAATAGCTTGGACCTTCAATGGGTCAATTCGAATTCCTTATTTTGACACAACGAATCCTTGTAAATGATCAAAACCAACACAAAACACACATTTATGTTGATTGAGGCATATTTTGTAGTGTCAATAGCATAGAATGATAGCTCTCAAATGGATCAGATGATCAGTCCAGTTTATTGAATGTGTGGGTAAATCGTCTAGATAAGGTTAAAAAATGTACTTGATGTCATTGAAAGCATAATACATTGCTCTATAAAATGTTGCCCCTTTGTTCTTTAAATCAAATGGGAGTTTTTAATTAGCAAATGTGCCCTAGGAATAGATGAATATTGTATTATATTGGTCCTCTAGGAAGATATTGATTTGATTGTAGCCAGAAAATCCATCCATGAACGAATATATTTCGCATCTAGCATAATTGTCAATAATCTGGTCGATAAAGGGAGTAGAAATATAGTTTTATGTTGGACAAGCAAGATTGACATCCCAATAATTGACACACACTCTAATTTTTCCATGTTTCTTCATAGCAGGAACAATGTTGGAAACCCAATCAGTAAGCAGAACAGGGTAAATGAAACCAACACGCAAAAGTTTTTCAACTTCTACTTTAATGGAAGTGGCCTTCTTCGGATGAACAGGACGAAGGCATTAACATACCGGTTTGACATCAGGGTACATGTTAATGGTGTGTTAAACGATGCTAGTATCTATGCCTGGCATTTCCGCATAAGGCCAATAAAATACATCACAAAATTCATGAAAGAGAGAGCGATAAGTGTCGAGTTCTGATGGAGAACAAGACACACATAATTGAATGTTTTATACAACGTCGAGTTTGGTCGAAATATCAATAGAAATGGATTCTTTAATATTTGATAAATTTCACACGGATTCGATTTCATTAATGGGAAAATAATTACAAAATAAATTTTTGATCGATGGGTGATATAGTTCAATAAGATTATGTTCTTCATAATCTTGAAGATGGGAGCGATGATGATGATATTCCATTGGTTCTCCTTCTGGCAGCATGGATTCCACAATATTATCCTCTGTCAAGAAAGTGGATGAAAAAGGATTAGATGGAGTACCAATATCTATTGAACAATCAACACAAACGATTGGCGACGATGATGTCAGATTCGACACCCAAGCCATGTAGATTGATTGGTATGCCAACTCAATTTGGCTAGGTGGTAAAAATTCATCCAACGTAACAACTTCAGAATCACCTGTAATCATCCTTAAGCCAGATGGAGTGGAAGATATCATCTAGCAGGTCTCTATGTTTCAATTTCTGTCGACATCGCAAGTGGCAGTAATGCAAAGGTTCCCATGACGGAAGAATCCTTTAAGAATCCTACACCAATGTTCTGAAGTGTGAGTTGGGGTGCGTGAACTAACAAAACACTTATAGTTACCTTTGAAATGGAGGAAAATAAGGATAGTTGATTGATGACTATGATAACAGCTTTATGTGGAAAGGCGATCATTCTAAAATATGTAGAGACGATCACAGTCATTTCATATACCCATGGACTTCTAAGTAAAATGTTGTAATCAAGGGGTCCGTCAACGACCTCAACTTCAAAATTTACTATTTTTTCCCCTAGTTCAACATATAGGTTATTGATGATATGGCAAGGATTATATGTACATCCATCGAAAGCTTTCAACGTTGTACGCGATTGAGATAGGCGCGATGATCCAAGTGAAATCCAACAATTTAGAGACATAATGAAGGTAGATTCTCCCTCATCAATAATAGTATGATGAATGAGGTGAGTGAAAACATTTACTTGGGTGGAGAATGGAAATTATATTGGTAATTGTGGCACATAGCCTGAATGTTGAAAGAGTACAAGGTTAGAATCTGTCGGATTGATTCCACCAATTGTTGACAACAAAGCTTGCTTGTGGGAGGGACAATTTTCAACCACATCAAGTGTCGACATAGCTGAAGGGGGTTGAGAAAAATCTTCAAATATATTATAATTTTGAGCATCTTTGGCTTGAGGATTGAATGTTGATTTATGGACGAATCCCTTCGGTGGTTTTATTATCAATTCAAGAATAGCAGTTGGCGGGATAGATTTCGTAGAGGGATTCGTGGTCGAGGTAGTAGGTTTATCAGTAGCCTGAATACCATAATATTTATTACGTGTTGACACAAAAAAATCAGTTGATGGCTTCGTAACAGATAACATAAGCACCTGGGAACTAGAATTTGGATCCATAGCAACCCAATTTGTGTCTGGATTCGGAAATGGACATGTCAACACAGTAGATGCATGCGAAGTATTAATCAATTTTGATACTTTGACACAGTGAGGATATTCTTGAACAAAGTGCTCCTCATTATATATTATGCAAGGTTAACAAGGTTTCCGATTTCCAATTTTTTGATCAGATGATTGTTCGTGCAGGGTAGAAGTTTTATTTTTCCTTGATTTCGTCTTTCTCTTACTTTTGGGTTGCTTGTCACTTTTTCCTTTGTCAGATGACACAACATGGATTTCAGAAGAAGGTGCAGGATCAGATGCAGTAGAGTGATGTGTGCTTGCAGTACCGATCATACTTTCACGAGAATAAGAGTCCTTAGATGGAGGAGGAACAATAAAATTATATCACGACGTGTTCGGAATTTTCTCATAAAGCATGCCAAACTGAGTATAAATAAAATGTAGCTACTAGGCACAAGAAATGACCTACTCTTTAGTGACGACACCACCCTTAGCGACATACTCAGTTATAGATGATAAAAAGGACTTAATGAACCACTTGGCAAGGAGCTGATTAGGAAAAAATGCCTTAACCATTCTACGACGACGACTACACTCATGAATATGATAAAAAATGTGAGTAGCATTATTTTGTTTAAAATTGGTCAAGATTCAGTTTCATATCGTATGGGTAACTAGAAGTGTGTGAAAAAGACAGTAGCTAGGGTAGTAAAATTATCAAATGAAGCTCTTGGTAACTCAATGTACCATTTCGCGGCGGGACTAGTGAGCATACACTGGAAAATACGTAGTCGAACAGAGTCATCATTTAGGGAGTTATATGAACACCTCAAATGATAAATCATAACATGCATTCACGGGTCTTTTCCAGGGTTTCCATTGAACTTTGGAATGTCCAAGGGTAATTTATGAGGTATCACCAGTCACCAAGGATCATAGTTGATTGGATCATTGGTAAGATGGCTTAAGTCCGGTAACTCTAAAGTTACAACAAAGGGAAACTGTAGATTTAAGTCGGGTTTAGCATAGCTAGGGTATGATGGAATTTCTTGGGCAATAGGATTTTGAGCACCAACATAAGGAATCTATTACTGGTAACCGAGATAGGCTTGTTTTGATAAGAAAACACTTGAGGATTTTGTTGACCAAATCCTGGGTATGCTACTTGTTGAAATGAAGGTTATTTCATTTATGCTTGTGGCTGCCAAGGGGTCTGTCCATCAAGATTATAACCCAGACTAGAATAGCCTGGATTTGGTTGTGATAGGGGTAGTGATGTATTAACAAGTGGAGTAGATGTGGGTGCAATAGGTTGAACTGGTTGATATGAGTGTACTACCGTTTGTGGTTGGATGGGTAGAGTGGGCTGCCACTGAAAAAAAATAATTCCGACATTAGGATGACCAAATGATTACAGAGTACTATTAAAATGGGTGACCATAGGTTTCCCCCTAGCATCAGGAGTATAATAATATGGAAAATATTGTTCTCGAAATGCTGGGAGTCCAGTTGAAATTGTACTGGATGGAATATACCCAGATGTACCAACTTGATATTTCCCTGATGATGTATATAAAGGATCAAGCCATTCAATACTCATTAGAGATGTACCAGATAGAATACCAGATGATGACATTGGTGAAGTCCATGGGTTTGAGGGTGCACCAGAGAATTTTTCAGATAAATATTGGTAACCAAGTGGGACAAAAGGGCCACCATATAAATGTGACTCTGATGATGTTGTAAACATTGACGAGGTAGCAAGATCAGGTGATGTCGCAACCAGAATAGATGATACAGCTGAAGATGTTGTCTTAGACATGGTTATATGACCTAATGTATATTGTACATGATCTACGGGAACTCGAATAGACATAGGATCAAAGAAAGTAGTCTGAGGTGTTTGAGGAAAAGTCTTGTGAAGATAAAGCTTCGGTCCAAAATGGGTTGGAGTCAAAGGTGTTTCGTCTTGTGGTATTTCTTCAATCGAAATTAAACCAGGTGGAAGGATTTTTCTGTCAGGCCCAAAGTATATTTCAGGTGGTTGAATGTGAGATATGGGAGACTCAATGGCTATAATAGATTGCGGGGCGATTGATAAAAGAACAACTTTTGGTTGTTCGAATTTAGGATTCAGATGTTCTGGTAAAAGAATGATAGGATCCAAATCAAATTCCAGTTGAACAACATCAGGTTCGGGAGGTATGGTCTCATTGATTGGATGGATTGTGACCACAGGTAGATGAGAGGACTCCACCTCAAACATATAGTGAACTTGCCTCAAAGCATAAACAACCCGGATTGATAATAAATAATTGTGTTAGTTTAGGTACATAAATTAGCTCAACAACGTCTCTAGCCTAGACCTTTTAAATGTTATTGTTAATGTTCCAATGCTTTCTTAGGTAAATTGATGTTAATTTTATGTTGATCTTGTTTAAAAGTTTTTTTTTGAGGTTCACCAAGTGATGTGATGGAGATTCCTAAAAATGAAAACTAAATGATAAGAAAACTTTTCAATTTAGCTTTTTCAATGAAAATCCTAGCTACTAAGGGACTCAAGCAATCAGTTTTAGAGAAAACAACAAAGAGCACAAACTAAATTGCAGCTTTCCTAACTTTTTCCATGAAACACACACAATTCACTATGTGCACATGCATATTTTTCTTTTCAATTCCCTTAATGTGAACGCAAGAAAAGATAATATATGCATCAATAAATAAAACAAGTGTTTTCTTCTTTTAGAAAAGAGGAATGAAACAACAATTTATCTTTTAGGAAAAAATGAAGAATGGAACTACAATTTCTTCCTACAGGAAACGAGGAATGAAACAAAAATATCCTTTATGAAAAAAATTTATCTAATGCAAAAATGAAATAATTTGAATTTTATTTTCCAATGATAAATAAAAACACTAAAGAGACATTGAACAAATTTAATTTTCAAAGGAGGAAGAATCAAGAAAGTTTACTGGTCTTTAGGAGGTATCAGAAAATTGAGAATACAACAAACAAGTGGCTGAGAATGATAGCAATGAAAAAATTATATGGAATTTGGTTGGATAAGGGGGAAATGCAGTCTCTAAGGGGAGACAGTGTGTTGCAGTGCACCCCTGAGTGGGAGACAGTGCATTGTAGTGCATTGTGTCTTGACCAACAGTCCGTTGGGCGCAGCGGGGATTAAAAAACCAAGAAACATAGCACACTTCTAATGCAATTATTTCATTCAAATGTATAATAACTAAAATTAGATTCTACTGATGAGGATAAGAAGAGACAAAAAGACCAGGAATGATAGGATACTACCCAGTGGAGTCACCAATTTGTTATGCGAAATTGTGATCTATGGATAAACCAAATTCCCTAAGTGTGGTGCTAGTCACTTAGAACAGCAGAGGAAAGAATTACTATCACTTTCTCTAAAATAAGAAGATATTTATAATTGTGAAAGAGCTTACTTGTGATTCAATCATGTCTCCTTATCCTTCTATCTTTGTTTCTGTCGCTCTCAATCCAACTCAAATCGCTAAATCGATTCCTGCAAATAAAAATAGAGAACAAAAAACAACATGAAATATACAGGTATCTACTTATCTTAATCAATCAAACCGATTAGATATGAAATAAATATATCATTCAAGAATCCATTGCACAAGAAATAGAGACATATATATGGGAAAATGAACATCAATATTTATTAAAGAGTAGAAGGGGGGGAGGGTTACAACCAATGAACGATTTTTTGCCAACCAGCTCTAGCTTCATTCCAGCCTCATCACATCTGAAATCATACTAGAAACATATCAATACTTTCACTCTCTCAAATGAGAATCCAACAACATAAATTTACCAAATTTTTTCCTTCCCTAGCACTAGAATTTATGCTCAATTTATAGGGAAACTGATGGTAGTTTCTCAATGAATGAATTTATAATAATAGGCAAGACATGTTCCCAAGTTCAGAGGTGTTAGATGGACACTTGGATTCAAATTTTGACACATATGGACTCTTCTAGAAGGCACTGGCCATGTCAGGATTCCTGGAACAATGAGAATTCTACTCCCAGGTGACCAACACACTTTTGAATTTCGGGAAGTGCATTGCAGTGCACCCGTGAATGCAGGTTCAGTTTGAGAGGAGGAGGTTGTCATTCAATATTTCAGTTGAGGAACTACTGAAGGATTCATCCTATCACCTTGAAATTCAAGATCAACCTTCCAATGCTTTAGATCTATATTAGGCATCAAGCCATCTATTATTCATCTCCTAGTAATAGCATTTCCATTAGGAATTGCACAATCCATTCTTGTAGATCCAATTGAGAAGGGAAGTTGCTAGAATTTCAGCTAGTAATCCAGTGGAGGACAATTTCTTCACATTGTATGAATTATTTCCATCAATCTTGAGCTTCATAGCCATATTTTGCAATAGGCTAGAGAGCCTCCTTCCTTTACAGTGCAGTTTTTAGGAGCAGTTGTGTAGCAGCAGCTGCAATCTTCAGAGGAGGATTGAGGAGCTAGATCTTGAGCTTCTAGCTTGAGGATCTAGTGAAGGGATAAGACCTTCAAGCTTAGATATGATCTTGTGACATATTTCAGCCATCTATTTGTTAGATATAGCTTCAGATCTGCATAACCCAGCAAACCAGGGATCAAACCCCAAGAGGGTAAATTTCAAATCTCATAGATCTGGAATTTCCTTTCTGGGTTATCTTA
The DNA here is from genome assembly GCA_034641835.2 of Pinus albicaulis. Taxonomy (NCBI): domain Eukaryota; kingdom Viridiplantae; phylum Streptophyta; class Pinopsida; order Pinales; family Pinaceae; genus Pinus; species Pinus albicaulis. The sequence goes on along the minus strand of JAXQQM020087427.1, from coordinate 24,892 downwards.
GGTTACCATCATAGAGCCCAGATCTAGAATATTGGCATCATCAGCGCTCCAAATTTCCATAGTTCTGCATTTCCCTTTTCAACCTGTAGTCATATATTCATTATTTTCTGAAGGGACAGTGCATTATTTGCTTCCAGCAGCTCTCCAGTTACGCAGTGCCTACTTTGGCATCTTTTCAGGGTCATTCTAGGCCATCTATTTGGCTAGATTACCTCATATTTTATACACTGTTGTAATTGAATCTTCTCCTATAAATAAAATGGCTCAACTATTCTGTCTATATATGTGTTGATCATAAACTTACATGTACATTTTTAGTGTTACAAATATTCTATTTGTGTATCAAGCATTATTCCATTTTGGGATATTACAGTGGTATCAGAGCATGATCTTTGGCTTAGCTTGTGGACATTTTGACATCTCATGATAAATATTATGTCCATGTATTTACTCTTATTTGGGATATGTCTCATGTATTTACATGTATTTCTGTTTGGGTTATATCTCATGTTCATGTATGTACTTGGGTTTGGGATAAATTATAGCTCACATGATGTGGCATAAGAGAGCTTGTTTGTATTATGTTGATGAGACATTTCACATGTCCACTACTATATTGTTGCTCCATGAATTGTACCATGATAATGTAAGGAGGAAGTAATAATCCTTGTTGCTATGGTTAGTATTGGGAGAGTATGGACTGAATTCTTCCCATACATTGCATGACATTGTTGGAAGATGGCAACAAGAGGCCTTACAGTGGTGGATTCTATTGAGGGAGTATGGCTGTCATATTCTCATTGATGTTTATTTGGCATGGCAACAAGATGCATTGTTGCGGTGGCTTCTTTTGAGAGAGTATGGCTCTCTTACTTGTTTTCATGATGATCTAGCATGGTAGCATAAGGCTTTACTACATTGGTTGTTATTAGGAGAATATGGTTTGAAATTTTTTATGTTCTCCCATATGTCTCTACTTCTTGTTTTTCACTATGATTATGTGATGTTTGATTCCTACATGGCCAATAGGGCTAACGATGAGGGCATTGATAGGTGTAATATACTCTATGTATCATGGGTTGGAGATGTTATCACTCAGGTTTTCCTAGAAGTTGTGTAAGAGGAAAGTATACCCGAGGTAACCACAAACCAACCTTTTAGATGCAGAATCTAGCCAATCTGCATCCAGAGAGGGCTCTCTCTTTATGATTTATCTTTGTTTCTTGGAAGGTTTTAGACTAGTTATAAATTCAAAGTTTGTTTTGGAAAATGGTGGAATCCACAAACTAAGGGCAAGGTTGAGAGCTTTCAGTCCATTGGGCTATGGAGTCAAAGGATGGCTTTACTGGATTTCTATTCTAAACACAAGATGGTATTACAGGGCAAGATAGCTAGACAGAGAACAATCCTTAAAATTTAAAGTGGGTGGGATGATCTTGAAGGGATGAAAGGCAGCTAAGAATCTTTCACCATGTTCAAAAGAAAGAAGTGAAATGACTACAAACAAAGAGCAATGAAGAATTCTTTATTATAGTAATCAACAATGTTTAAATTAGCAAAGCAAGAGCATTTAAGAATTCATGCTTATAACTAATTTAGAAGAAAACATTAAGAACAACCACATTTGAAATTAGAGTACAATTGAGAAAATTCTGATTCAATCCTTTATGTAAATTATTCAGAAATGGATATGATGATATTATAAACTAATATAGTATTTCAGACAAAAGGGTAGAAAAACTTATTGAACTGTAGTCCAACACATGAATCCTGCAACAAGTCCAGTGCTTTAAATCGTCATCCAGTAAGCCACGAATAAATTTCTCCAAAATGATTTTTATTCCGAAAATCTCAATGTTACAACAGAGTAATAGAATCCACCCTCAACACTCTCTTTAAGGGTTTATTTATACACAAAATAATCTTAAACAATCTTACACTATCTTAGCCAATAATCTAGGGGTCGACTTAAAGCATAATTTACAAAAACAAACAAGAGACAAAAGGGTCTCGATGGATAGAATAATGGGCAACCATCGATGTGCTCTGTTCAACTTTTCCGTGATGTCTGTGCGTAGGTGCTGAAATAGGGCTCTGTCTTCGTCCCATACAGATGTTCTTTCGCTTTGTTGGGCACACTCTTTATTCTCACGGATACTCTTTAACTCTTTTCTACCGATACTCTTTCATACTGCATTTTTCCCTTGCTTTTACCATTTACTGATAGTAAAGATAAATTCTCATCCACGAAAACAACTTTTTATAGAATTTCCAACATTTCCTTCCACCATTGATCATCTCGGTATCATAGTTCTTCCGAGCTTTCTTAAAGTTTCATCTCGTCACAGTAAGTTTATAAAAGGTGGGCTCCTACGGAAATAGATACTTTATTTCATGTTCAGTATCGAAAATAAATTCCTCACTTATCATAGATACTTTTCCCGTTGGTAATGCCGATGATGACTTAACTAGTAGAACAAGCGGTACCATATTTTTAGCATGAGCCTTCTATTCTACTTCTCAGGTTTCCAAGTCTATTATTTGAAGTCTTACTCATGAGCATGGGACTTGGTAACCTACTATCCAACAGCTTGAAATTTCTCTCTCGAAAATGTTGATGTCAACCAAAATGTCTCAGGCACTTCCTTTCTAAATTTTGCATGAAAGTCCTCTTGGTGAAAACTCTCTTGCTTCCAAAAGCGTGCTCAGCTCTATCATCAATTCCTAACAATGCAAGTCGTTGCTTTGTTCGAATTCAAAATTAGATGAGTCGATTGGCACTCGTCAGCCTCGCTTCTCAATTCATGTACTCGGGGTACTCGTTATTTTCTTCTGGGCTATTTTTAACCAACTCATTTTGTTCAAAAATACGCTTGAATAGAGGCCAAATATCCTTTATTAACTCAATGATGTTACCCCAAAAGAATGCTCATTTATTTCGGGGTATAAAGGCTTCTCCAATGAAAAGATCTTTTTCCAAAGCTCGAACCAATTTTTTCCAAACTTTTTTATCTCCCCTAGGTGTATATCATAGATGTCTTTTTAGATGTGTCATATTTTTCCTCCAATTTTACTAATTGCAATTTAGTTTTCTTGGAGTTCTGTGACCCTCGACTTTGCAAACTCTCCATTTGTTTTATTAAGTCCTCGTAACTCAAGCCGTAAGTATTCACTTGAGATGGTCTATGACTCTGTACCTGCCTGTTGTTATAGTACCGTTGTTTAAAGTCGCCTCGATAGTTTCCTCGTTCTCTGCAATGCTTTTTCCCAATTCCTTCTCTCTGTTCATTTAGTCGCTCGGTCATATTTAGAAGTAACTCCATTATTTCTTCCTCGTGAATTACCTTTTTATAACTTCTTGGGTCTCGAGGGTGCCCTCATAGCTGGCAGTAGTTTTAAAGTCTGTGCTCTGAAAGTGCAGACTTTATATCATCTTCTTTCTTCTTTATCAATGCCTCAAGCTACCTTTAATGTCTTTTGCGGATTGTGACCCAAACCAATGATTATCTCTTCTAAAGACTTTATTCTATTATCTTTTGTGGCACTCGTGAGGAGGCCTTCTCAATTTTCAATTTGTGGCAGTAGTGTTATTCAAAGAATCCCTGCAGTCGCTATAGGCCGCCATGGCCTTGCTGAGTGAGAGTAGTAATAGACCATTTTCAGTTTATGCCGTGAAGCTATATCTCGGTCCAGGGGATGGATATCCTTTGCTAAAACTTCAAAATTTGTCTACGCATGTAATCTGTTCTTTAGAAGTTGTCTTTGGCACTTTTCCTTTAAAGTGGCTCATCAACATTTTACCTTGTGAAAGGTCAAACGCTAACATTAGCCTTTCTTGATTATGTGGAGCCATCTTCATGCATTGATCATATACCTTCATTTTCAATGGATCATTCTTTGTTTTAATATTAATGAAGGTTCTTTTAATATCTCCAAGTATACTGTCTTTAGCTGATCCACGAAGAAGATATCGAGTGCTTAATTACTTTTGTGTAAAGCTTTCCCTCTTCGGGCTTATGTTTGTTTCACTGTTTGCGCAGGTTTGCCGACTATCTTCCCTTCCATCATCAAATACTTCATCTAGTAATTTCTACATCTACTGGAGGTGGATCAGATTTGTGTTTTTTAGTCAAATGTACCGTGAGGGCCCCTTTTGGAGGTGTGGTATCTCGAGCCTCGTCTCTCTTCCCTATTTCCACATTTAATGGAGTTTGCAACTCTGCGGAACTTCGTGGATGCTCAGTGTTGGTGTGGAGAAGCCCCGTGATTGTTCCGGTGCTTTGGGAAGTCTCATGTGGTTTTTTCACGCCATGACCAAAGTTTCAATAACCCGGATTACTGGGTTCCTTTCCTTTACACTTGGGTTACTGTTGTAAAGCTCGATGGGACTACGCCTTTCGCATAATGCTTGCTCGTAGAGTAGTCAGGCCGAAGATGTGCCAATGTAGGGTACCCGCGATTTGCACCACTACGTTCTAGGTCAAAGTTCTTCTCAACATCTTTCATAATTTTATTCATTTTGTCTCAGCTTCACTTTCTTCCTCAACAAGTGTTCCTTCAACCCATTCATCTTGACTTTGCATACTTTGTTCTAGATCAGGAATCTTCAGTGGTGTATATAAGTGGAGATGATTTATTCTTTAATCTATTTTCACAAATAAAACCAAAGGGGTCATAAGGAACCCATCGGAAAGATGTACTGAACTTTTCATATCTAATAGATTTTTCTCGCTTCTTTCTAGAAGCCTCCCCTAGAATTGCGGAGGAAAGGACACTAATTGGCTTTTGATCCTTAAATCGAGCTTTCTTCTTTACATTACAAAATGGATCACATCACGGATTGCTTCATTTGTATGAAGTATTCTAAGGCAAAAATCCTCATTGGCATACATGTCACAGTAACTTGAATGGATGTAATTTACATCCATAAATCCCGATGACTGTATGTGTTTTGATACAAATACGATTCCCAACCTTATAACTCTTTGAAAATTTCTCAAAGTCTTTCTAATTTCATTACTGAGTCTTGGGGGAGAATTCCTCAAGTATAGCAAAGTTGTTTGACAGGGATATACAACGATCAATGAATACGAGTAGGAGTAGAAAGGAGAATCGGGAGGGAAAAATGAATGATGGGGACCAAAATATGGCTGATCTACGATTTCCCTTGGCATCGAAGTCTATTGAACAGTGAAGGAACCTTTTCTCGAGCGATAATAGATCATAAGATGATAGATAATCTGAGAGTACTTAAAAAACTTTTCAAGATTACCTAGTCTTATGAATTGATCATGGATCTTGTTGACTATGAAGGAAGCAAAAGTCATATTTAATCTCGGGGAGGTTGCCTCGGGAGTAAAAAATGGATAGCAAAGCCAAGGGTTATCTCATCCACATATTCACTGATGTTGAATCCTAAGACAAAAGATATTATATTTACTAATGAGCCTTCCCAATGTATTGAAATAGTAAAAACCATAGAGGGAGACCCTTTTACATGCTCGAAATGGGGTAACATGAAATGCCGACACATGGATTTTAGCTTTTACGGGGTTAATTGCCTGGTTTTTCTCAACTTTGATCCTTCCATAGACAAATGGTGCTAATTCTTGATCCGGGTTTCAAAGTGTAACATGGCATTGAGCACTGGGAGTGATGGGAAAGCAGTAACACTTTTGATCAGAGCTAATACAAACTTCTACGTGGTGAGTCATAGTTTGAATGACGGTGAATAGACCATGATTTCTGGGAAAATAAGTACCGACGGAATGAGATACTTTGGGGAGAGTTGGATTCCCACAACCCTATAAGATCTCGCCCTCTTTCGAGTATTCGCCTCTGCAGTAGATGAAATAGCTCAATAGGGGACTTTCATCAAAATGCGAGTCTTTAATTTGGAAATCTTCATCTACTCAAAGGTAAATAGTCCAATTCACTGGGTGAGGAGCATTCAATGGAGTGATATTCAGAGTCGTACAGGGACCTCCATTTTGGTTTCTTGTGGGATTCAAACATGAGGTTTTTGGTTTTCCTTACGAGACCTAGGTGTGGATTTGTGAGAATGGAGGAATATAGCACAATTTGGTGGTTCGAGTGAGCAATTACACAGCTTTTTAAACCTCCTACAGGAAGGACTCCGATGACGATTTTAATCACTTATTTCAGCTAAAAACAAAGAACACCGAGTTTTATTTGCGATCGGGGTGGGAAAAGGATAAATACTGCTTTTTAGAAGGAAGTGCGGTTACTCTATAAGGTAGCAATGTAATGGCGAGGACGTGTCTTCAACACGGGCGCAATGGAATCTTGGAGTGAATCGGTCAATTGTAGTGGAATTTTGAAAATCGCAGCGTGAGCCTCTGTCGTTTTCGAATAACAAAAATAATGTGAAAATACGAAAAAATGGCTTTATTTACAAGTTAAAGGGTTTTTTATTTTTCGAGGTGTGACGTCATCACGTACGGGGCCGACGTATGCAAGGTTGGGCGGTAAGCGATTTAGGCTGTAGTTTGTAGCTCACGACGCTGCTCGAGGTGCATTGATCGCTGGGGAGCTGACTCCACTGGAACGTTTGCCACGTGGATGTCTGACTTTTCAAATACGCTAGCTCACCTACATTTGATTAACATTCTCACAAAGGATGGCTAGCTGGGGTTCACGTGGGACCATTGATGCACGGAGGGTTGATCCAGCCACTTTGAAGCCGATAGGGGGAATAGCTGAGGTTTCAGATGTGGGGTCTGCCTGCGCTTTTAAACACTTTTTTAACGTTGTTTAATCGCTCCGGGGAATATTTAATAAGCGGATGAGGGTCAATTTAATCAGTCACGATGACTAATTAATCCTTTAATGTGTAAGTAGTGGGTTACTACTCAAGTGAGGGTTTGGTTAGGTGGAATGCCAGTGTGGACAATCCACTGTGGCGCAAGACTTCTCTCGCCACACTTTTTTATTCATATTTTTACGCTTTTAAACATACATATCGCATGTTTAAGAGTTTTTTAGATATATATATTTTTATTATATGGTAAATTAATTAATACAACTAATTCACCATAGTGAGCTGAGTTAAAGGTATAATGCTATATTTTAACCAAAGGGGGCTTGTAAGCGGGTTTTAAAGAATATTAGGAGGTAAATACTTTGGTCAAAACATTAGAATTGTTAGTATAGATTCTTTGTCGGAAAGCGTACGAAAAAGAACCACTTTAGCTACGCATAACTAATAGCCCTAACAACGATAATGGGCATAAAAACATCTTCGGATACTGCAGTTAGTAGTTAAAGTGCATAAACGAGATCTATAAATGGAAAGATATTAGCGGTGAAGTAAAGAAGTTTGCTCCATGCATCCAGCAGACAGACAGAACACGATTTTTGAATGAATTTTTATATTACGAAGGGCACAGGAGGAAACGAAGGTGTATCCGAGATCTCCTCGATGGGATGGGTTCTTTGTAGTCTCGGCGCTTGGAATCTAGCTTTCTCTCTCTTGCAGATATGAAAACCCAATGTAAAAAGGTGAAAAAGAGCTCAATGGGAGCAACAATGGCGAGAAAATGAGACCGGTATACTAGATCCGGGAAGTGATCTAGTATGCAGCAAAGGTGAAGAATGAAGGGAAAACCCTCCTATTTATAACAAAATATTGGGTCATTCTAGATCTTGGTGTGATTAAAATAATGTTAACCAAATCTAGATCCACCTCTATGGAATATTTTATTATTATTTGTTGGAGGGAAAGGGTGTTGACTTAGGTCAAATCCTCAAGTTAGTGAAAAATAAATAAATAAATAGTTTGTTTATCTTTTTAAGGAAGTGGTTGGGATATAATCAAATAAATAATGATTTAGTTGATTAATGGTGGTTAAGTTGGTCATGTTTAACGAGGAATATTATTTAAATAATTATTCCTAGAAAATAATAAGATAACTATGAGTTTATCATTAATTTCTTTGTTTTTGAGTTAAACTTGTGAAAATTTGGGAATAATAATTATATTATGGTTTAATTAATTATTCCTTTTGGGGTTTCCTAATTAACATAGTGAAAGCGGTTTACTTGGGAGTGGCCCAGTTATTACATAGTGTACTTAGGTCCTCTAATGATGAAGAGTTAGATGACCAAAAAATGGTGTAGCAGTTGCCCCCGGCGTACGAGTGTCGGGGAAACGAAGATCGTGTAGTAAAAGTACGTTGTGAAAGACAATCACTAGACAACAAAGGGTATATCGAGGAGGAAATATGAGGTAGATAGTGTGCTAAAGGACTAGACCACGGGGAGACGGGGCTAAAACGGGTGTCAGTCTGCTGTTGAGAGGGTACCTGTCTTTGAAGGCGGCGGGGGCATACCTATGCACAGGCGACAAAATACAAAAGAATAGTGTGTCCGGTGAACGAGGGGCAAGACCACTTAGAAGTCTGTTTGGCATAATCAAAGGAGGATAAAAATCGATGAATAGTCTCACATACATCTTTGTGCACAGGATGACGGGACTAGTGCAATATCATACGAGTACATAGAATAAATACAACCCAAATGCCCCCACAACAAATGGGGAAGGGCTCACAAATCTGGCCGATACATGCAAATCATAGAGGTCACCAAGTGGCTAAGGCAAACATCCTTCGAAGTACGGGAGCGGCATCAAAGGGGCTGCCAATGAAGAGGTCATCGGGCATGTGGGGGCTACTGCAAGGACACCCCCTCATGAGGGTGAGACATCTCACACACGCCCCGGGGAATCATCAAGAGGCTATTTCTTTGAGTCCTTTGGTCTGTCCGGTATCTGAATCTAAATCATCTTGAAAAGGAGGTGAGCAGTCAAGTCAAAGGAGGTAAGAAATCCCTGCTTCAGTCCAGGAGCAGAACAAAGTGGGAGGCAGACAGGGTACAAAAGCCTATAGACAACATACGGAATAAGTGTGTTGGGGTCGGCCAAGGAAGGCCCTTGTCGGTAGAGCAATGAGAGATCCTCAACTAAGGCCCAGAGAGAATAACAATAAATGACAGACGGGAGCGAAGCACTAATGATGATGGCGGAAATGGGAAGGGTGGAGTCGCGAGAATGGATGACTTCCTTGTTCAGAGCATAAAGGCGAATGACATGGCGGTAGTGACACAATATCGAAAGGACGAGGGGGGACGATTAGGGAGTTTTTGAAAGGTCGTGAGATACGACAAAGAGAGGAACCAAGCAAAAAGAATGGAGGGTTATAGTAGGGTGTAAAAGGATGCGAGATAAGTTACTTAAGATACAATGATGACTCAACTCGGATGCTCTAAGCAAGGGCGACTAGATAATGTTGCCATACAGCGAGGGGCCCAGTAGGGGGTCATAGAAGCATGAGTACAAAGTGGGCACTCATGACGAAAATCACCTGAGAACATGGACAAGTAAGAGGCGATAGTAATTGCCCCCAGTACAAGTGTCGTAAGTGAGGAAATTCGATTTTTGAGGAGTGGTGAAAGTGACCTTAAATGGAAAAATGTATCGGGTGAAGTATCAAATCACCAAAAACTAAGTAAAACCCATTTGAGAGCTAGAAATTGAGATCTATCCATTGATCTTGACGGATTGATCGAAACAGGCCTACAGTGTGTTCGCAATGATCGAAAGAAGAAACGGGGGTTCTCTTTTAATGAGGCTATTTTCCCTCCAAAATCATTCATTGCTATTGTTGCTGTGGTGAATGTGGAGAGAAGGCCCTAAATCTTGCGAGCGAACATGTAGCGGACAAGCCGACGAATTGGATTCGAGATACGTCGATTGGAGTAAGAGAGCCTAACCTTGCTCTTGCATTTTGATGGATTAGATTTGCGATTTGGGAGCCCAACACCCCGAGAAACGGCCCCTCCCTCCTCTACGGCGGGTCGCACCTTTTGGGGCAAAAAGGTGCGACCCGGAGACGCGAGGTTTTGGGGCAAAGGTGCGACTGGTCTGAAATGGGCGGAAAAGGCGCTGCGACACAGGAGGGGAGGGAGCTCCAGTCTTCATTTGATGGTAGGAGTTGGGTTTTTGTGTGTGTGGTTATGGGTTGCCGTCTGTATCCACAAACAAAAAGAATGTGTTTGTACGGGTATCGCGGAGATAAGTCTGAGCGGAGAGAGAGGGATGCGGAACACTCGGGCGAGAGATCCGGCGGATCGGGCGTCGTCGTGTATTGGCCGGTTGGGGTTCTCAAGTTTGTGGAGAACCTTGCGTTGATGAACGAGGGAATCATTACGGCCGTATTATGGATTCTTGGGATCCAGATAAGGAGATCTTTGTAGTGCGGGGGCACGGGATCGAGCGACGGTCAGGATGTGTATTCTTTCGTGAAGCACTCACCATTGGGGATAGTGGGAGACACGCAGAGCCGGTGTTGCGCGGGGCGCATATCATGGGTTTGCTTTGGAACGCCATTGTCGGCGGGGTTCCAAGTCGGGGACTCGGATATCGATCGGGGATCTAGAGAGGCTAGAAACCGTGCGGTGGCCGCGGTATGCTGAAGATCACAGGCACCGGGCGTTCCATCACATCACCGGTGGGCGAGATGATGATAGTGGAGAGTGTGTTGAGTGGGACCTACTTTGGGGTAGGCCCAAATGATGTTAGTGTCCGCTAAGCGACGGTTGTCGCTATCTGTGGCGCGGGTGAATCGCAGTTGCTCATGTGGGACTTTGTTGTGCGCGTTCTTCTTTGAAGATCCGGGCCTTGAGGCCTCGTCGGCTTCGAGATGGGGGCAGGGAGAGCCCCGGGATGCGTCGCAGGGACGACTGCTCTGCGAAAAGGAGGAGGAGGGGCGGTCGGGCGAACATTTCGTGGAGTTTTTTCCCATTGGGATGGGATGCGGGTGTACATGAAGCGGCTACCCTTACTAGTGGGATGAGCTACGCAGGGATCCCAGGATCTTGCCACTTCCGCTGGTCGAGTCACAGGGGGCCGATGGTAAGTGACAAATTGCTATTCTTATATGGGAATGTTTAAAGTTTTTTGAATAGTAAATAGCCAATCTTTGATTCATGGACTTTTGGTATGCGGATATGTGCCAGGTAGCCGTGGGATATATCGGACGACCGCGGGCGTACGGAGCTACGGGTGCGAGTGGATCGGGGCGGCGCAAGGCCAGTGGATGCGGTGCACGGAGGACATCCGCGTAGATGAGCAGGCGGCGACCGGAGTATGGGAGGCGGGTGGCGGGATTTGAACGACCGGTCACATAGAGCCATGTGTTGGTCCCTCGGAGTGGCGAGGTATCATGCGGCGCATGGCGATGGCCGGTCAAACTGTCGTGATCTACATGCTGCCAGGGCGAGCCATTGGCCGGGGAGCCTCCGAGATAGTGATTAGGGACATATGGTGCCCCCTTTGATGTATGTAGGGGCGGTGCCTCCTATAGTGTAGGGAGGGAGCATATGGTGCCCCAGTTTTTGTTTTTGGTTTGTAACATACTGGGCATGTCGGATGTATATATGTGGGGGCGTATGGTGCCCCCGGTTTCAGAACATGCACTATGGAGCATGTCGTTTGTATCGGGAAGTAAATGGACTCCCTTGATATATGGTTTAGAGCACATATTATGGATATGCATCGTCTTTTTGATGGTTGATTTAATGTTATTATCTGTATGAATTGTGTGTGATAAATGCGATCTAGAACATGGTTTGCAATACTATCTACGTAGTGATTACGGGTCTACGGGTACATGATTTGAAAGCAGTGGTTTCAAACGCACGTATTAAGGCTTTCACTGCGTAAATAGCGTCGAAAAACGACACAGGAGTTATACACACGATAAACACCATTTAGTTGCATGACAAGAAGCAAGAATCCAAGCGCGAACGTGCGGTGGCGAATGCGATGCGACAAAGCATCGGCTGATGAGCCACGCAACACATCGTATTCGACACGATTGTTGGTGGCGAACCAATGCATGCCCCGTTAGGCAGACGAGGGTCATGCAGGGGGTGAAGATGGCCCTCTGCAGAGCAAGATTCCTGGAGTAACGACTTGCACCATCGGGCGTGGCAGAGTAAAGGATGTGGACGGGGGATGCGCAGGTGGTGTGTGAGAGACAATACATGAGGGGATGAAAGGAAAGGACGAGCGACGTGAGGGGGCGAAAGTCATCAAGCGGAAATGGCGGGGGAAGGGGCGAGGATGAGCAAAACTCAAACAAGGTGATGTATGAGGGCTATCGGAAGCATGGGGACTCGGGAGGCTGCGAAGGTCAACGGGAGCACCGGTGGAGTGATCCCTAGGAAGTATCGAGGGACACGATGGGGGAGGCGGCGGACGGAGCTGGGTTCCAAGTGTGGGTACAAGGGAGAGACCAGGGTAAGAATGGTGATGTGAACTCGGAAATCGTACGGACATCGAGAATATGGATGGGATCGGTGGAATCTCGATGCAGTTGTGACATCTTTGCGCGAGAATGGGAGAGGTGGATTGATTTGTTCAACCTCATACTCGCCGGATTACCTCAAGGGGAGTCCACGGTAATCGTGGGTGAGGACAATGATAGGAGTAGTGGCCATGGACACGCACAAAGCACAAGGCTTGTTGGTGCGGAGAGTCTTGAGGTTCTTAAGAGCCAGTCGAACGGGTGGGAATTTCGGGGCGTAGTGTCGGGAGACGCGACTTTACCATGGGCGGTACGGGGGTAACTCGGGACAAGCATGAGTGGCATGACCGATGACATCACATAAGGCACAAGGCCGAGGGTGGGAGGGCGGGAGTGGTTGTGGTGGTTTGGTCTTTGGTTGCCCACTGCCGGGCTTTCCTTTCTTCCCGAGGGAGCGGGCTCGAGGCGGAGAAGGGTCTGTGGAGGTCTTTGAGAGGCCGTTGGCTATGGAGGAAGCGAGGGGGACCGGTTCGGAACCGGTGTCGAAGCCATGTAAGGTTTGGGGTGACCGGGGGAGTGGCGGTACAGGGGTCGAGGTACCAGAGCCGGGAATGCAAGATCAGATTACAGGGAGAGAAGGGTGGCCATGACGGGGACGGAATAATATACTCAGGAGGAGCCAAGAGAGGGGATGCATCCGGTGGGGTAATGACCGGGAGGAACGGCTCCCGAAGATGGTTAAGGCCGGGGAGGACCGATCCTGGAGGATAAAGAGGGTGCGGGGTACCGGCTATAGGGGGAGACGAGAGGAGGTACGGTGGTGAGATGGATGGCTATGGGAGCGGGTTGCGGAGGGCGCGGGGAGGGAGGGGTGCGGGCTAGGCCGAGGCGAGAAACATTTGTGGCTTTGAGATGATTGCATCATGCAAACATTCGACAAGGTGGGATCGATGTGGGGAGGGGGAGGGAGGTGAGGGAAAAGTATGACAAGGTGAAATCTTTATAAACGGAGACAACGGTCGAGAATCGACGGTTGTGATGGCTACGCGAAGAGATATGGTCGTCTCGGAGGAGGGGCGAGACGATGACTCATGGTAAATGGCGGTCGATGGTGACTATCTTCCGTTATGTGGAAAAGACATCTTACGGAGAGGCGCGGATGGGACGACGGACATGGCATAGGTGTGAACCGCCCCAATAGGATGTTGTAGTCTAGAGGCGTCGGTAACCGACATCAACGCAAACGATCTTACGGCGAGAGTGATGGGACGATTCTGAAGCAGGCCAATAGGGTGGGAGGCATGACCATCCCACGCTCGAGAAGGTCGTGGGAAGGGCCAACTCGGGGGATCGAGGTTGCTTCAAGCGGGCGGACATCACACGAATTGGAGCGCCCCCTCATCAGTTATACTGCCAGGATACGATGGTGTTCGGTTTGGTGGGATTTGGAAAACGCGAAGGAGGAAGAGGAGGGTGGTCGGAGTTGAGTGGCGTCGAAAGCAATCATTTGGTCATCGAGCGGGATCAAAAGCGCCCGCGGTAGTGAGCCTTCCTTTGAGAAGAGGGCACGGGCGGAGGAGTTCCGATGTGGAAATGGCGACGGGATTGTGCCAAATCATCTGCACCTCTTTGTGCGATTGAGCGGCCTCGACCGGAGAAGCGACATTTCGAGCGTAATGGACCCTTTGGAATCTTTGGGTGAACCTCAACTTTGGTTGAGGGATGTATGAAGGGCAACGGATGTGAAAGAGGGCTACCTTAGAACACAGAAGATGGGAGCTCGGGACGGTAGGCAGGGGGCTTGGTGTCTTGGCGGGCCAGGGATTTGAAGGTGAAGGTCGACGGAAGGGAACGGATCGGAGTGCATCATGAGATGCAGCCAGTCGGAAGGAGAACCGGAAATGGACGAGGAGGTGTGGCGGCATGGGCGTCGGGGGTGGTGGCCACGAATCACAGTGAGGAAAGGATCGGTGAACAGTTTGGGTGAGTAGTAGCCACATTAGGAGGAGCGTGAGGGGAGGTGTCTTTGTCACGCAATGTGAGCTGAGAGAAGCTCCCACATACATATGCAGAGGTAAGAGGGGGCAATCGTGGAGTGTGGTGTTGCGTACGGCACGCATACGAACGGGGGCTTGTTTGTGCGAAGCGACTTTGTCCGGCTTTGGGTGGAATGCCACGGGGCGGTTGCTAGTGTTAGGGTCCCGACCGGGGTGGGTCCTCGGTTACCCGGGGCGGATGGGTTACGAGATTTGCCTCTCACTTCTTTGGGAAGGGGGATTAAGCGCACCTGCTGCGCAAATACTTGCCCTGGAGGGTTGTAAGAGGCTGTTGTAGGTGGTGAGGAGGCAAGGAGGGCGGGCATATCTTTGGGGAGGCTGGCGCACAGTGCGAGATAAGAGTAAGGGTTGGGTTAGGCGGCATTGAGGTAAGGGAGGTTGAAGGGCAAAAAGGAGGAGGCATCGTATCCTGGATACATGTTGCTGGGAGGGGGCGGTGCTAGAGGTCTTCCTCACGAGAGGGACATGGCTCATGGGAGGGATGAGCGGAGGGTGGAAGAGATCCAGCAATAAAATCGGCGGAATGAGATGCCCCAGTGATGCGCATATAAGGCGAGGATGTCGGGGAAAAACAGTATAAACATAGCAGTTGAGCATAGATCGGGTCATACTTTAAAGCTATTTGGAGGCGGCTTCTTGATTGAGAGAGTGAGAGCGACATCTTTGCCGGAAATGGGAGGCAGGAGGGTGCGAAGAACCGATCCATGTAAACCCGATCTTCAAAGGGAGGGCTAAAACATAAACTAAAAGTCTTCGTCGCCATTCTGAACATGGGTGAAAGAGCGTGTGGGGAAGAAGGATTACTTAAATGAAGTCAAAACTCAAATACCGGTGTATGTTACGTATCGGAGAGGGGAGTGAGTCGACCTGAAGGCTTGGGCGGCGAGTCTCGAACGTGGTATGGGAGGAAGTGGCTGCTCGACATGCATTTAGAAGCTTCGCCGTGGCGTGCGTTGGAACAAGCAGAGACGGATGGAGTCATCGGTAATGGAGTTGGAGGAACACCACATGTGGAAAGGCCGGACGACAGTTGGTTGGGTCTTCGCCATTAAGGCCCTCGAACTTAGGGATATCGGAGGGTAACTTGGCGAAACAGGTGGGCCGAGGTAGTATTATGGTGAATGGGTCGTTAATCTGGCGATGGAAATCGGGGAGGCCGGGAGCTGTGATGTCTGCAACACGGGGGTGGCGGAGTAGTGATTTGTGACGATTCACGCTAGAAGGAGGGCAGTATTGGGCGCTTCCTTGTTGAGCACTGATCCAGAGACATGGTGAAGGTAAAAGGGGAGAAGCAGGAGGAGAAGGGGGGACTGAGAATCGGAGGAGAGGAGTCGGAGTGTGGACTCGAAGAGGTGGGTAGCTCGGCAGACGACGGTGCGGAAGCGGTCGTCGACCAGGAGCGGGGATGAAGGCCAAGAAGTCTCAGAAAGGCGCCTTGGGGGCTGTTGATGACAGGGAAGAAGGAAACAGACGAGCGGGAAAGGGAGCAAAATCAAGAAGGTCGAGGCGAGATAAGGTGCGGTGACGATTGATTTTAGAAGTCTTGCCCGGGCGGTGTAAACCGAGCGCTTCTTCATGGGTCGTTGTGTAATTGTGCGTTAATTTCGTTTTAAACCCTTTCGGGTTGGGCAGAGCAAAAAAGTGTGCAAATGGTGAAACAAACCTACGAGGAAAACGAGAATAAAAAATGCGAAATAGCAGGAAAAATAACATTTCTATATGCATCTCAAAACTATCTTTGAAAGAAAGGGAAAAACTATGGAGGCTTACACACAAACGAAGCTCAATAGATCTAGGGTCAAAGGGGACGGAGATCGGAGGATAAAGCTGAGATAAGGGGTGCGGATCACGGCTGTTAAGAGACGGGAGCAGAGTGGGTGGAAAAAGGGAAATCGGCAGCCGGAAGAGCGAGGCGGAGGCCTTTAGGGGAGGTCGAACAAAGCGACAAGAGGTGATTTGAAAGGAAAAGAGCTGGTTGATGGATGCGGAAGTGAGGTCACGGATACGGAAAAGAAAATTTGAAGCTACGAAGCGAAGCAGTGAAGCAATTTGAAACTCTTCTAAAAAGTGGAGAAATTACTAAAAACCCCTAAGGGGTGAGTTCCCATGAATGGTAAGCAGGATCAGATCTTGGTCGAGGCGGGGGTGAGACAGGGAAATTTGGAAAACCACTGACGGAGGCTGCAATGAACCCGGAAAAATTACGAGAGAAAAAATGCGGAGGCGGTCGCCGAGTTCGGCCTGACGTTTTGGTTGGTCGCGAGTTCTGAGGCTGAAAAGTGCGTCCGGTCGCCGGGTTTTGGGCCAAAGAAGGTGCGACCCGGGTCATTTGTTTCGTGACTGATTTTTTGAAAAATTGCCGTCTCGGGTGCGGTGGTGTCGCTTACACTGCGTGATAGGGCCGGAGAAACACACGGAAGTTAGAAGTTTTAGGTTTTTAGGGTTTTATGTGAGAAAAATGACATGAAAAAGAGAAAAACTAAGCGACTAAAAAAAGCCCTAGGGCTGAAGTAGGCTGATTATGGGGAATATGAAAAACTGGCAATGGTCGTAATTTAAAACTGTGTGGGTACGCCATTTGTTAGTATGAATTCTTTACAATAGAGCGTACGAAAAGAACCACTTTAGCTACGCATAACTAATAGCCCTAACAACAATAATGGGCGCCAAAACATCTTGAGATCTATGATTAGTAGTTAAAGTCTTGCTGTAAAACGGATCTATATAAATGGAAAAGATATTAAGCGGTGAAGTAAAGAGTTTGCTCATGCATCCAACGAGACAAAGACAAGAACCACGATTTTTGAATGAATTTTTATATTCTGAGGCACAGGAAAGCAAGAAGGTGTATCCGGATCTCCTCAATGGGATGGGTTCTTTGTGGTCCTCGGCGCGGATCTAAGCTTTCTCTCTCTTACGGATGTAGAAAACCCAATGTAAAGGTAGAGCTCAATGGGGCTTGACAATGGCGGAAAAATGAGGCCAAGGTGTATAGATCCAGGAGTGATCTAGTATGCAACAAAAGGTGAAGAATGAAGGGGAAAACCCTCCTATTTATAACAAAATATTGGGTCATTCTAGATCTTGGTGCATGATTAAAATAGTAAGCAAATCTAGGTCCACCTCTATGGAATATTTTATTATTTGTTGGAGGGAAAGGGTGTTTGACTTGGGTCAAATCCCTTGATTAGTGAAAAATAAATAAATAAATGATTTATTTATCTTTTTTAAGGAAGTGGTTGGGATATAATCAAATAAATAATGATTTAGTTGATTAATGGTGGTTAATTTGGTCATATTTAACAGGGAATATTATTTAAATAATTATTCCTAGAAAACTAATAAGATAACTATGGGTTTATCTCATTAATTTCTTTGTTTTTGAGTTAAACATGAGGCGGGAATAATAATTAAATTAATAGTTTAATTAATTATTCCTTTTGGGGTTTCTAATTAACATGGTAAACGGATTTTACTTGGGAGTAAGCTGGTCTTATGGTGTACTTAGGTCAATAATGATGAAAAGGGATTAGATGACCAAAAAATGGATAACAGAATAAAGGGTTTTTTAGAGTTATTTATAAAAAGGATTTATATACTTAGGATAGTGGTTTTTGACTAGGGATTTAGTAAATAAAGTTAAACATTAATATGACAAAGGGACAGGGGAAACTCAAAACATTTTTGCACATCCCAAGAAAGTGAAATTTTTTGGAAGTAAATTGCAATATCCGATCTCCAACACTTAAACTTAGAATAGCAAAGTTATCTCGAGGGGATTTTTATGGAATTTTGCATTAGTTCTCCTAAGTAAAATAAGATTTTACTTAGGGGAGAAGGTTAAAGATGGAAGATTATAATGATGGATTATCTCAAGTACTTAGGTCTTTTGGATCATTAGGCCGAGGGTCCGGTCCCTCCAGAAGTCAAGGAAATGCCTTGAGCCCCTTTGATCTCCAAAAAACTTAGTACTTTGGGGGAAATTAGTAAAACTTTTGAGGGGAAAGTGATAAGGGAAGTTAATGAGTTTGATTCTGCTTGCTGTGATTTTCCAGTGTATTTCCTGCTTCAGTATTTGTGATGAAAGTAAAGGATCAAAAAAACATGTAGCAGCATCATTCATCAGATAACACTTTGCAACACCATCTACCTACCCTATCTATTTGACACTACCACCATTTTCTCTTCTTTATTAGGGTGCATTTAGACTTGCAAACCCTTATCAATCTTTTCTTTTTTACAAGGCAAATCTATCTAATTCTACCCTTATTACATCCAAGGGCTCAGATTAAGCTATTGAGCACCTTTTATTAACTCTTCCTATCTACTTATCTGCCAAGATTAAACTGTTTGGCTAGATATTTATTCTCTAATCTATAACATGAAATTGAAAAATGAATGAGTCAAGTTTAAACAGTTTGACTTATTCATGAATTGTGGCAAAAATTGAACAAGCTGCACACAATTATTTTATTACAAAAATGAAATAGTAGTGGCATTTGAATTTGCACACTTTCCTTGGTCTATTTTTTGCTTGGGGTTCATTTCTTTCACTTTTTTGACCATTTTATTCTTTTTACCCTTTGATCTTTCTTTTAGGGTATACCCTCTTTACATTTTTTAATTTTTTTTATTTTTTTGGTTTTTAAGAATATGGAACACCTTTGCTCAAGTAAGAAGGTTTGAACATATTCCATAATTCAATCAAGACAATCATGAAAGATGAAACCTATTGATATAGGAGGCTAACATTTTCATACACAGAATTCCTACTTTCCGCCATTCCAATAACAAAATTTTTTCTTTCCACCATTCTAATAGAGTCAACCATGCCTTTGAAAAACAAAGGACCTGAGAAACCAATAATTCTGCTATTATATGTTATCACCCAGGTTTTCCTAGAAGTTGTGTAAGAGGAAAGTATACCCGAGGTAACCACAAACCAACCTTTTAGATACAGAATCTAGCCAATCTGCATCCAGAGAGGGCTCTCTCTTTATAATTTATCTTTGTTCTTAGAAGGTTTTAGGCTAGTTATAGATTCAAGAGTTTGTTTTGGGAAAATGGTGGAATCCACGAACTAAGGGCAAGGTTGAGAGCTTTCAGTCCATTGGGCTATGGAGTCAAAGGATGGCTTTACTGGATTTCTATTCTAAACACAAGATGGTATTACAGGGCAAGATAGCTAGACAGAGAACAATCCTTAAAATTTAAAGTGGATGGGATGATCTTGAAGGGATGAAAGGCAGCTAAGAATCTTTCATCATGTTCAAAAGAAAGAAATGAGATGACTACAAACAAAGAGAAATGAAGAATTCTTTATTATAGTAATCAACAATGTTTAAATTAGCAAAGCAAGAGCATTTAAGAATTCATGCTTATAACTAATTTAGAAGAAAACATTAAGAATAACCACATTTGAAAACAGAGTACAATTAAGCAAATTCTGTTTCAATCCTTTATGTAAATTATTTAGAAATGGATAAGATGGTATTATAAACTAATATAAAATTTCAGACAAAGGGTAGAAACACTTATTGAACTGTAGTCCAACACATGAATCCTGCAACAAGTCCAGTGCTTCAAATCGTCATCCAGTAAGCCACAAGTAAATTTCTCCAAAATCTTTTATTCCGAAAATCTCAATGTTACAGCAGAGTAATAGAATCCACCCTCAACACTCTCTTTGAGGGTTTATTTATACACAAAATAATCTTAAACAACCTTACACTATCTTAGCCAACAATCTAGGCTGACTTAAAGCATAATTTACAAACAAACAAGAGACAAATGGTCTCGTGGATAGAAAAATGGGCAACTGCCGATGTGCTGTTCCTTTTTCCGTGGATGTGCTGGAGGTAGGTGCTAAAATAGGGCTCTGTGCTGTCCTTTGCAGTATTTCTTTGGCTTGTTGAACACTCTTTATTCTCACGGATACTCTTTAACCTTTTCACCTGATACTCTTTCATCTGTTTTCCTGTTTTTACCATTTACTTGATAGTAAAGATAAATTCTCATCCTGAAAACAACTTTTATAGAATTTCCAACATTTCCTTCCACCATTGATCATCTGGTATCATAGTTCTTCTGAGCTTTCTTAAAGTTTCATCTACTTCAGTAAGTTTATAAAAGGTGGGCTCATACGGAAATAGATACTTTATTTCATGTTCCAGATGAAATAAATTCCTCACTTTATCATAGATACTTTTCCCGGTTGGTAATGCCGATTCTGACGAGCTAGTAGAACAAGCAGCTGTATTTTTAGATGTGTCATATTTTTCCTCCAATTTTACTAATTGCAATTTTGTTTCTTGGAGCTCTGTGACCCTGAGTTGTAGACTTTCCATCTGCTTTATTAATTCATCAGAATTCAGACCAGCAGTATTTACTTGGGATGGCTGTTCCTGCTGCCCTGTTGTTGTAGTACCTGTTGTTGAAGTCTGCTTGATAGTTTCCTGTTCCTGCAATGCTTTTTCCAATTCCTTTTCTGTTTCATTTAGTCGCTCAGTCATATTTAGGAGCAACTCCATCATTTCTTCCTGTGAATTCCCTTTTATAACTTCTTGGGTCTGAGGATGCCTCAAGGCTGGTAGTTTTAGCTGCCTTCTGAGTGCAGCTATATCATCCTCTTTCTTCTTTATCAATGCCTCAATACCTTTAATGTCTTTGGGATTGTGACCCAAACCAATGATTATCTCTTCTAAAGACTTTATTCTATTATCTTTGGCCTGTGAGGAGGCCTTCTCAATTTTCAATAGTGCAGTAGTGTTATTCAAAGAATCCTGCAGCGTTATAGCTGCCATGGCCTTGTTGGTGAGAGTAGAATAGACCATTTCCCCAGTTTGTCTGTGTAGCTCTATCTGGTCCAGGGGATGGATATCCTTTGCTAAAACTTCAAAATTTGTTCTGATGTAATCTGCTGCTGAAGTTGGCTTTGGCACTTTTGCTTTGAAGTGGCTCATCAGCATTTTACCTTGTGAAAGGTCAAACGCTGACATTAGCCTTTCTTGATTATGGGGAGCCATCTTCATATATTGATCATATACCTTCATTTTCAATGGATCATTCTTTGTTTTAATATTAATGAAGGTTCTTTTAATATCTCCAGTGTCTATCTTTGGCGGTATGAAAGAAGATACTTCAGAGCTTAATTGCTTTTGTGAAGCTTTCCTTTTCTGGCTTATGTTTGTTTCACTTGCTGTGCCAGTTTGATGACTATCTTCCCTTCCATCATCAAATACTTCATCTATAATTTCCACATCTGGAGGTGGATCAGATTTGTGTTTTTTAGTCTGATGTACCTGTGAGGCCCCTTTTGGAGGTGTGGTATCTGGAGCCTGCCTCTTTTTCCCTATTTCCACATTTAATGGAGTTTGCAACTCTGGAACTTGGATGTGCTTTGCTGGTGTGGGAGAAGCCTGTGATTGTTCCGGTGCTTTGGAAGTCTGTGGTTTTTCCGCCATGACCAAAGTTTCAATAACCTGGATTACAGGTTCCTTTCCTTTACCCTTGGGTTCTGTTGCAACTGATGGACTGCTTTCCTGTAATGCTTGCTGTAGAGTGGCTGCTGAAGATGTGCCAATGTAGGGTACCTGCATTTGACCACACGTTTCTAGGTCAAAGTTCTTCTCAACATATTTCATAATTTTATTCATTTTGTCAGCTTCACTTTCTTCCTCAACAAGTGTTCCTTCAACCCATTCATCTTGATTTGCATACTGTTCTAGATCAGGAATCTTGTGGTGTATATAAGGAGATGATTTATTCTTTAATCTCTTTTCACAAATAAAACCAAAGGGGTCATAAGGAACCCAATGGAAAGATGTCTGGAACTTTTTCTCTAATAGATTTTCTGCTTCTCTCTCAGCCTCCCTAGAATTGCAGATGAAAGGACCTAATTGGCTTTTGATCCTTAACTGAGCTTTCTTCTTTACATTGCAAAAATGGATCACATCTGAATTGTTCATTTGTCTGAAGTATTCTAAGGCAAAAATCCTCATTGGTACATATCTGGGTAACTTGAATGGATGTAATTCACATCCATAAATCCTGATGACTGTATGGTTTTGATACAAATACCAATCCCCAACCTTATAACTCTTTGACAATTACAAAGTCTTTCTAATTTCATTGCTGAGTCTTGGGGGAGGAATTCCTGTTAACAAAGTTGTTGCAGGATATACAAACCGATCAATGAATTCTGAGTAGGAGTAGGGAGAATCAGAGGAAAAATGAATGATGGGGGACCAAAATATGACTGACCTGGGATTTCCCTTGGCATCAAGTTTTTGAACAGGGAAAGGGAACCTTTCTGACTGATAATAGATCATAAGATGATAGATAACGGAGGAGTACTTAAAAACTTTTTCAGTACCTAGTCTTATGAATTGATCATGGATCTTGTTGGCTATGAAGGAAGCAAAGTCATATTTAATCTCAGGAGGTTGCCCAGGAGTAAAAATGGATAGCAAAGCCAAGGTTATCTCATCCACATATTCACTGGTGTTGAATCCTAAGAGAAAAGATATTATATTTACAATGAGCCTTCCCAATGTATTGAAATAGTAAAAACCATAGGGGGGAGACCCTTTTGGCTGATGCTCAGGTAACATGAAATGCTGACACATGGATTTTAGCTTTTCTGGGGTTAATTGCCTGGTTTTCTCAATCAATCCTTCCATGGACAATGGTGCTAATTATTGGTCTGGTTCAAAGTGTAACATGGCATTGATAGCCTGGGGAGTGATGGGAAACAGAACACTTTGATCAGGAGCTAATACAGCCCTCTGTGTGGGATCATAGTTTGAATGACAGTAATGAATGATTTCTGGGAAAATAAGGACCGAAGGAATGAGATACTTTGGGAGATTGGATTCCCACAACCCTATAAGATCTTGCCCCTTTGAGTATTCGTCTCTGCAGCGACAATAGCTCAATAGGGGACTTTCATCAAAATGCAGGTCTTTAATTTGGAAATCTTCATCTATCAAAGGTAAATAGTCCAATTCACGCTGAGGAGCATTCAATGGAGTGATATTCAGAGCTGCCGGGACCTCCATTTTGGTTCTTGTGGATTCAAAATGGAGGTTTTTCGTTTTCCTTACAGACCGGGCGGGATTTCTGAAATGGAGGAAATTAGCACAATTTGGTGGTTCAGGGAGCAATTACACAGTTTTTTAAACCTCTGGGAAGGACTCAGTGACGATTTTTAATCACTATTTCAGCGAAAAACAAAGAACACTGAGTTTTATTTGCAGTCAGGGCAGAAAAGGATAAATACCTGTTTTTAGAAGGAAGCTGGTTCTTTAACAGGTAACAGGTAATGGCGGGACTGTTCTTCAACACGGGCGCAGCGGAATCTTGGAGTGAATCGGTCAATTGCAGTGGAATTTTGAAAATCGCAGCGGGAGCTCTGTCGTTTTCAGAATAACAAAAATAACAGGAAAATACGAAAAAATGGCTTTATTTACAAGTTAAAGGGTTTTTTATTTTTTCGAGGTGTGACGTCATCGACGTACGGGCTGACGTATGCAAGGTTGGGCGGTAAGCGGTAAGCGGTAAGCGGTAAGCGCCCGCACCGCTTTTGGTCGAGGGTGGTATTGATCGCGGGGGGAGCGATTCCACAGAACGTTTGCCACGTGGATGTCTAACTTTTCAAATACCGCTCGTTCCCCGCTGATTAACATTCTCACAAAGGATGGCTAGCGGGGTTCACGTGGACCATTGATCTGCGGAGGGTTGATCCGACGGCTGAAGCGATGGGGGAATAGGCGGAGGTTTCAGATGTGGGCCCGTCGGGCTTTAAACACTTTTTAACGTTGTTTAATCGCTCCGGGGAATATTTAATAAGCGGATGAAAGGTTATTTAATTAGTCCTGATGACTAATTAATCCCGAATGTGTAAGAAATGGGTTACTGCGGGGTTTGGTTAGGTGGAATGCCAGGTGGACAATCCACGGTGGCGCAAGACTTCTCCGAATTTTTATTCATATTTTTGCGTTTTAAACATACATATCGCATGTTTAAAGTTTTTTTGTATATATATTTTTATTATATGGTAAATTAATTAATACAACTAATTCACCATAGGGGCGGGATTAAGGTATAATGCTATATTTTAACCAAAGGGCTTGTAAAAGCGGGTTTTAATGAATATTAGGGAGGTAAATACTTTGGTCAAAACATTAGAATAAAGGGGTTTTTGGGTTATTTATAAAAAGGGATTTATATACTTAGGATAGGGTTTTTGACTAGGGATTTAGTAAATAAAGTTAAACATTAATATGACAAAGGGACAGGGAAACTCAAAACATTTTTGCACATCCAAGAAAGTGAAAACTTTTGAAGTAAATTGCAATATTTGATCTCCAACACTTAAACTTAGAATAGCAAGTTATCTTGAGGGATTTTTATGGAATTTTGCATTAGTTTCCTAAGTAAAATAAGATTTTACTTAGGAGAAGGTTAAAGATGGAAGATTATAATGATGGATTATCTCAAGTACTTAGG